>CM042219.1:152500-580000 GCA_023566465.1 Cottus gobio
CGCCATATCGTCAGTAAGGTTGGGGATTGGCATGCGCGAGGAATTACGTTTAGTAAGCCGACGGGCCCTTTATAGTCTCCGAGCTCCATGAACCAATTCTTAGGTTACTGTTAAAATGCAATCAAATATTAATCTGGAAAGGACGAAGTGTGTTTCTCATGAAAATTGAGGAGAGTGGGTGGGACTACTGAGGCCGAGTATTCGCATCATACCATTGGTGTGGCGTGAATGGGGATCTCACGAAGTACTGCTATTTACAGACTTTCCAGCATATTGGTGCAAACAGTGTTAGTAAAGTTTGTTTGCTGCCCTTTGTGCCATTAATGTTGCAAGGATCAATGAGCTTTTTGGTGCAAACTGGGTTTGCATGAGAGGGCGAAAAGTGGATACCCTCAAGAGTCTCACAGTAAAGAGAACGAAATTTAATCGGATCAGGGCGGATAGCATGAGTTCTGGCCAAGACGAGATGCTATCACAAAAATAACGAATTAGAGAAAAAAAAAAAATCAAAAGAAGCGTATCAGTTGAAAAGTGTATTGTTGTAAAAAATAAGAAAAGGGAGAGAAAGCGTTGTATCTGTTGTACAGGGTGATTGCCTGTTGTATGTTTTGAGTGTTAAAGATATTGAAAACTGCCATTTTATAGTTTAAATTGTAAAGTAAGAAACGTAGGCCTCAAGGAGAAGTAGAACAAAGAGTCATAAAAAGGAGACAAGGTGTTAAGGGGGAAGGGAACTTCAGAGAGACATGCTACAGGAAGTAAGAGTGTGAAATCAAGAGGGAACCTTAAGACACAGAGAAGAAATTAAGATAGAGGGAATTTGAGTAATTGGGACTCCGTTGGACGACAGAAGCGCAAATAATAGGTGATTCCTCCCAGAAGGTGAGAAGCTGTTCCTCAGACGGAGTTCAAGATTGCCAGTCCAAAGCTGGAACTAGAAAGAATTCCACCCGGTGAGAATTCTGTTCCATGAGAAAGTCATTTGAGATGCAACAGATGTGTCCTAGTGAACTAATAATGATAAAGAACAATTAATTAGAAAAGATGTTGTAAAACAGTGATGGTGAAGTTTTAGAAGGAGAAGTTGAAAGAATGGAAAGACAAGAATGATTTTAGTGGAAGATTGACAGTCACATGATGTCGATATTTGGTTCATCAGATTGAACAAAGAATAAGAGGGAAAAAGGAAGTGAGAGACAGGTATGGGAAGAGAGAATTAGAGAGAAGAGAAGGACACACACACACACACACACACACACACACACACACAGATAAGCTGAACAGACTGTTAATTCAGGATGTAAAGCTGTTTAGAACTTTAGAAGTAGAGGGATGTGAAGTGACTTTTTTGAGTGTTTCCGGAGCATGCAGATCTGTCATTCTAGCACCTGAAAGTAGAAAACTAAATTGATAGAGCAAAAAGATAGAACCATTTCGTTAGAACAGCATTTGTAATCCTAGATCCTTAAACATGACTATAAGCACAACAGTTGAAGTTATCTAAGAAACTGTCCAGTAAATCTTAAGCAGAGAGCATATTGGTGACAAAGTTTAGGATGTTTGTTGGCAGGATGAGTACAAGGGGAGAACAAAGCAGGATGATATCAGGAATGTAAGAAGAATTGAGATGACTTCTTCTGTTATCCCCCGACCATTTGGACCACTTGGGTCGTAAAGAGAAAGACTTGGAATGCACCAAGGGGGGAAGGGCCATTCAACTATCATTAGCACATCAACTGCTGTCAGCATATCAAAGAGAGAGCATCCTGGATTCATCACACCTACTGCAAGAAGGTGCACCGGTTGTCTGCAGAAAACTGCATAGCTGAGGACTCCTAAGCGGGCACCCATCTCCTCTGTGGTGAAGTCTGGTTACAAAGGGAGGTGAAACCAATAGGGGCACTTGTCTCAACCCAGTGAAGAAATCATCAAACACCCAGAGGCTTAGGGAGTGTCTGTTTATCAAGAGGAGCTCAGTGTTGATTTTAGAAGAAGAAACTGGTTAACAACTAGATATGGAGCCATTTAGACCACGGCTGGGAACATTCCGTTCCGATTGACAATAGCCAAAAGGAATTGTTAATTATACTGTGATGCTGAGAAAGGCGGAGTCTGTACAATGTTTGGATTTGCCTGTTTTACTTTCATCCTAAGCAACACAGCTCCTGGTGGATCAGTGACCGAAACGCTGACTGGTCTTACGGCATTGAGTCAGAACCTTGCAGAGAATGCTGGGATTGATGATCCCATCACAAGCTGGTTGGACAGTATGTTTGGAAGATGCATTTCTGTCCATAATAACCTCACTTTGTCTTGCCACCACAGTCGTGATCCCCTGAGGATGCTGCTGCATCCATGGACTTCTGCAGAGATTGATTGAAGCTGCATTTAGTAAAAAACATTCAAGGGAATCAATTAAGAGTTGAAGATGAAGAAATAAGCTTTTGATTGATGCATTTGTTTATCAAGGGGGGACATGATTTAGTCTGTAAGTGAATGACGATTATGGCAGTTGTAACAGCAAGTTAAGTTTACGATAATCAGAGTGTCTTGCATGATTTTTGTATACTCACTATAAATAGTGAGTAAGGGGGGATTGTTAGAAAATAATGCTTTTTAGTGCTCCTAGTGAGAGCTAGAGAGTTTACATTGGAGGGTCAAGACAAATAAATAACTCTGTATGGATTATCAAATATTGAATGGATGACACTGTATGTACTACACAAATGTATTAATTAGAATTATGAAATGTATTGAGTGATTGTGGAAGGAATCCTGAAAACATCAGGAGCCCACAAACAGTTACGCAGCCTGAAGATTGGAGCAGATAGATAAGGAGGACGTGCTCAGGAATGTGAGGGGGTTGATTGAAGTCCTGAGCACTGTTGTTTAAGCGAGAGGGGGTTTGGGTTGACCAACACCTAAAAGGACGAGGTCTTGTCCAATCAATGGACTGGAAGAGAGACTAGCCAGAGGAAGGGGGGCTGATCCCAAACCTGGCAAAGCTGAGACATTGTGAGAACATCAGCAGATCTCTGGGTGCCTTCTGCCGGGCAGGTATGTATGGATCTGCTGCCCGGTGGGGGGGGGGCACTGGATCTCTGTCTCATGGGATTTCTCTCTCCCATGGGATATATTTGTATATATATTGTGTAGTTATTAGTGTGATTCATTTTGAAATGCTGTTCATCATCTTTTTATTAAATCAATTTTTATGATAACTTTCTGCATCTGGGACTTCTCTTCACACAACCGCCCAAAGATTTTTGAACTTAACATTACATAACCATATGACACAGAGTACATTGAACCAATCAATAATTGAAAAGGAAAATATTCTTCAATTAAACAAAGACGTAGGCAGTTCTTTCTTACACTGCACTCTAACTTTTAGTCTTTTATTTTATTCCAGTCTAATTCTATTTTAGTTTGTATTCATTTCAGGTTCTCTTGGCGCTTTAATGCTTTTAATTGTATTTGAATGTCATTTTGTGGTGTGTTTCTTTTAAACTTTTGCTTCTGATGTTTTGTGGAGAGAACTTTCAATGCCTTGGTGAATAAATAAGCTTACCGTCGCTTGAGAGGCCTAGTGGACCTGGAAGAGGAGGGGGTAGAGCAGGAGCTGGAAGAACTGGGGATGGAGGAGAGACCATGGGAGTTAGAGGGGAAGTGTGTCTTACCTGAAGAGCCACAGCGGCTGAAGACGAGCCGAGGGGGCCCGGACCGGTTGGGGTCCGTGATGAGGAAAGACCTCCACACGATGCGCTGGCTGGCCTGAAGGTAAAGAAATACAAATACAACCATCAGACCACTGTTCCACACATGGATACAAACCAAGGACTGTTGCATCATATGGACTCTCTCACGTCACATAGTCAATTAAGAGGAGCAGTGCCACCACGCAGTAATACTTCATTGAAAGTAAATGGCATACAATAAATTGCAAAAGATTTGACTATTCAATTCAAATTCTACCAGGTCCAGTTAGAGAATTTCCTCATGTAAACGTCTGGAAAATCACAATAATGTCTTGCGTGGACTGTGATTTAGTCCCATATTTATTCAAGTAGTTTAACAGTTGAATTAACGTCTGTATGTAGTCAACAACTAACTGTCATTTTAAATAACCGTGTGGCGTTCAGGTTCTTACCATGCTGCTTGTTGGAGTCTGGTGCTGTGATGCGGGAGCAGCCCTTGATGTCTCTGGGATCCTGAAAGGAACAACAAACAAGATCATTACTAAATATCAAACAAAAAGTTCGGAAATTTGTGTTTGGTAGATTTTTTCCCTAATGTAACAATATTTCTTTGCAATAAATTGCCATGATAAAAGCTGTTTGAATTCTCTAAATGCAAAGGAAAGGAGCTTCAATGCTTCCTAAATTAGCTCATTTAGCATAGGCAATACTGGATGTATATATTTCTTCACTGTCACACTAAATTAAATCACCTCAGTCACCTCGTGTGCCTAAAAGCTAAACATCATGTCTCAGTCTAACTGTACGCTCAAAAATACAGGGGTGGGAATCAAACCCTGATTTCAAAGGCTGGCTGAAGTGTTAACACATTCCGCACACATGTCACACAAAAAATATTCCAGTTTTGCCTTATAATTATTATTTTACACTGAAAAAACATTGACTGACTTCTAAAAAAAAAAATCACAAAAGGTAGCCCAAAATTCCATTAATGATGCACCTATTCAACATGAAATACATATATTTACAGATTGTATACCCCTTTGAGCGTGTAAAAAACATTAATAAACACATTTGACATTAAACTAAAATATTTCTTACCTTAAAAGTCAAAAAAGCACTTTGTGGCTGGTCGACAGGCGCAGTCTCCGATGTCTCGTGGTGTCAGCAGTGGTGTTTTTGGTAATATCCTCTTCTTCAAACTTGCGTTAGCTAAGAAAATGTTGTTAACTTGTCAAAGTTCAAGGACGAAAGAAAGGATTTTCAGAAAAAAACATGTTTTTATACTCTTGGTCGCGTTGTGTTGCCATGACTCACGCAAATCAAAGCAACAGAATTTTAGAACATGGCAGATTTCAAATATGAATCAAACTGATTCTGATAAGAAATGTTTAACAAAAAAGAACGATTTGAATGTTTAAAAATATTAATTTAGACCAGTTTACCAAATTAGTTCCTGCTGGGGTTATTGTCTTGGCTCTGAGCTCCACAATCTTGACAGAAAATATCAAAACGATCTTTCTGACAATCGTTTCATCATTCAGAGATTACACAATACTACATGTTCATTTAGTTAACTTACCTTGGAATTAAGCTTTCATATTACTGACTATGCAGTTCACAGACACCATTAAGACTAATTGCTAAAGGAAATATTCACTCAGAAAACACAAACATTGTTTATATTTTGATTGAAAGAAATGGACGCCACATTTAGCCCTACAATAAATCACTAATTTTACCTCAGCATCCTTGCTGGCATGTCAAATGTATTAGCTAACATTAAAACTACAGTGGAAATGTGGTGGTAAGTCCGGTCTCAGTATCATTTGGAGAGAGCTTCATAACCAAGAATCTCAGTGTTGTTCAGGGGAGTGGGTGTGAAGGGCGCGCTCGTTGTTGTAGAAAAGACACACATTAATATTACCAGTAAATCTAAACACATTTGTCTCACTTTTTCACATCTTAAATGTGGGAACAGAACATCTGATATACATAACGTATATCACTGAATGTTGATTTCCATGAAAGAAAGAGTGACATTTTAGGAGAGAGTGAGTGTGATTACTGCCAGTGCAAGTCTGTGGCAGGCGTCAGTCAGGAGTCAGGACAGCAGCAAGCGAACAAAACTCCTTCGGTTATGGAAATGAACCTTTTCAATCTCATTTGGAGAAAGCAAATGCGATGTGAAATACTTAAATGTCTTACGGTTAGGAAGTCTGACCCAGGAAATTAGTTCAATTGAGTTTTATACACATTCAATGTTTGCAAAAATAAAACTGCCTCTGGCAGCTCGTGGCACCTACATAAGTGGAGATATTAATCAAATTGCATTTTTTTTTAATCCAACATTTCAGCATAACCACTTGTCAGTGGGCATTCTGCAGGTACCACCAAAAAGTGAAAAACAAAAATGTCATTCATTATTGAAACTGATTATCTATGACTATTAAAGAAGGCATAATAATTAGTACAGTCTGAATTCAATACATCATTTAATGTTTTCCTGAAAATGTTATATTGTATTAAGAGATATATAATGTTCTAAACCATTTATAATATCTCTATTTAAGTGTTGCTTTTATTTGCTTTGATGACACATCTAAATCTTAATGAACAGTTGAACAAAAGGATTATAGTAATGGGCTTAACGGATTATGTCAAAAAGGCCTCTGTGATTCTACAGGGAGTCAAAGGTGTGCACTACACCAACAGCGTAGCGAGCATCTGTGTAGATGTTCACTGTTTTGTTGGCAGCGAGCATAATGACTTCTGTAAGAGCCACAAGTTCTGCGGCTTGAGAAAAAAAGTGTGATGCCAACTTACCGCTGCAGAGTGTCATGTGATGAAACTACAGCAGATGAGAGGGGTGTCTGTTCAAGAGAAGCATAATTATGCGGCTCCCCCTTGGCTGGAGTACGGGGAAAAAAAGAGTTGCAGGATTAAGGGTTGTGCATCCTTTATACAATAATGTTAGGCAAATCTAACAAGGTTGTGTGATACCGCAGCCAGCGTTGCGCAGAAAGGTGGGAAGTTCTGAGTGTGCAGGATATGTGAAACTGCATGAGGAACCATGAGTGTAGTTCGCCATAACTTAAAATGTCCTGTGATGCCACTACAGCCTTCTCTGCAGCAGCCACTGCACGCAGACAGAGGAAGGCCAGCTGCTACAGGGTCTAGTTTAGTAGAGAAAAAAGCAACTGGTCGTTGTCCCCCCCCCCCCCTCCATGGTCCTGAGTCAAAACTGATGTCATGTCACCGTCCCGTTGGTCAACGTACTGTGTGAACAGTGTGTCTAGTTTAGGTAGTCCAAGTGTCGGCGCTGACAGTAATGCACTTCAGGTTAATCAAAGCCTCAGTCCAGGAGTCAGTCCAGGTCAGTTTGTCATGTGCACCAAGATGTTTACCATGAATCATGGAAGAGAGGGGTGCCACTGTCTCCAATATGACACCTTTCCTAAAAAGCTCATCATTTGTTCTTAGTTTGTGGTTTAGGCACAGCTTGAATTGCCTGTATTCTCTTGGGATAGAGGGGTTTGCCTATTGCTGTGATCACTTGTCCCAGATATAAACCTTTAGAGATAAAATTGCAATTTAGAACAACTGTATCTAACTTGTATGCTTCTTCTGTGGGTCTGCAAATCATGATGTCATCAACATATTGTAGCAAGGCAGAACCATTTGGAAAGGGTAAATCAGCCAGATTGTCTCCCAAAGTACTGTGAAATTACCCAGGGCTCTTTGAATATCCCTGGGGACAGCAAGTCCAGGTGTAGGCCTCTTCCTTTAAATGAAAAAGCAAATCAAAATGTACCGTCCTTGTAAAAAAGGTACAGAAAAAATAGATTAGCCAAGTCAACGACAGAGAAATGTGTTGTGTCTAGAGGAATGAGTGACAGAATGGTGTGTGGATTAGAAACCTGAGGTGCTCGCGGGTGCACCGAAGCATTTACTGCTTGTAAATATTGGACAAATCACTATCCTTTTCTCGAATGTTCCTTACCAAAGAACCTCAGCAGAGAAGCGACTCTGGGAGGTGTTGTAAAATATATGAAGAACAAAAATGAGAGAAGCGTTAAATACCTAAGGAAGTGGACGAAGGAATATGGTTTTAACGGGAAGCTGGCAGTCACAGGATGTCAGTTTTTGGTTGCTCAAATAGAGCTTAAATGAAGAACAGCAAAAAAGAAAAAGAAGAAGGTTTGAATGAAGCCCGGCTGTGGGCAAAAGAAGCAGAGATACGTAAATTAGGCATGGAAAGGGAGAAATTGAGGAAAGAACAGTATGAATGAAACATGACTAACTCTTCTAATCTGTTTCCAAGCGTACATTTCTGTGATAAAGCAGATGCTGAAGTGGTGTACGGGAGACGGCCTCCTCCGCATGTTGCCCCTGCTCCCGCTCCTCCTGTTGCAGTGACCTCACCCTCCAGCGTCTCCTCCAACACTCCATCCACCCTCTCCACCTGCCGCCGCAGCCCGGACACGCACAGCCGAAAGGCAGCACAGCAGCTGACCTCGTGTCTGCGTTGGAGAGAGCGAGGCGCCAAACATGTGGGCCCGTTGCTAACAGCGCACACCAGATCAGGAGTGGAATACGGTAAGCAAACCATACCAGTATATCCTGATTCTCCAGAAACCATAGGCTCAGAGCCCAAAACTAATTTGCTATGATGATGATGAAATGATGAAATGTCTGAACCTGGTTTCCTGATGTGTATTCCCGAGATAACCAAAAAGCGCGGAGGCTTCCGTGGACGGGGACGTGGACGGAGGGGGGAGAGTGGATGGAGAGATGACTACACAAAGAGAGGAGCTTGTTTTCGCTGTGGAAGGGACCGACATTGGAGAGGAGACTGCAAGGAGCAGAGGAGCCGGAGAGAGGGGGACATCGGGGAGAGGGGGACGTCAAGGATCCACTTCAGCTGAATGCCCAGGTCATATACACACACACGCACACACACACACAGTCATGCATACACACACTGATACACAAACAGAGTGTCAATGAACAACATGAGAGAGAAATATTAGTTAGAGTATTAGGAGAGAATATAGAGTTAGAACAAATAGAGATGTGTTTGTTACAAGAGGAGAAACCGTTTGTGACTTTAATGGTAGAGGGATGAGAGATAATATTTCTGTGTGATTCCGGAGCACGCAGGTCTGTTATTTTAACCTCAGAAGAAAAAAAGAATGAAATGATCGTCAAACACCATTGGGGTGAAAACAGCAAACGGGAAAAAATAAACAGCAAACCTATCGGTACCATCAAGGATCATGGATCCAAAAAACAGGCTGCAGAGAAGACAACAATTTGTGTTGTCTAATAAAAATAAGAATAAACATGCAATCTCCTGGAAGAGGAGAATAAACTCTTCAGGGGGGAATGTGCACCTCATCTCTCGCTAGCTAAACCACCTGATGCTATGTGGGGAGATGTGGGAGGGTTGTGTCCAACGCAGAGGACTGAGAGGAGGGGTGGGAACCTGTGGGAGGGAATCTCAAGGTTTAATATTCCTCCTCAATAAAAACCTACACAACCAAACTCAACTGAGTGACAGTAGCAAAGAAATTCAAAAAGAAGTCTAAAAACATGCGAGACATCTTTTCCCTCTCCTCAAAGGAGGAAGAGGTTTTGAAAACTATTGATAAAACCTTAGGGTCACATGGACCTTTGGGAAAATAAGATGAGTAGAGCCTGTGACAATAAAAATAAAAATAGGTTTAGGCCTTTCCAGAGATACTATCCAATAAAACCAGAGGCTGCTGAGAGAATAACACCAGTAGCTGAATAATCTTTCTTTAGAATCAGAGGTATTGTAAAAGTCCCACCAGCCCTTCTCAGATAATGGCTGCTAATCTAGCTGAAGTTGAACCTCCACAGTGGAGACAGATTTTACTTTATGTTGATGACATTCTGGTATGTTCCAAAACACAAGATAAGTGCAGAGAAGACACTCTGGTGCTATTGACATTCCTAGGGGAACAAGGACATAAAGTAAATAAAAGAGAATAAATTAACTGCAGCTGTGGAGAGTAAAAGTGAAATATTCTGAACTTCTGAAGCTGACAAAGCTTTAGTGATATAAAAAAAGATTTTAGCTGTACATACATTCCAGTACATTTGCATTGAACTAAACTAATGTGAGGGAGACACTGCAAAAGGTGAACCAATTGTCTGCAGAGTTTGCCGCTGATAACCCTTAAATTGTGGATACCTACCCCCTCTTATGTGAAGTCTGGGTAAACAGGGATGTGAATTCAATAGGATTACTTGTCTGAAACCAGTGAAGATACTAACAACACATAGGAGGTTTAGAGGTGTCTGTAAGGCCGGGCTCAGTAGGAAACACTCGCAGAAATTGGTGAAGAGATGGCACTTAGACCATAGCATCCGTTTAAACTACCAGGTTTATGCGGCATTAGAGGAACTATGGGGTGTACATAACAATAAAGAAGCCAAATAGTTTAAGGCAGTCAAGGGATTATACACTGTCTGATAACACTGGACAGGATGTCCAGGTTTTCTTTTTAAATAAATGTCTAGAGAAGGCCCAAGTCAGACCAGTTACAACCACCAAAACAACTTTTGATGCTAAAGTCCCCACTGCTCTGAGCAGTACAAATCCTAATAGAGATGTGATAACTTATCTCAACATAACTACATTCAAAGAGGCTCTAACACTAGAGACCAAGGTCCCTGATGGAAATATGTGGATTGAGTGGATGACGTATTCTGCTGATAAAATGAACTTGTTTGATTGTGTAGCTTAACAATTCCGTTCTGTCACCATATAAGGAGCTGGCAGGTTTTTAAATGAGCCCTGCAACTATTCTCCTCCCATGAACTGCCAAGTAACAACAGTCGTGTCGCCATACATTATTTGTTGCCACCTTTCCAGTATAATGTTGACCTAATATCATCCTATTTTTCACCCTAAGCTGCAAATTATACTTGTTTAAAGGAACTCTGGTGGGGACTCTGAAGCGGTGTAAGGTGACGTATAACATCGCGCAAGCAACTGATGGCTATGAGGCATCGTGGTTACACTAGAGCTGAAGTAAAAGGTCAGTGACCTCACCACAGGGCAGCTTCAACCCATCTGTTTACATAGACGCCACCGGGGTCCCGAGAGGAGTGCCAGACGAGTACAAAGCTAGAAATCAAGTTTCAGCAGGGTTTGAATCGATATTTCTTTGGTGGGCAACAATAAATAAATAAATAAAAATGTCGATTGGATGAATTACATGTACTATAACCAACAGAGGTCCATCAACTACACAAGGGATGCAGTAGATGGTTCACATGGTCAATTGGACACAACTGGTAATGGCATTAGACATGTTGGCTGTAACAATGATCATTGCTCTGAAGAGACGATGACAACATACACTTCACATACAATGACATGGCAATGAAGCCACTGCATATGAGCTCTACCTTATCATACTTGAAGAGGCTCTCCAGAAACTTGCCAGGGTCTTGTAGCAGAGCTTTACCAGGTTCCCAGTAGTCATCTATCTTGGTGCCAGGCTTCTCTCCAGGTACCCTTTTGGTTTTGATGCCCTTCATAATGCACACCGCCTCCATAACCTGATTCACCCCCTTGGGAGGTCGCTGCATGGCTCCAACCTATGGAAAAACAACAACAACCAGGAGGTAAATTCGACATATAAACCAACAGTGCGGTACTATTTGAAGAATGTCATTAACAAACTCTCTGACCTCGGTGTCGTCACTCTTGTTGAGCGACTTGAGGCTGGCGAGGGCATCATCCAGGGCTGGCAGAGCCTCCATTAAGTCTCTCTGGGCGTCTGCTGCGATGGCTCCTGCAAAACGGGCTTTCTCTGAAGCCTTGGCTTCCTCTACTTGCACTGACTTCCGGGTCTCCTCTGCAACCACTGTGTCTTTCTGGCAACATACAATATAAATCATACTCAAGGTCCAAAGGTCACGCAGATAAATTGGAAAACCACCTGCCCCTGTCTTTGTTTTCCTTACTTTGATGGTCTCCGTAGTGACTTCAGTGTCCTTAGCTGCCTCTTCCAAAAGAGGCCTCATCGCCTCCAGCTCCTCCTGCATCTTACTCACATCCTCCGCTGTGCTAAGAAGCTGAAGGATCACAGAGCAGCAGGTAGTCAGGTAAGATGGCTAATAATGCTGCAATTGAAATTCTGGCATTGTTATTTTGCCCGCTCAGTGTCTTGCCTTGTCCAGGCCAGTCTTCATGCGCTGGCGTGCACTGCTCAGTTCTTGCTTCTTGCGTCCAATGAGATCTGAGTACATTTTGAGCAGCTCCAGGTAGCTTTTGGGTGTGACATAGTTGTGTGGAGAAAGCTCAGCCAGGTAATGTTCACACTTCCTGGCTACCATCTGGTGGATCTTTACACACATCAATGTCTGGAGAAGAAAATCAATTAGGGAGAGATTTTGTTTCAGTCTCTTAGATTTTTGATTACAGTTTTTTACATGTTTCCCTTTTCTCTTCAGGCAGCTAGTAATTTATATGTATCTAACCAAGGCATCGCATCACACACACACACACACACACCAGTCCCCTCATGACTTCGGGGCTGGCTCCCAGCTCAGGCAGGTCATACAGAAAGGATGTGGCCACAGCCTGCAGAGCCTCCTCTGGCCAGGCACTGAACCAGTCTATGGTGCAACACGTCACCAGTGAGGGAAACTGCCTCAGCCGCGCACGAAACACCTCACCGATAGGACTGCAGAGGAAGAAGTGGAAGAGAGGAGTGGAAGTAGAAGAAAGGGAGAGAGCGTGGATGGACTTTGGATCAGAGCTTTGGACAACCTCATGCAGAGCACAGTGTGGATGTTGCTGCGGACCCTCCTGATGTAGGCTGCCATGAGGTTGGCTTTAGTTGGCTGTCGGCCCAGGTCTTGCACCACTGGCTTCATGGCTGCCAGGATGCGCTCCTGCTCGTCTGATGCATACAGGTTGGGAACATCCCCAGAGTTCAAAATGCTGTTGATATCCTCCAGGAATGACTCACTCTTAATCTGGGGGATTAACACAAAAATAATGATGAGTGAAACTCTGCCTTGCGTACACCAGTCCCTCCTCTGGAAAGCATAACTGAATCTGAAGGACAAATACATTTACGTTAATCAAAATATACCTATGTCAAGAAATAATAAAGCTGCCAATACAAATGACAATAGAATTATTTTGGTCTGGGGACGCTAAAGTGGAGATGCTGATATGACCTCTTCCTCTGCCATCTTCTTCTTGAGCCAGGCACTGAAGCGCTTACAGCTGGCTGCGTCTCCTGTGGCTCCCACACTCCACACCAGAGAGAAGAAGAACCAGGGCTCAATCAGCTCCTTCAGACGGTCCAATTTATTCTGGGGCGGTGGCCTCTTATCCTACAAGACAATAAAGGATTGATGGGGGGTCATGGTCAACAAAATCCACATTTACAAAAGTACTAGAAAGATGTTTTCATCAACTTAGAGGAGAAATCAGTAACTGCACATCCATTCAGTCGACGTTGTTTAGTGGAATGCATTAAATATGTTATTGACTGCTCAAGTAGCATGATCGCTACTACATTAATTACTGAACCGAACAAACTCAGTCAATGTTTTTGATAACAGAGCATCTTCTGTATCCGTTTATTCAAGACTAAGAAAATCTACCACCAGTATTTATTTTTATCATTTGCCTTGCAAGTGTACCATACAGATGGATATGGTAATTATACAATCATTCAAATACCAGTGCCGATTTTAAGGTGGATCAAAACCTTGTGTTTTGAAGTAGATTGTACAGCTTCTCTAAAGCACTAAATATGTATCATACAAAGCTAGAACTCCTACGAGTATTAGAGATGTTATATCATATTTGCACAGAAATCCAGATATATTCATTTCATGGGGGTTAATCTAACAAGGAATAGCAGCACACAGCTGTTTCTTGGCGTAAGGATTGAAGAAGCAGTCCATAAGTTTAAGCAGACTGCAGGTTAGGTTGCTGTCCAGAGAGGTGATGACCTCCTTTACTGATGTGAGGACAAATGTGACAGAGTCCTGTAAAAGGTACAGAATAATACATCCATCCATCCATTTTCCACCGCTTATCCGGGGTCGGGTCGCGGAGGCAGCAGGTCAAGCAGGCTGACCCAGACTTCTCTCTCACCCGCAACATCTACCAGCTCATTCTGGGGGATCCCGAGGCGTTCCCAGGCCAGCTGGGAGATATAATCCCTCCAGCGTGTCCTGGGTCTTCCCCGGGGCCTCCTACCAGATGGACGTGCCTGGAAAACCTCTAAAGGGAGGCGTCCTGGAGGCATCCTAATTAGATGCCCGAACCACCTCAGCTGACTCCTTTCGACACGAAGGAGTAGCGGCTCAACTTCAAGCTCCCTCCTGATGTCCGAGCTCCTTACCCTATCTCTAAGGCTGAGCCCGGCCACTCTACGGAGGAAACTCATTTCGGCCGCTTGTATCCGCGACCTCGTTCTTTCGGACACGATCCAAAGCTCGTGACCATAGGTGAGGGTTGGGACGTAGACCGACCAGTAAATTGAGAGCTTCGCCTTCCGGCTCAGCTCCTTCTTCACCAAGACGGCCCGGTGCAACGCCTGCTTTACTGCTGCAGCCGCACCGATACGCCTGTCGATCTCCCGCTCCATTTTACCCTCACTCGTGAACAAGACCCCGAGATACTTGAACTCCTTCGCTTGTGGTAGGCACTCTGTCCCCACCCGGAGGGAGCAATCCACCGGTTTCCGGCAGAGCACCATGGCCTCAGATTTCGTGGTGCTGACTCTCATCCCCGCCGCTTCACACTCGGCTGCAAAACGCCCCAGTGAATGCTGGAGGTCATGGTCCGAGGAGGCAAACAGGACCACATCATCTGCAAACAGCAGAGAGGCTATCCTGAGATCCCCGAACCTGACATTCTCCGCCCCACGGCTGCGCCTAGATATCCTGTCCATGAAAGTCACGAACAGGACCGGTGATAAAGGGCAGCCCTGGCGGAGGCCAACACCCACCGGGAACGTATCTGACTTACTGCCGAGGATACGAACACAGCTCCTACTGCAGGCGTACAGAGACCGGATGGCCCGTTGCAACGGGTCCGGCACACCATACTCCCGCAGCACCCCCCACAAAAAGCCCCGAGGGACCCGGTCGAAAGACTTCTCCAAGTCCACAAAGCACATGTAGACTGGTTGGGCAAACTCCCAGGACCCCTCCAGTATCCTTGCAAGGGTAAAGAGCTGGTCCACTGTTCCACGACCAGGACGAAACCCGCACTGTTCTTCTTGAATCCGAGGTTCGACAAACGGTCGGAGCCTCCGTTCCAGCACCCTGGCATAAGCTTTTCCCGGGAGGCTGAGTAGTGTGATACCCCGATAATTCGAGCACACTCTCCGGTCCCCCTTCTTGAAGATGGGAACCACCACCCCGGTCTGCCAGTCCATGGGCACTGTGCCCGACCCCCATGCGACATTGAAGAGGCGTGTCAGCCAAGACAGCCCAACAAAGTCCAGCGCCTTCAGCATCTCAGGGCGGATTTCATCCACCCCCGGCGCCTTGCCACCAAGGAGCTTTTTGACTACCTTAGTGGCCTCTGCCAGGGATATGGGTTCATCCAACCCCAAGTCTTCAGGCGCTGCCCCCTGTTCAGGGGACATGTTGACCGGGTTTAGGAGTTCCTCAAAGTGCTCCTTCCACCGCCCGACGATATCCTCTGTCTGGGTCAGCAGCAACCCTCCCCCGCTGATAACAGCCTGGGGAAGGCCCGGTCGGGGCCCGGTCGGGCTCAGCCCGAAGAAACATCATGGTGCAGCCACCCTGTGGACCCACCACCCGCAGGGACAGACATCGGGGTCGGGTGCTATGTAGACCGGGCGGCGGGCCGGGCAGGGGGCCTGGGCGAGCCGATCGCCGGCGACATAGACTAGCTCTAGGGACGTGGAACGTCACCTCGCTAGCGGGGAAGGAGCCGGAGCTGGTGAGGGAGGTGGAGCGGTACCAGCTAGATATAGTTGGGCTCACCTCCACGCACAGCGCTGGCTCTGGAACCAAACTCCTGGAGAAGGGTTGGACTTTGTTCTTTTCTGGAGTCGCCCAGGGTGAGAGGCGCCGGGCGGGAGTGGGGATACTCACGAGTCCCCGGCTGAGCGCCGCCGTGTTGGAGTTTTCCCCGGAGAACGAGAGGGTCGCCTCCCTGCGCCTACGGGTTGCGGGGAGTAAGGCTCTGACTGTTGTTTGTGCTTATGCACCAAACAGCATTTCGGAGTATCCGGCCTTCTTGGAGTTGGTGGGAGGGGTCCTGGAAAGGGCGCCGCCTGCCGACTCCATAGTTCTCCTGGGAGACTTCAACGCTCACGTGGGCGACGACAGAGAAACCTGGCGGGGAGTGATTGGGAGGAACGGCTTGCCTGATCTGAACCCGAGTGGTGTTTCGTTGTTGGACTTCTGTGCTAGCCACAGTTTGTCCATAACAAACACCATGTTTGAACATAAGGTGGCTCATAAGTGTACCTGGTACCAGAGCACCTTAGGCCGGAGATCAATGAACGACTTCGTAATCGTATCATCTGATCTGCGGCCGTATGTTTTGGACACTCGGGTGAAGAGAGGAGCAGAGCTGTCAACTGATCACCACCTGGTGGTGAGTTGGATCAGATGGCGGGGGAGTCGGCCAGAAAGACCTGGCAAGCCCAAACGTGTAGTGAGGGTGAACTGGGAACGTCTGGCGGAGGATCCTGTCCGGGAGGTCTTCAACTCCCACCTCCGGAAGGACTTCTCACACATCCCGAGGGAGGTTGGGGACATGGAATCCGAGTGGATCATGTTCAAAGCCTCTATTGTGGACGCGGCCGCTAGGAGCTGTGGTCGGAAGGTCATCGGTGCCTGTCGTGGCGGCAACCCGAGAACCCGGTGGTGGACACCGGGGGTGAGGGAAGCCGTCAAGCTGAAGAAGGAGGCCTTTCGGGCTTGGTTGGCCCAGGGGTCTCCTGAAGCAGCTGACAGGTACAGGCAGGCCAGAAGGACTGCAGCTGCGGTGGTCACGGATGCTAAAACTCGGGCATGGGAGGAGTTCGGGGAGGCCATGGAGAAGGACTTTCGGTTGGCCTCAAGGAGGTTCTGGCAAACCATCCGACGACTCAGAATAATACAAATAATAATAAAATAAAAGCAAAAGCAGCTCTTTCTACAATCTACTACAGTGAAAAGCTTTAAGATTCCCTGGTGGTGTCTCTCAGTTCTGTCTCCCCTCTCACCTGTAGGAACCTGGAAAACAGAGAGTCCAGCTGCTCCGTGAACGCTTTCAGGGCTTCAGGGACTCGCCTCAGCCAACACTCTGTAAAAGGGACGAGGCCCAGGATGCTGGGCTCCAGGTAGACCACTCCACAGCGAGACACTGTGGCTGGAGATGCCACTGCCAGGTCTTGCACCTCAAACATCACGGTCATCACCTGCAAGGAGAAAACACAGAATGTCTGAATGCGCGTGGGACAGAGGAAAACCCAGGGACAAGACGTAACCTTACGTCAGTGAGCTTGATGATTTCCCCAGAGCTGAGGCACAGCTTTTTGTTGTCATCCAGCACAGTGTTCATGTTCTCAATCCATACAGCATCCACTGGCCCATCAAACATGTACCACTTTTTCTCACTGATAACAGATGAGAGGATAGCATCCGTCCTGTCGGGGTGGAGAAAAAGTGTCTCGTAGAAGTCTGACTGTTTGTTTGGTTTGTTCTGTCGTTTGTGTAAAACAAAAGATCACTTACCACTCATGTGTGAGCAAGTCATACTCCCCGTAGAGCTGTCCCATGGTGATAGACTTGGGGTTGAGGACATACATCTGAAGCGCCTCTACCCACTCACAGAGGGCTGGCCCTTCAGAGCTGTTATTGCCTCACCTAGGATCTCATAACACTAAAACACAGTAATGCACACGTACAAGACTCTGCACTCTGCAAAACTACAATAATTGTCTACATTGGAGAGCTGGGAATAAAACTGTAAACAGTGTCTTGATAAGTATAAGGCTCACCTTGGTTTTGCCTGATCCAGAGGGTCCAACCAACATCAGGCCATGTCTCACCACAGTTGTCTCATACAGCTGGATACACTTACTTATATACCCTGCAATAACCACAAGACTCATCTACTCATCCTAAAAACACAGGCACCTGCATATCTAAAACATATAACATCTACTTCCAGAGACACTAACCGTCCACATCTTTGAGGTTTTTCTTGCTGCAGACATTACGCATGGACTCTTCAAGTGTGCCATAGTTGATTGGCTCCTGTTTTGTTTTAGGGAAAAGGTCGGACACGATGCCGTTGAAGAGCTTCAGGTCGTCCTGTAAAAACTTTGGCACGTTGACTTCTTGAATGGCTCGAAGACAGATCAACTCCTGGGAGACAGCAAGATTGCAGAAGAATGGCGTGACATTTTTATTCTACTTTATTTATATCATCAACAAAAGAAACATTTCTAACCTCGTTCATGTCGGGGTTTTCTCTCTTCAGGTTTCCAGCAGCTGAGATATCACTTCCCTGGACAAATATGGCATTGCCATAGAAATGTAATGTGTGACCTCCTCTGACTCTATACAATACCTGAGCGCTGAGCTGCTCAGAGGAGAGCTTGAAAGTGGTGGTGATCTTCTTGGAGAGGACTTTGGCATCACTGAAGCCAAACGAGTACAAGGAGATCTCAGCTATCATCGCATAGTCAGGCACCATCATGGCCACAGGACCAAACAGTGCCTGGAGAAGACACAATCCACTTTGTTGAGCTCCATGTGCTTATCCTCAGCGTTGCACAGTTATTTAAAACGAAATCATCACATCAAACCTTGAGATTGTCAGGCAGTTCAGTGCGTCCAGCGTAACCAGGATTCATAGTGATGAAGACAGCGCACGAAGGGACCAGAGGGATCTCTGTGCCCTCAAACACAAACCTCTCTGCCTCAAAACACAACATACACACAATTATCTTGGAAATCTATGCTACTGCATGTGCTTCTTTTTGGGTGGAATGCAGTGGTGGGAAAACAAAATGATATTCTTTACTTAAATTAAAAACATATATTAGAACTTCATAATGGGAAAGAATTGTAATGATTGATATCATTAACTTTAGTCATGTGTGTTTTGCAAAAACCTTTGCTGACATTAATTCATTTGACTCATTAATGAAATGAAATGAATGTCAAATTGACTAAAGCAAAACCAAACCCTTTGTTCTTTCTTGAAAAGCAGTAGAAATAAAGTACAACACCAAATTGAAATACTCACTGTACTGAGGCACAGTATTTGTACAACTCAAGTACTCTGTGGTAAACTACAGTATGAAGCGTCACATGGTTTTCTACTGAATACACTTCTCCTCACCCTTTGCTGCTGCGCCTTTTGTATGGTGGTGATCTGTTGTGCCACCACAGACAGCACTTCCACATCAATGCGGTTAAACTCATCAAAGCATGCCCAGGCCCCAGAGCTGCAAGAAGGAAGACAGACAGAACATGACTGTGATTGATGAAAGGTATGTGTGATATTTAACAGCACACATTCAATCACACTTTAGTAATTGCCTCTCACCTGGCCAGTCCTTTGAGAAACTTGCCCATAGCCATGAAGTCCAGCTGATCAGAGCAGTTGAAAACAACTGTCTGGATAGCCAGAGCCTTTCCCAGATCTTTAGTGGTTTCAGTCTTTCCTGTGCCTGCTGGACCTGCAGGAGCTCCTCCAAACTCCAGGTGTAGAGCTCCTGTTAGGGTCAGGTAGCATCTGAAAAAGGCCGGGGGTAGTGTATTCAAACGATGAAATGACATTCAGGGGGAAAAAAGCCTTGACAACATAAGACTGAACTACCTGTCAGCGAGTGGGGTGATGACCAGACGTCCAGAGTTACCAAGGTACTCGTATCCATACAAAAACTCTGCATTCACTGCGCGGGTGTACAAGTCATCTTTTGCCCAGTAATACCTACAAACAGTATCAGATCAGCATCAAACATATCCTGCACACAATTGATTGCAATGATAGAATACAGGTTGCTCCATGTCAAGAGTGACTGAACTAAAAAGCACAAAAAAAGATAGATGACCTGAGCTGGCTGATCCACTCAAAGTCATTGATGCTCCAGACTTCCTGCTCCACCAGTTTGGCCGCAACATCCTTAGCATGGACCTCTATGACGATGAGGGCAGACAGCACAGCTCGCTGCATCTTAGACAGACGTCCTCTCACCAGCTGCACCAAGTCACCCAGCTTCAGAAACAAAAGAGGAAGTTTGAAGAATATATTGATCAGCAAAAGAGTGTGCACACTGTTCAGCGTAAATGTGAGCAACACATTATACAATGTGTCTATTTTTCAAACCTTATGGATATTTAGAGTTTGAAGTTTGAATATTGGCCCCATATTCCACACCTGTTTCTGTAGTTGGGGATAAAGGCGGTTGGACATGTCTCCCTGCTCCAAGGCCTCAGACACCTCAGCAGTCCAGTAGACCTGACAGCCAGCTATCACCACTTGTCCAGGCCACGATAACACCCACTTTACACCAGGCTGCTGAGGGGTCAGGAGAGCGCACACAGAGGATTTAAGAAATGAACAATTGAAATATTCTTTAACATTGTTCAAATAAGCAGATTGGATTCCACATCAAAATGAGAGTGAGGGTTGCAGACCTCCGGATCGGCTTTGAGCGAGAGCTCAATGCTATCCCTCAGTGTGGCCTTCATCGATTTCTCCACGCCCCTGAGCCAGTCCTCCACATTTCCAGTGGGCCACACTGGCAGTGACAGCTTCACCTCCTCCCCTTCTCCAGAGTACATATGTAGATCTGGCTGGAATTGGAGCTGAGAACCAACAGATGTCTCAGTCGTATGTGGCATGCATGTTACATCTTCAGTAATATATACGCAGAGGAATTGTGAAGAAACAACAAGTGCGGTTGTACAGCAGTTGGATCTTTGGTCTGGGACAGAATCTCCAGGAGCTCATCATCTGACAGGAAGTAAAACCTAAAAGGACAAATATCCACTGATCAGTACATAGTCCTTCGTCTGAGTCATCAACTGTGTGTCAAAGTTGAGCATGGAAACTCCATTCTGGCCCCAAGTCGTCCACAAATATATTATTGTTGATAAATTAGCCTTTTGAAGGTGTTTGCTTGTTTTCCTTCTTGTTTCAAAGCTACCTCCATTTAGAGCAACCAAAGCAGGTTCATGGTTCAATGCATACCCTCTCATGTGGAATCATCTCATAACTCTGTTATTAACACCACTATTGAGAGCCAGGGGAATCTCAGGGCACTTTCTGTTGGGCTTACCTGGGGAAGGATCCTCGTTTGGTCTCCAAGTATTCACTGAGACCTTCTGCACCGGCTCCAACTGTGTGTTGCACCTTTTCAGTTTGACGAGCAGATAGCCATCTTGGCACAGCTCAATCACCTAGAGAACAATGCAGAAACATATATTAACAGTGTACAAAAATAAAGTTGCTTCTTGGTATCAGAACAAAACCTTTGTCCTTTAACCTCTGTGCCTCACAAAATGAAGACAAAATGTCTGCATCAGGAAATCTGCCATAAAGTAACATATTAATAATATAACCACTTTTATCCAACATCAGTCCTGATCATAAGTTCAAGTAATTCATTTTCATTAATTTACCCTTCAGATGCCAGGGTGTTTTCATAATGCATGTATTTCCCCCATAAACATGACAAAAATGACTTCATAAATAAGGATGAAGTTCCAAATATCTCAATTAAAACAAATAAATAAACACACACTCTTGCCAAAATGCTGTATGTCTTAACACAGCTGCCGCCAAAATATTCTCTGACCTTTCGATTATCAAAGGCGCTTTGCATGATGCCCTTCCATGTTTGATACATGTGCTGGTATCTTTTTCCCTCCACAGGCAGCTGCTGGTTGATATCATCAGAGCTGAAGATGGGCTCCAAGTAGAGCCAGGAACGCTGGCAGGTCAGCCACTCCTCCAGCACATCCTGCAAGCACCAGGAGAGGGCAGCAGCACAACATATGACACCGCATAACAATGATACAATACACAAGACCATAACTGTGTGTGTGTGTGTGTGTGTGTGTGTGTGTGTGTGTGTGTGTGTGTGTGTGTGTGTGTGCCTACTTGAGTCATTCTGAGCTTGCTCTCCCAGCTGTTGATACGGTCCTCAAAGGTTTTTCTGAATGGAGAGAAGGACATGCTCTGCGTCATGACAATGTGGTCATCCAGCAACTGCAATACTTCATCGAGGCTCTTCAATATGTAGGTGCCTGTCTCCTTGTAGGGCAACACCTCAAAGAGTACTGCCGACCACTCTTGTTCCATCTTTTCCAGGGCCTGAGTGAGACAGTGTAAAAGAAAAAGTAGCAGCCATCAATTCTTAACACACATATTCACACACTGGCCATGTGCCTGAGTAAGAAGAGTTAGTGGAGTTGCTTTGAACAAAAAGACAAAAAACACTTGGCCTCTGTTTCACCATCATCACGTAGGTGTAACGCCCCTCTCAAGGGCTCCATTTGTGAAATATTCCTTTAAATTAAAATAAGCTTCCCAAATTCTGTCCAAATTTTGCAGTTCCATAGGATCACTCCATTCATTACCCATCCTAGTACAAGCTTAACACTTCATAAAAGACTGTATTTAGAGAAGGAATCCTGTTTAAAGGGTACCTGTTCAATGGCGTACTCTTTCCCTGCTACCTCAGCCACATGAGTGATGTCATCCACATGCTTCTGGAGACCAAGCTCCAGGCAGTGAGTCAAGGTCAGGTTGGCTGTGGGCCTGACTTTCATCTGAATGCGTTCTGAAAGAATCTCCCAGTGGCGGTTTTTCATCCCCGGGTTCCTCAGGCCCTGAATCAGATGAATAGAGGGATGGAAGTCCTCAATCTTGCTCTGGATTATAGAAGCCACCATCTGGCACTCTGGTGTCGTGCAACACAAAGAAAAGAACACGTCAGACCTCTTAACAATCACACTTCACTTTGGCAAGTTTGAATGGTGATAGATGTGTGACCTACCAGGAACTGTTTAATGCATTTGTGCATGGTCTTGTGGGCATTTGTAACATTGCTCTCAAGCTTCTCAGGGTCTATGGACGACAGCGGGTCATTGAGCCAGCTCTCATGCCAACGAAGCCAATCGGAGGTGGTGGTCCACAGATCTTTAAAAGGCTGGAAGTCCTTGACAAGCTTCTGCAGCCGATCATACTGTAATACACATTTATGTTTCATTGTGAGAAAATGTATGACAAATACCTGATGCACAATAGGTATTCACATCTATCAATACTAGTTGTAAGTTGCTATATATTACACTAACTACCAAAAGGAATATATATAAACATATTGTGACGACCAGGGGCGGTACGGTACAGTTCCAGAACAAAACAGTAACCACAATGACCAAAGCGTTTCCAACAAAAAAAGGTTCTTTAATCACGCTGAAGAAAACAGGGGGGTGGAATGTCTCAAAAGGTAAACAGAAAGTTCTTCCCGTCCGGGGTCGGCGTCCTCCCGCCTGGCGTGCGTCCTCTCCTTAATCCTGTGGCAAAACAGAAGCGAGTCATTAATACGAGCGACCCTCCGTTTTAAGCTGGCGTCGTGTCGCGTCTTCCGCCGTCGCGGTTCTCCATCTGCTTTCCCCCCTCTCTCTGTGTCTCCGTCAGAGATATAGTGCGTTGATGGGGGATTGCCTGCAGGTGTGTCCACTGCCAGTTCCCTACTGGCTGCAGCACCTGCACGGGGAAGTACCGGGCGTTAATTACTTCCCCCAGCCGGAGCCGCGGGATCCTCCCCCGGGGCTCCCGCTTTACCCTGGGGACGCCACACACCCCCACCACCAGCTCCATGCCGGGGCCGGGAGCGTCAACCCATCCGCACTCGTCTCTCCTGGACAGGGCGTCGGCATTCCCATGCGCTTTTCCGGACCTGTGCTCTACGGAAAAGGTAAAATTCTGCAGTTCCAGAAACCACCGAGTGACCCGTGCGTTGGTGTCCTTCGCCGTCGCCATCCACTTCAGGGGGGCGTGGTCCGTCACCAAAACGAACCGCCTGCCCAGGAGGTAATATCGCAGTTTAGTCAGTGCCCATTTGATTGCCAGACATTCTTTCTCGACTGTCGAATAGTTCTTCTCGTGTTTCAGGAATTTGCGGCTTATATACGTCACCGGGTGTTCCTCCGTGCCCTTGACCTGGGACAGCACCGCCCCCACCCCTGAGCCGGAGGCATCGGCGTGGACGACGAAGGTGTCCCCAAAGTCCGGAGTGCACAGCACCGGCTCCGAGCACAGGGCGTTCCGCAGGGTCGCAAACGCTTCGTCGGCCTCGGCCGTCCAGCGGACGTGGTGCGGCTGGCTGTTCCGGGTCATCTCGTGCAATGGGGCTGCAATGGTGGCAAAGTGAGGGATAAAACATTGGTAATACCCAACCAGTCCCAGGAATGTCTTTACCTGACGTTTCGTGGCAGGCTTAGGCCAGGCGGTGATAGCCTCCACCTTCCGAAGTTGGGGCCGGACGTTGCCCCGTCCGATGGTGTACCCCAGGTATTGGGCCTCCTCAAGGCCCAGGTGACACTTCTTGGGGTTTGCCGTCAGACCCGCCTGCCGCAGGCTCCCCAACACGGCACTCAGGTGCCCGAGGTGGGACGTCCAGTCCGGGCTGTGGACCACCACGTCGTCCAGGTAGGCCGCCGCATACTCCCGGTGAGGACGGAGGACCTGATCCATCAGTCGTTGGAAAGTGGCGGGCGCCCCATGGATCCCGAAGGGCAGAACCTTGTAATGATAGAGCCCCTCCGGGGTCGCAAAGGCCGTTTTCTCCTTGGCCCGGTCGGTGAGGGGGACCTGCCAATACCCTTTAGTGAGGTCCAAGGTGGAGACAAACCGTGCCGGGCCCAGTCGCTCTATTAACTCATCCACCCTCGGCATCGGATAAGCATCAAACTTAGAAATCTCATTCACCTTACGGAAGTCATTGCAGAACCTCTCCGTGCCATCCGGTTTGGGAATCAACACAATCGGACTTGCCCAGGCGCTATGCGACTCCTCAATGACTCCCATGGCTAACATCTTCCGCACCTCTTCCTTGATGGTGTCCCTCTTCGCCTCCGGGATGCGATACGGCCGCAGCCTCACCTTTTTCCCGGGCTCGGTGATGATGTCATGCTGGATCACCGACGTGCGGCCCGGCAGGTCGGAGAACACCCCCCGGAACCGGCCGGTCAGCTCTACCAGGTCTTGTCGCTGGGCCGGCGCCAACTGGGGCCCCAGGTTCACCTGGTCCGGGCCGACCTCGGGACCAAGAAGGGTCAGTACAGGTGCCGGAACCGCCTCGGCGACATGCCACTTCTTCAAGAGGTTAACGTGATAAATCTGACAGGTCTTTCTTCTCCCCGGTTGTCTCACTTTATAGTTGACCTCACTCACCCGTTCCGTAACCTCGTAGGGCCCGTGCCACCTGGCCAGGAACTTGCACTCCGACGTGGGCAGCAGGACCAAGACCAAGTCACCTGGCCGGAACTCCCGCAGTTGAGCCGTGCGGTTGTAACTACGGGCCTGGGCCCGTTGGGCTTGCTGCATATGTTCGCGGACCAGAGGCCACACCTTCCCCATCCGCTCCTGCATCTGGCCGACGTACTCGATCACGGAGCGATGGGGCGACGGCTGGTTTTCCCAGGCCTCCTTAGCCAGGTCCAGCAGGCCACGGGGGCTCCGCCCGTACAGCAGTTCAAAGGGGGAGAAACCTGTAGACGCCTGGGGGACTTCCCTAATCGAGAACAAAACATAGGGGATTAGTTGGTCCCAGTTCTTCCCATCCACCTCGATAGTCCTCTTTAGCATCTGCTTCAGCGTCTTGTTGAAGCGTTCTACCAGGCCGTCCGTCTGGGGGTGGTATACAGAGGTCCGGATTTGGCTCACCTTCAATAGCTTACACATCTCCTTTACCACCCGGGACATGAAGCAGGTCCCCTGGTCCGTTAGGACCTCTTGCACAATACCCACTCGGCTGCAGAGGAGGAACAGCTCATTAGCCACTGCCTTGGCACTTGCGGTGCGTAGGGGGACAGCCTCGGGGTACCGGGTGGCATAGTCCATGATGACCAGAATATACCGGTGGCCGCGGTTGGACTTCGGCAGGGGCCCCACGATGTCCATAGCGACGCGCTGGAAGGGGACATCAATCACAGGCAGAGAGATCAAAGGATTCCGGTACTGTACCTTGGGCGCGGTCGTCTGGCACTCCCGGCAGCTTCGGCAGTAGTCTTCCACCACCATCTTCACCCCGGGCCAATAGAAGCGCCCCAGGATCCTGTCGTAAGTCTTCTCGGCCCCCAGGTGTGCTCCCAACTGGTGTGAATGTGCTAGATACAGTACGGTGGGGACGAAACAATGGGGGACCAGCAACTGGTCAACAACAAGGTCCCCCCGTTTAGCCACCCTGTAAAACAGGCCATTCTTCACGGCAAAATGTGGGAAGGAGGTATTACTCACCCCGTGCGCTGGATTCCCCTCAATCACCGCCACGTCCCGTCGGGCTTGCTCCAGGTTGGGGTCCTCCAATTGTGCGGTCCCGAACTTCCCGGGGCCGACCGTGTGGCTGCCTTCTGCCCAGGGGAATTCTGAGAAGACGTCACTCCCGGAGGCCGGCATTTCTGGCGCGCCCTCCCTCTCTGGGCTCCCGGCCGGGTCCCGCACCTCCTCCTCACTCTCTGCCTCCGACGAGCCATCCGGGCTGGAGGGGGCTGCACAGGCCTGTACCTTTCGGGCCGTCCGGACGGTTCGAGGTCGAGTGGGGGGGTCTCCCTGGTCCCTGGTCGTCCGGTGGGCCCATAACCGCCAGAAAATGGGGCAGTCGCGGCCGATCAGCACTGGTACCGGTAGACGGTCCACTACCCCCGCGGTGACCTCGAATGTGCCCTTGGGGGTCTGTACCGAGATGAGGGTGGTGGGATACGTCCGGGAATCTCCATGGACGCAGGAAACGGGGATCGGGTCTCCCCTCGGACCCTGGGCCAGCTCCGGCCGCAGGAGCGTGACGGCGCTTCCAGAGTCCAGGAGGGCTTCGGCGTCCTTGCCGCCAACCCGAACGGGAAAGCTTGGAGCCCTCGCGCCCCCGGGGGTCTCTCCTGCCGTCATATAGCTGCTGGTCTGCCGGGCCGCGTCGGAGGGTCCCGCCGTCGGCATGGGCACGTCGTTCCCCGGGCAATTCCACGCCAGGTGGCCCTCTTCTCCGCAGGTAAAACATCGTCGGTGGTCCGTGTTCACGAGGGGGCGCGGCGGGGGCGGGGTCCGGGCCCGCCCGACCTGGGTACTCTGGCGGGGGGACGGGGCCCCGGGGTCCCGTCTCCTCCTCGGGGGGTGTTCCCTGGCGGGGCTCGAGGGGCGGCTCCGGACCAGTTCCACTGTGACCTGGTGGTTTTCCAGCAGTTCTACCAGGTCATCCACCGTCCTGGGGCTGCTACGGGAGGCGTGGAGCTTGGCGTCTCTGGGTAAGGCTCTGATGCACCGGTCTAGGACCACTCTGTCCAGGACTGGGGGTCCCTCCCCCAGGGTTAACCAGCTGTGGGTCAGCCGCATCAGGGTCGCGACCTGCGGTCGCACGGGCGCCGTGGCATCGTAGGCCCAGGCGTGGAACTGTTGCGCCCGGGTCTGTAGGTTGTGGCCGTAGTGTGCGAGGATCGATGCTTTCAATGCCGCATAACTCTCCGAGTCGGCCGCGGAGAGGTCCCGGCAGGCTTTTTGAGCGTCCCCCGTCAAAAAGGGACCCAAAATCCCCGCCCACTCTGGTTCGGGCCAGCGCTCCCTCCGGGCAGTCCTCTCAAAAATCTCCAGGTACGCTTCTATATCGTCGTCCCCCGTCTGCTTCGTTAGCACTTTGCTGGGCGGCGTCCGCGTCGCCGGTCTTACCAGCTGCTGCCCCAGCACGGTCATCGCCTCCTGAAGCGCCCGAAGGCTCTGTGTCTGCTGCACTTGGGTCTGGATCAGCTGGGCCAGGGCGTTCTCCATGGTCTCCGGCGGGTCGCTGTGCTACTGTTTCGTCCGGAACCTTAGCAGCGATGGATCGCTCATGCCCACATTCTCCACCAAATGTGACGACCCGGGGCGGTACGGTACGGTTCCGGAACAAAACAGTAACCACAATGACCAAAGCGTTTCCAACAAAAAAAGGTTCTTTAATCACGCTGAAGAAAACAGGGGGGTGGAATGTCTCAAAAGGTAAACAGAAAGTTCTTCCCGTCCGGGGTCGGCGTCCTCCCGCCTGGCGTGCGTCCTCTCCTTAATCCTGTGGCAAAACAGAAGCGAGTCATTAATACGAGCGACCCTCCGTTTTAAGCTGGCGTCGTGTCGCGTCTTCCGCCGTCGCGGTTCTCCATCTGCTTTCCCCCCTCTCTCTGTGTCTCCGTCAGAGATATAGTGCGTTGATGGGGGATTGCCTGCAGGTGTGTCCACTGCCAGTTCCCTACTGGCTGCAGCACCTGCACGGGGAAGTACCGGCCGTTAATTACTTCCCCCAGCCGGAGCCGCGGGATCCTCCCCCGGGGCTCCCGCTTTACCCTGGGGACGCCACAATATATATTCACGTATACATATATACATGATTCGATGGATTCTCTTTTACTTACATTAGTGGCAGGAAGACCTAACAGTCGCTCTCTGGTGTTGTAGGTTTGAGCCAACATCTGACACTCCTTCAATTGCTTGCTTACATGCCTCACCTCATTGGCCACCTCATGGGCATGAGTCATGTCTGTATGACCTGCAAACCCGGCAACCAGCATCTATAAACACAGTTGTGGTGAGTTAGAACCAAATATTATCAACTCACTTTGACTTAACCCAAACATTTTTACATTAAGACATAATAAACAAAGGCCTGCCTAGAGTGGATTATTTAAGAGACTACTAACGGAAGTTAAAAGGAGGAGGTTCAAAAGAAGAGAATCTGAAAAAGTACAAATCATCAAAGGGGACAACTGTAAGTAACAAGGCCATGAGTTAAAATGATCAGCTGACCTTCAGAGAGTCGAGGGATTCCTCAAAGTTGTCCTGGTCGATCAGCTGGATCTTATGGAAGTGCGCCTCGTCCTCAGCATGCTGGACGGCTACTGATTCCATCTGGTTGATTATCTTCTCAGACCACTTAATCGCTGTCCACCTGCAGGGGTTTGTAACTAAAGCAATCACTGCAATAACTCCAATCTTTCCTCTATTCACTCACTACCCCAAATGAGCGTATACATTTTAACACTAGCATGATGGTTTTACACTTACTTTTGATTACAATCCTCATTTGAATGAACTGCGGCCCACGGTCTGACACGATGTCCACTGGAATCCCATGTAACCGGAACACCTGGTTGACCATAATGTCTGCCGTCTCTCGAGCCGAGGGAAGCTTGGGCAGGGCGAGGAAGTGGGCTGCCTTGGAGAAGCGGTCCACCACTGTGACAAAGACCGTGTTCCCTTGCGAGGGTGGCAGACCGGTGACGAAGTCCAAAGCGATATGAGACCATGGACGATGAGGAACCGGAAGTGGTTGCAGCAGGCCGGCGGGGGGTCGATATGGTGGAACAGGCCCGGACGAATTCTCTTGTGTCCGCCTCCAGCGCAGTCCACCAAAACGTCCGCCGGAGCATGTCGATTGTTCGCCTCACGCCTTGTCACCCAGGCCCATAGAAGCACTTGGGAGCGTGCAGGCGGGGGAACAAAGAGGCGACCGGGAGGTCCGCCTCCTGGGTCCGGCTGGATCCGGAGAGCGTCCTGCACCACAGACTCGATCTCCCAGGTGAGAGAGGCTGCCACACAGGTTGCGGGAAGAATGGTGCCAGGACAGGATAAGTGACCCTCAGGGAAGAACTGGCGAGACAGAGCGTCGGGCTTGGTATTCTTGTTGCCTGGACGGTAGGAGATGACGAAGTCGAAACGCCCAAAAAATAGAGACCATCGGGCCTGGCGGGAGTTCAACCTCTTGGCCGTCCGGATGTACTCTAAGTTTTTATGGTCCGTCCAGACCACAAATGGATGAGCTGCACCCTCCAGCCAGTGCCTCCACTCCTCCAGTGCTAGTTTGATTGCCAGCAGTTCCCGGTCTCCGACATCATAATTTCTCTCTGCCGGGGTCAAACGGCGGGAATAGTAAGGACGAAGCTTAGAGTCCATTTCTGAACGTTGAGACAGGATGGCCCCCATACCCATGTCTGAAGCATCCACTTCAACGATAAACTGCCGGGTGTCGTCAGGCTGGATCAGGACGGGGGCGGAGCTAAACCGTTCCTTGAGGAGTTGAAACGCCAGACCAGCTGCCGGTGTCCACGAGAACGTGGTCTTGGAGGAAGTGAGTCTAGTGAGGGGGGCTGCCAGCGTGCTGTAGTTCCTGATGAAGCGACGATAGAAATTCGCAAACCCCAGGAACTGCTGGAGCTGTTTCCGAGATGAAGGGGTCGGCCACTCCATTACCGCCTTGACCTTCTCTGGATCCGCCTTCACCTGACCCGTCTTGATGATGAAGCCCAGGAACCGTACAGAGGTTACATGGAACTCACACTTCTCTGCCTTCACAAAGAGCTTGTTCTCCAGTAGGCGCTGAAGGACCATCCGGACATGACTCTGGTGCTCCGGGAGATCTGCGGAATAGATGAGAATATCATCCAAATACACAAAAACAAAACGATCGAGGAAATCCCGGAGTACGTCATTTACCAACGCCTGGAACACAGCAGGGGCGTTGTTTAGTCCAAACGGCATGACCAAATACTCAAAATGGCCGAGAGGGGTGTTGAACCCTGTCTTCCACTCGTCCCCTGCTCGGATCCGTACCAGGTGGTACGCGTTGCGGAGGTCAAGTTTGGAGAAGATCTTAGCTCCAGCCAGGGGTTCGAACGCCGAGTTGATCAGCGGCAGGGGATACTTGTTCTGGGTGGTGATGCTGTTCAAACCTCTATAGTCAATGCAGGGCCGGAGACTCTTGTCCTTCTTCGCAACAAAAAAGAACCCGGCGCCGAGTGGTGACGAGGAGGGGCGAATTATTCCAGCCTTCAAAGACTGTGAGATGTACTCCTCCATGGAGGCCTTCTCCGGTCTGGACAGGTTATATAACCGACTGGAAGGGAACGAAGCGCCGGGGTGGAGGTCAATGGCGCAGTCGTAGGGACGGTGAGGTGGCAAGGAGAGAGCCCGAGTCTTGCTGAACACCTCCCCGATGTCGTGGTAGGCGGTGGGAATGGAGGTGAGGTCAGGCGGAGGCACCAAGTTGCCATGTGGATGTCCTCCAGGAGGTACCGCCGATCGTAGGCAGCTAGCGTGACAGTAGGGGCTCCACGCGACAATCCTCGCCGCCGACCAGTCAATCTGAGGGTTATGGGTGGTGAGCCACGGGTGGCCCAAAACTAGAGGGTTTTGGGGGGAAGAAAAAACATAAAATTGAAGCCTCTCTCTGTGGTTCCCAGACAGGATAAGCTGAAGTGGTGGGGTTCGGTGGGTGACTCTGGCCAGGAAGCTGCCATCCAGGGCATTGACCACTAGTGGGGCTTCTAAAGCCTCCACGGGAACCTTAACTCTGGCTACAAATTCTGAGTCCATAAAGTTTTGTTCCGCCCCAAAGTCCACCAAAGCAGAGAGAGGAATAGAGCGAGAGTGCAGAGAGAGGGAGGCAGGCAGCAACAGTCTTGGTAAGGGGTTTAAAGAGGGCTTAGGTCCACTCACCAGTACCCCAACCGCTACTGGCGAGCGCCCCCGTTTGGGCGAATGGGACAGGAGGAAATAGAGTGTCCCAGACGGCCACAGTACAGGCACTCACCCGCTCCTAGTCGTCTCTCCCTCTCCTGAGGAGAGAGGTGCATACGGCCGAGCTGCATCGGCTCCTCCTCCGGGCTGGAGTGATACGGGCTTGGAGACTGAGGGCCCATGCGCTCGCCCTGATTGGCTGACGCAGAGCCACGAGGGCGGAAGCTGGAAGAAGATGACGTCACGGATGGCGCCCCCTGGGATTTGTAGTTCCGCTCACGTCGTCTCTCCCGCATCAGATTATCCAGCCCGATCGTGAGTTTAATTAGTTCCTCCAACGAATCGGGCTTATTGCAGCTAGCCAGTTCGTCCTTCACGGTTTCCGACAATCCGTGAAGGAACACGCCCCTGAGCGCCGTTTCGCCCCACCCGGTCTCGGCGGCGAGAATGCGGAAGTCCACCGAGTGTTCCGCTACACTCACGTGGCCCTGTTGTAGGCGGAGAAGGCGCTGAGCTGCGTCCTCGGAGTCCACCGGGTGGTCGAAAACCCTCCGCAGCTCCTCCACGAAGGTCACGTAGTTGACATGATTGGGCCGGTCGATTCCCAGTCCAAAGCCCTTCCTCATAGTAAGCCCACTACGTACGAAACCTTGGACCGGTCCGAAGCGAAGGTCTGGGGCTGGCGGTCGAACACCTGCCGGCACTGGAACAGGAAACCCCGGCACTTCCCCAGTGTACCGTCGTAGGAATCCGGAGCCGGTACAGGGGACTCCCGGACCGGCGGGACGGGGTCGGGAGCACGGGGTGCTGGTGCTGGAACAGGCGGAAGACTGGCCCTCCGTGCCTGGTCCTGCACTATGCAACCGATCTGGGACACCTCGGCTGCCACGGACTTCAGCGTCTCCGCCATGTCCCGGATCATCCGCCGGTGCTCCTCCACCTCCAGGAGCATCCGCTTGTGCTCCGCCAGCAGCGTGCTGTCTCCGGTGGTCGCTGGATCCATTCTGGTCAGTCCGTTCTGTCACGGGAGTACAGGATTTAGGACCCAAATGCAGACCACAACGACAGAAAATTGGATTATAGGAAATTTATTGTGAAGTAGCGTGTGGAGCCCGAGGTCCGACGCGGCGGCTCGCTAACTCGTATGTGGGTCCCGTGGCCCGACACCGGAGGCTGGTAGTGGGACTGTGACGTGGGTTCCGTGGCCCGACGTCAGAGGCAACCAGGCTGGTCCCGAAGAACTCTGAGTTGAGAGAGAGAGAGGGTCAGTGGCGGATCGGAATGAACAGACAGACAACTCACGGAGCGGCAGTGATGACTACCGGGGTTGAAGACGAAACGGACTGACAACCCAGGCCTGCAGGACCTGGGTTGAAATACGGCTGGTGATGAGCCTGAACGGCCGCAGCTGTGCAGCGCACAGAGATGTGTCCATGGGCGGCGTCTGAAGGTAAGAGACACACCCACGAGTCCAAAGGCAAAACATACAAACAGGGGGATTACGGACACAAAAGGAAAGGAGGTTTTGGGGAAACAGAGGCAAACACAAAGGGTCAGACAGGAACCCTGACAGCATTTCCTTATTTATGTTCATGCTCTAATGTAATGTATATGTATATTTGACCTCATCGGGGTGCGGTACATTGTATGTGGCCTTAATGGCCTGATCAAACAGGTTGACTAGAGACGTCACAAAATCCTCCAGTGGAGTGCTGTAATGCACCCCAGTCTGATTCAGAACCAAGTCCACCAGAAACAGAGGGTTCTTCACTGGCCTAGTTACAGAGAATGGAGTAATATTACAAACACAATATAACATATTTAGCACAGTAATAGGTTATGGGTAGATATTGTATAAATGACTCCAAGATATAAGAACAGCATAAGAAAACACAGATGCAGAGAAGCACAAAAGTGTGTGAAGATGTTTACATCAATGAGCGTGTGTCCCATGTGTGCGACTGCATGCTATCCTACCTGTAGGGGCTAGTGATGAGGCTGTTGCCCCAGGCCAGGTCCTGAGGACATGTCAGAACACTGTGGCACGCGTTTAACACCATCTGAGTCAAGCTGAGCAGCCAATTCTGCACGAGGAAGCGCAGGGCGTCCTGCAGCCTTTAGCGCACCAACGCCACCAGCTTGTGCAGCTTGGAAAACTTGTAGATATCCCAGCTAGACTGGTTCACGTTGGACGCGCCTTTGCCACAGTAAACCAGCTTGGAACGGATGCCGTTGCTTAGCGTGGAAATCCACGACTCCCTGAGAAACACGCTGATCTGGATAGGGAGGGAAAGATTGCATGCTTCTTTATTCATGTACCATATGATTTAGAATAAGAGTTGTTGCCGTTCATCTTAAACAAATAGTTTGACCACCAATGAGCTGCAGATGACCCATTGTTTTAGCACTAGTGGTGGTTGCATGTGGGCGCTACGTTCGCGGTGATAAAACAATACATTCAAATTCTTATTTAAAATAAACAAACGCTACTTTGAATGCATGCAGAAGAAAAAGCTACCCCAACGCTACAATACCTGAGTATGAATTTGAGATTGGAGGACTTCAAACTCGTCCAGTCGTAGTGGTTTGACATTGAACAGCCTCATATTTTCCACTTTGTTGCACTCAGACCATATGTCAGATAACACAGAGACCACCTCTGGCTTTGTTAGATGGGAGGTGATGGAAAGAGTCCCTTTGTTCTTCTTATGGGGAAAGGGAGGAACTGGAACGCACCCTGTACATAGATAAAAGACACCAGGTTTTGGATGGTAATACATTTTGTTAACCCTAACCTCATTGACTCAAACAAATGTATACAAAGCTGTCTGTCTTACCTTCTTGCGGTACATACTCAGGATCCTTCTGTGGCAGGGTGATGTGTGAAAACTCCTGCGGGTGGCTCATCACTACTTTGTCAAAGAGCATGCGGTTCATCGTACACTCATATTCCAGTTTGACCTCCTTCTCCAGCTCTGTCCACGTCTCCAGACTGCACACATAATACTCTCTTTATACACCTTATGGTTTCGTTAACATTTCAACTCAGTGGGATCTATTATAAAACAGCTCATTCTGAAGAAGGGGACAATAACGGCACGTGATATTACTCTAACGTCGCTCACATTTCCAGCCTGAGCCCAGGCGTTGAGAGGGCGAATCTATTGATACGCTGGAGACTCTGGGCTTCAATCGATGGTGTTCTACTGCAGAAGGGCATGCAGTCCACGGACAAGTGGTAGAGAAGCAAAGCTTCTGTGTTCTCCCGTAAGTTCAGGGCTAACTGGATCCTTCCCACAAAGACTTGTGGGTCCTCAGCACTGAATATCAATCTGATCCTGGGAACCCAGAACTTAGTGCCCGCTTTCATAACGTTTACTTCAAGGAAAAGGAGGGAGATGGAAGGCATACATACATGATCAACAAGACACAACACAGACCAGAGGAAATCATGAGATTATACTGTGTCATTATAGTGCTTAGACATAAAAACCAACCCGGAGATGTTTTCTCTTTGTGTTCTTCATTTGGAGAATGATTTTCTGCTTCATTTGTCCGTTTGCTGTTTTGGTCAACTTTCTGTACCAGGTACTGGCATTTCTCCTTACTATAGTCAAGAACCTCAACCAAATGCCAGCTGTAGCCCAAGGAGGAGCTTTTTGGGTCCACTTCAAAAGAGAGAGAAGAGAGTAATCACCCAAGAACATAAAATAGAGTCCATCTCTGTTCATGCAGTTTAATTCTGAGTACATTTTACCGGAGGCAATCGTGTCATCTGGAGGCAGTAGGGCTTTTGCAGGATCAGGTTTTCGATCAGGTGATCGTTCAGCATTGGCCAGGACCAGCCAGTCTTCTGGGGCCCGGCAGTCATACTCCTCATTGTCAAACACCTAAAGGATAAACACAGCAAACATGAGTGTGGGGCGTTGCTGTGCCCCGAAATATGGGACGTAATGGTAGTTGGCGACCCAAATGCTAAAGAAAAGATTGCATCAGAAAGACACTTACCTCCAGTGGTAGGTAGGGGGTTACATACTCAGCACTGTCGCTCTTGTGTCTCGGAATTAGGAGATTGGTGTCAATGCCTTTTTCTACCAGGAGCTGTTCAAGGTCTAACTTTAAATATTCCCTTCGACGTCTATGAGAAAACAATACAAAACAGTATAAATAGGTCTTGACAGGCGGTTTAAATAAACCAAAACCTGGACCTAGCTAAACCAGCTACTGTACAATAAGAGAAAATCAATCAATATGTGCTGTATGCTCACTGTCCTAATAAATCACATCTGACCAGTGAATCTGGCATTACAGTATGTGCAAAACCCTCACTAGAATAAAATGCAGGACGAGAATGTAAAGCTCCACAGAACGAGATGACGTGTCCTAGTCTGCCAGACATGGGACACACAAATACACTACATACCTCTCTATCGCTAACTTGCGGGGGATCTGGCCAGAAACGGTTTGGTAGGGTAGCTGGACCTTTTGTGAATTCCCACCCCGGCAGAAGTAAGAATTTTGTGACTGCTGTGAGGAAGGTCCACGGTTATTGTTTTCAACGGGCTTGGGCTGGTCATCTGGAGTCTTGAAAGTTGTATCCAAGGAAAAGAAAACATTGAATTTTAGAGAAGCACAATATGCTCCTCTTGTGAATACATAGTTGTCGTATCATAAGGACTGGAAATTCCTACATGTCTAAAAAAAAATGCATGTGTGCAGTAGCATCGCACCTGTTGTCACGTACATTTGGATGTGCTTTGGATAAAAGCGTCAGCTAAATGACATGTAATGTAATGTAATGTAATGTAATGTACAGATCAACTCAAAGGCGAAATTACTCTGAGACCTCTGCTGGATCTCGGGTCCCGTCGATCAATAAACAGGAAGCTTCAGTCTCTTGGTTTTGGTCAGAGCTCAACAGAAGCTCAGTGTTTTGCATGCACTCAGAATATGAAGTCACGTGAAGGAGCAGCGGTGCTTTCACCTTGAACTTGAATGTTGTGATGTCTTCCGAGTAGATGCCCCTCTGTTCATTCACAATGCATTTCCTGATTTTAGGGAGTTTGCACCAGGGATGTAGCGGTCGAGGTTTGATCGGAGGATGAGGCACCAAACTAGGAAAATATTTCCCTTCCATCTCCGACCTAGCAGAATAAAATCACGTTATGTGTAACGGGAAAACAGTTAACGTTAGATTTATTTTGGAAAAGGAAATGAACAACATCCACTGGCGAAACATCAGGACAGTAACTTTGTCATCTGTGTCATACGTTAAACCAACCCCTGTTGCCAAAGAAGCATCGAAAGAGTTCCAAAACACATACGCTAAAAGGGAAGTTCCTTGGTGTTCTCTGTTAGCGCGAACAAAATGTAACGCAACGTTGGGCTACGATATCATTAGAGTCAGATTTGAGCCCCCTGACATTAACAAATAATGCTATGCAACATTTTCTTATTTCATTTTTCCAAAACAAAACTACCTAGTTTTTCAAGATTGTTTGCTTAATTTTGATCAGTTTAAACCAAAATGTATTCATAATCAACGCTATGTAAAACAGTGTGCTATTTTCTTTCCACAAACCAGAATATTGGTTTAGGGTCAGACTAAAAAACACAATTTATCTGTAACTTATTGCTTCTTCTGAGAAAACATTTTGATTAAGAAAACCTTCCTAGTGGTTATTACTTGAAGCATGATTCACTCTTAACAGTTTATGGGGTACATAACAGTCACAAAATAAGAAATATTTTAAAGAAAATTATTATTGAACCATTTCAATGGCCAATAACCTTTTTCACCACAATTGACCACAATTCATCATAAGCATATATTTCAATGACTATTGTAGTATAACAAGAAGGAGCCCATTGATGCAAAAGAGATATTGATCATGCTACATTGTATAATTGTGAAGTTATTGCATATGTTTTCCAATAACAATTCACCATAATAAATCAAAAGAACATGTTACCATAATAACAGTTTTAGTACAATGATGAGCCCATTGCCAAAGAAGCGTCAAAAGAAGCGTTTTAATATACACGTTAAGACGGTAAGCTAGCTAGCTGCTGTTAGCCTAGAGCGAACAACATCCAACGCAACAAAAAAACAACGTTGACAGACCTTATTTTGAGTTCACCTGAAGTCCTAACGCTCCTTAGCTGTCCTCTGCATAGCGAGCTGCACTTTGGAAATCTCAGATTCCAAGTGGACGTTAACTTCCGGACTGGTCTCTATGCCAACGGCAACCCCCCCCCCCCCCCCCCCCCCACACACACGTAATAAGGTCGAAGGTCACATGAGGGACGCACGAAGCTTTGTTTACGTTAGCCTGTTAACGTTAGCCTGCCATTAGCCTTCCTGCGTTAGCATGTTAGCGTTTAATTTTCAACCGAATCCATTGGACTAATTGTTATGCTGGTTAATGGTTAAGTAATCACAGGTGTTGCTTGGCGTTTCATGTGTAACCATTATTTTAATTCTACGTTCTCATGCAAGCGTTTTGTATTTTTGGATCTAGTACAAGCTTGGGATCCCTTTTGCAGCTTCATAACTGTTAACCATCTGATGTGTTCACACCATGTATATAATACTGTATACAGGCACGTGCACAGATAGACCCCTAGTGGTGCTCAAGCACCTGCCCTTTTGCCCTGAATGAGAAAAGTGCCCCTTCTACTGGAGCCCAATTTCTTCTTCATTCATCAGTATTTAAGAATACAAATTACTCTCTCTGTCATCAATTCCCCCCAAATGTGTTTTGATATCTGACGCAGCATCAGACTAACAGGTAATGACGGTGCTTGTGCAATCCCCACGTTGTTTGGTGATAAATTAACCACAACATTAGCGCCGCTGAAAACATTACGTCACAACTGGTCCAACGTTTCCTAAAAAAATAAACAAACAAAAAACTCACGAAATCCGTGATTTCAAAGCCTTGATCAGCTGTTTACTGATGTTAGTCATGTTTAATGAAGAGAGAGAGAGGGAGAGATATACAAGCAGGCATCTTCTTTGTGTTGTTGTATAAATGCCGTTTAGACAATTTCGAAAGTATGTTGATCAGTATGTAGTATGTAGCCAATCATCTTTATTCATAAGGAAAATGTAAGCTAGCTGTCTAATCTAGCTAGCTGTCTAGTCAGAAAACAGTAAAAAATGTGTGTGTACTGTGTTGTCAGCTTTATAGAGATTATGTAAGTCACTCTTGATTATTATGCAGTGCATAATAATCAAGAGTGACTTACATGATATTCATTTATTTATTCAATTTGATAATTTGAGTTAGTTTGTTAACAACAATAAATATATAAGTTGAAAATATCCTACTGTGTTTTTTTATTTATTTATTTATTATTATTATTTTTAATTTCATAAATAATTTTGGCGATGGGTGCCCTTTTTTTTGGTTTGAGCACCTGCCCCCCAAAATGTCTGTGCAATTGCCTGACTGTATATAATAACGTTCGCACTTTTGTCTGCATAGATCACGACATTTTCGCACTTTGCAGATATATTTATTTGCTTTGCATGTTTAACTGGGAATAGTTTCATGTAGGACCGGAAGTACGTCACTTCGTCTCGTTTTCTTCTTCGTCTAGTTTCCTTCTTCGTCGTTCTTTTACGTAAAAGACCAGTCGGGGCCCGTGAAATGTTTTTCTTGAGCCGATGTGAGATCCCAGTTCAGGGATGTTGTATGTATACCTATCATAATTCCTTTCGAGGCAAATTATTTGAAATTGTGATTTTGGGTTATACAAAATACACTGAAGTTAATTAAATGTTATGCATGCATGGCTTTAGAACCAGACAGAATAGCGCCCCCACGTGTGTCTGCTATGATACTACATCTTCATTCTTGAAAACAAGTTGCAAAGTTCAAAATGTACATCAAATTATTTTAATCAGAAATGAAAATAAATAAATTCTGAACAGATTATAACTACTGTTTAAATGGTGTGGGTGGGTGCCACTTCTTCATCCACAGACTCAGAAATAATAAAATACATCATTTATGAATTGGTAAAATGTCACTTTTTTATTGCACGACAATATATGATTCAAACCGCAAAAGATTAGCATGAAAGTGGCTAGTCATCATCAGAAGTGTCCGCATCAAGGGTCAGAGGGTCCCTATCCCACACCTCGTCCTCTCCCTCATCCTCCTCCTCCTCCTCTTCCTGTAGGGCAGTGGCGTCCATCAAAACCATCCTGCATGTAAAAGCATTACTTATCGTCATGGTTTGCATTCAGAAATGGGCATGATTACATTGACAAAAACAGTGACAAAGATACTGGCTTATGCAAGCTCACATTGTTCTATACATTTATGATCATTAAATAACTTTGCATTTAAATGAATTACGATCAAATACATAAACTCATATGAAAACATTATCATGGGCCATTACATTATAGTTAAATACATACTCTGTGTATCTAGGTCCTCCTTTATCTGCTGGATCTCTCTTTTGATACTCTTCATTGGTGGATTTTCTTGAAGAATACCTATTTTACTTTATTTCATGCAATACGTTTCTCAGAACCACATGTATACAATATTCATGATATTCTATGAACATTCATGATATTCTATGATTCAATAATGCATTTTCTATCACTTTACTGCCTTTAGATGCATTTACACTTTTTATGCTCCGAAAAGACGTTTCAGGCTGTTAAAACTACAACAGAACCACAGATATACAACATTCATGATATTCTATGATTCAATAGCGAAAGTTCTATCACTTTACTGCCGGTAGATGCATTTACACTTTTTTATGCTCCGAAAAGACGTTTCAGGCCGAACATAGTCCAATAGGGGATTTTCTTAAAGAATACCTAGTTTACTTTATTTCATTCAATACGTGGTTCAGAACCACAGATATACAACATTCATGATATTCTATGATTCAATAGCGAAAGTTCTATCACTTACTGCCTGTAGATGCATTTACTCTTTTTATGCTCAGAAAAGACGTTTCAGGCCGAACATAGTCCAATAGTGGATTTTCTTGAAGAATACCTATTTTACTTTATTTCATGCAATACGTTTCTCAGAACCACAGATATACAATATTCATGATATTCTATGAACATTCATGATATTCTATGATTCAATATTGAACTTTATATCACTTTACTGCCTGTAAATTTACTCTTTTTATGCTAAGAAAAGACGTTTCAGGCCGAACATAGTCCAATAGTGGATTTTCTTGAAGAATACCTATTTTACTTTATTTCATGCAATACGTTTTTCTGAACCACAGATATACAACATTCATGATATTCTATGATTCAATAGCGAAAGTTCTATCACTTTACTGCCTTTAGATGCATTTACTCTTCATGCTCCGAAAAGACGTTTCAGGCTGTTAAAACTACAACAGTGGATTTTCTTAAAGAATACCTATTTTATTTTATTTCATGCAATACGTTTCTCAGAACCACAGATATACAACATTCATGATATTCTATGATTCAATAGCGAAAGTTCTATCACTTTACTGCCGGTAGATGCATTTACACTTTTTTATGCTCCGAAAAGACGTTTCAGGCCGAACATAGTCCAATAGTGGATTTTCTTAAAGAATACCTAGTTTACTTTATTTCATTCAATACGTGGTTCAGAACCACAGGTATAAAAGATTCATGATATTATATGAACATTCATGATATTCTATGATTCAATATTGAATTTTATATCACTTTACTGCCTGTAAATGTACTCTTTTTATGCTAAGAAAAGACGTTTCAGGCCGAACATAGTCCAATAGTGGATTTTCTTGAAGAATACCTATTTTACTTTATTTCATGCAATACGTTTCTCAGAACCACAGATATACAACATTCATGATATTCTATGATTCAATAGCGAAAGTTCTATCACTTTACTGCCGGTAGATGCATTTACACTTTTTATGCTCCGAAAAGACGTTTCAGGCTGTTAAAACTACAATAGTGGATTTTCTTAAAGAATACCTATTTTATTTTATTTCATGCAATACGTTTCTCAGAACCACAGATATACAACATTCATGATATTCTATGATTCAATAGCGAAAGTTCTATCACTTTACTGCCGGTAGATGCATTTACACTTTTTTATGCTCCGAAAAGACGTTTCAGGCCGAACATAGTCCAATAGTGGATTTTCTTAAAGAATACCTAGTTTACTTTATTTCATTCAATACGTGGTTCAGAACCACAGGTATAAAAGATTCATGATATTATATGAACATTCATGATATTCTATGATTCAATATTGAATTTTATATCACTTTACTGCCTGTAAATGTACTCTTTTTATGCTAAGAAAAGACGTTTCAGGCCGAACATAGTCCAATAGTGGATTTTCTTGAAGAATACCTATTTTACTTTATTTCATGCAATACGTTTCTCAGAACCACAGATATACAACATTCATGATATTCTATGATTCAATAGCGAAAGTTCTATCACTTTACTGCCGGTAGATGCATTTACACTTTTTATGCTCCGAAAAGACGTTTCAGGCTGTTAAAACTACAATAGTGGATTTTCTTAAAGAATACCTATTTTATTTTATTTCATGCAATACGTTTCTCAGAACCACAGATATACAACATTCATGATATTCTATGATTCAATAGCGAAAGTTCTATCACTTTACTGCCGGTAGATGCATTTACACTTTTTATGCTCCGAAAAGACGTTTCAGGCTGTTAAAACTACAATAGTGGATTTTCTTAAAGAATACCTATTTTATTTTATTTCATGCAATACCTTTCTCAGAACCACAGATATACAATATTCATGATATTCTATGAACATTCATGATATTCTATGATTCAATAATGCATTTTCTATCACTTTACTGCCTTTACATGCATTTACACTTTTTATGCTCCGAATAGACGTTTCAGGCTATTAAAACTACAACAGTGGATTTTCTTAAAGAATACTGTTAAGTTCTAATAGATTAGTGAGCTTGAAATTACCTGTACATGTGTAATAAAGGATTGTTTAAGTGTACATTACAATGCATAAGAAGGATATGATAAATAATGAAGGGCATTATGAAGGATATGTAATTGTATGTATTAAGAAAGTCATTGTATGTCATATTGTTTAGGTGTGAATGGGTTTTTAATATAATGATTCTATAGGAGTTAGGAATGTGGGACTGTTTCTTGAAGAAGAAGTGGTTCCTTCATGTGTTGCTGGGGAAGGTGGAGTGAGACACAGACATTTGGGACCGGAAGGACGCGCGCATGGATACTTGGAAGATGGACTATTCCTTTGTCCCTGGAGGATGAAGAGCCTCCGCCTTCCCGAAAGCAAATGGACCTATGGACAATCGAGAAGAATAACTAACCAATGAGAGGGCCTTAAGCTCCATGAATGAGAGTATTTAAACTAATAGCGCGGCATTTGTAAGCCTCTCTTCTCCTGGACGTGAAGGCGACAGCTAACTGTTTACAGTCTGTGAATTTGCAGAAAGGAGGAAGGCCTCGATTCGAGTAATGTATAACTGTTTTGTCATCATCTTTTATTAAATCTTTTAATTATATAAATTTGAATATCTGAGCATTTCTCCCACGGACTGGCCGGGATAACGAGCAGAATCTTTCAATACCTATTTTATTTTATTTCATGCAATACGTTTCTCAGAACCACAGATATACAACATTCATGATATTCTATGATTCAATAGCGAAAGTTCTATAACTTTACTGCCGGTAGATGCATTTACACTTTTTATGCTCCGAAAAGACGTTTCAGGCCGAACATAGTCCAATAGTGGATTTTCTTAAAGAATACCTAGTTTACTTTATTTCATTCAATACGTGGTTCAGAACCACAGGTATAAAAGATTCATGATATTATATGAACATTCATGATATTCTATGATTCAATATTGAATTTTATATCACTTTACTGCCTGTAAATGTACTCTTTTTATGCTAAGAAAAGACGTTTCAGGCTATTAAAACTACAACAGTGGATTTTCTTAAAGAATACCTATTTTATTTTATTTCATGCAATACGTTTCTCAGAACCACAGATATACAATATTCATGATATTCTATGAACATTCATGATATTCTATGATTCAATATTGAATTTTATATCACTTTACTGCCTGTAAATTTACTCTTTTTATGCTAAGAAAAGACGTTTCAGGCCGAACATAGTCCAATAGTGGATTTTCTTGAAGAATACCTATTTTACTTTATTTCATGCAATACGTTTTTCTGAACCACAGATATACAACATTCATGATATTCTATGATTCAATAGCGAAAGTTCTATCACTTTACTGCCTTTAGATGCATTTACTCTTCATGCTCCGAAAAGACGTTTCAGGCTGTTAAAACTACAACAGTGGATTTTCTTAAAGAATACCTATTTTATTTTATTTCATGCAATACGTTTCTCAGAACCACAGATATACAACATACATGATATTCTATGATTCAATAGCGAAAGTTCTATCACTTTACTGCCGGTAGATGCATTTACACTTTTTTATGCTCCGAAAAGACGTTTCAGGCCGAACATAGTCCAATAGTGGATTTTCTTAAAGAATACCTAGTTTACTTTATTTCATTCAATACGTGGTTCAGAACCACAGGTATAAAAGATTCATGATATTATATGAACATTCATGATATTCTATGATTCAATATTGAATTTTATATCACTTTACTGCCTGTAAATGTACTCTTTTTATGCTAAGAAAAGACGTTTCAGGCTGTTAAAACTACAACAGTGGATTTTCTTAAAGAATACCTATTTTACTTTATTTCATGCAATACGTTTCTCAGAACCACAGATATACATTCATGATATTCTATGATTCAATAGCGAAAGTTCTATCACTTTACTGCCGGTAGATGCATTTACACTTTTTATGCTCCGAAAAGACGTTTCAGGCTGTTAAAACTACAATAGTGGATTTTCTTAAAGAATACCTATTTTATTTTATTTCATGCAATACGTTTCTCAGAACCACAGATATACAATATTCATGATATTCTATGAACATTCATGATATTCTATGATTCAATATTGAATTTTATATCACTTTACTGCCTGTAAATTTACTCTTTTTATGCTAAGAAAAGACGTTTCAGGCCGAACATAGTCCAATAGTGGATTTTCTTGAAGAATACCTATTTTACTTTATTTCATGCAATACGTTTTTCTGAACCACAGATATACAACATTCATGATATTCTATGATTCAATAGCGAAAGTTCTATCACTTTACTGCCGGTAGATGCATTTACACTTTTTATGCTCCGAAAAGACGTTTCAGGCTGTTAAAACTACAATAGTGGATTTTCTTAAAGAATACCTATTTTATTTTATTTCATGCAATACGTTTCTCAGAACCACAGATATACAATATTCATGATATTCTATGAACATTCATGATATTCTATGATTCAATATTGAATTTTATATCACTTTACTGCCTGTAAATTTACTCTTTTTATGCTAAGAAAAGACGTTTCAGGCCGAACATAGTCCAATAGTGGATTTTCTTGAAGAATACCTATTTTATTTTATTTCATGCAATACGTTTCTCAGAACCACAGATATACAACATACATGATATTCTATGATTCAATAGCGAAAGTTCTATCACTTTACTGCCTTTAGATGCATTTACTCTTCATGCTCCGAAAAGACGTTTCAGGCTATTAAAACTACAACAGTGGATTTTCTTAAAGAATACCTACTATTTTTTATTTCATGCAATACGTTTCTCAGAACCACATGTATACAATATTCATGATATTCTATGAACATTCATGATATTCTATGATTCAATAATGCATTTTCTATCACTTTACTGCCTTTAGATGCATTTACACTTTTTATGCTCCGAAAAGACGTTTCAGGCTGTTAAAACTACAACAGTGGATTTTCTTAAAGAATACCTATTTTATTTTATTTCATGCAATACGTTTCTCAGAACCACAGATATACAACATTCATGATATTCTATGATTCAATAGCGAAAGTTCTATCACTTTACTGCCGGTAGATGCATTTACACTTTTTTATGCTCCGAAAAGACGTTTCAGGCCGAACATAGTCCAATAGTGGATTTTCTTAAAGAATACCTAGTTTACTTTATTTCATTCAATACGTGGTTCAGAACCACAGGTATAAAAGATTCATGATATTATATGAACATTCATGATATTCTATGATTCAATATTGAATTTTATATCACTTTACTGCCTGTAAATTTACTCTTTTTATGCTAAGAAAAGACGTTTAAGGCCGAACATAGTCCAATAGTGGATTTTCTTGAAGAATACCTATTTTACTTTATTTCATGCAATACGTTTCTCAGAACCACAGATATACAACATTCATGATATTCTATGATTCAATAGCGAAAGTTCTATCGCTTTACTGCCGGTAGATGCATTTACACTTTTTTATGCTCCGAAAAGACGTTTCAGGCCGAACATAGTCCAATAGTGGATTTTCTTAAAGAATACCTATTTTACTTTATTTCATGCAATACGTTTCTCAGAACCACAGATATACAACATTCATGATATTCTATGATTCAATAGCGAAAGTTCTATCACTTTACTGCCTTTAGATGCATTTACTCTTTATGCTCCGAAAAGACGTTTCAGGCTGTTAAAACTACAACAGTGGATTTTCTTAAAGAATACCTATTTTATTTTATTTCATGCAATACGTTTCTCAGAACCACAGATATACAACATTCATGATATTCTATGATTCAATAGCGAAAGTTCTATCACTTTACTGCCGGTAGATGCATTTACACTTTTTTATGCTCCGAAAAGACGTTTCAGGCCGAACATAGTCCAATAGTGGATTTTCTTAAAGAATACCTAGTTTACTTTATTTCATTCAATACGTGGTTCAGAACCACAGGTATAAAAGATTCATGATATTATATGAACATTCATGATATTCTATGATTCAATATTGAATTTTATATCACTTTACTGCCTGTAAATGTACTCTTTTTATGCTAAGAAAAGACGTTTCAGGCTGTTAAAACTAGAACAGTGGATTTTCTTAAAGAATACCTATTTTACTTTATTTCATGCAATACGTTTTTCTGAACCACAGATATACAACATTCATGATATTCTATGATTCAATAGCGAAAGTTCTATCACTTACTGCCTGTAGATGCATTTACTCTTTTTATGCTCAGAAAAGACGTTTCAGGCCGAACATAGTCCAATAGTGGATTTTCTTGAAGAATACCTATTTTACTTTATTTCATGCAATACGTTTCTCAGAACCACATGTATACAATATTCATGATATTCTATGAACATTCATGATATTCTATGATTCAATAATGCATTTTCTATCACTTTACTGCCTTTAGATGCATGTACACTTTTTATGCTCCGAAAAGACGTTTCAGGCTGTTAAAACTACAACAGTGGATTTTCTTAAAGAATACCTATTATTTTTTATTTCATGCAATACGTTTCTCAGAACCACAGATATACAACATTAATGATATTCTATGATTCAATAGCGAAAGTTCTATCACTTTACTGCCGGTAGATGCATTTACACTTTTTTATGCTCCGAAAAGACGTTTCAGGCCGAACATAGTCCAATAGTGGGTTTTCTTAAAGAATACCTATTTTACTTTATTTCATGCAATACGTTTCTCAGAACCACAGATATACAATATTCATGATATTCTATGAACATTCATGATATTCTATGATTCAATATTGAATTTTATATCACTTTACTGACTGTAAATTTACTCTTTTTATGCTAAGAAAAGACGTTTCAGGCCGAACATAGTCCAATAGTGGATTTTCTTGAAGAATACCTATTTTACTTTATTTCATGCAATACGTTTTTCTGAACCACAGATATACAACATTCATGATATTCTATGATTCAATAGCGAAAGTTCTATCACTTTACTGCCTTTAGATGCATTTACTCTTTATGCTCCGAAAAGACGTTTCAGGCTGTTAAAACTACAACAGTGGATTTTCTTAAAGAATACCTAGTTTACTTTATTTCATTCAATACGTGGTTCAGAACCACAGGTATAAAAGATTCATGATATTATATGAACATTCATGATATTCTATGATTCAATATTGAATTTTATATCACTTTACTGCCTGTAAATGTACTCTTTTTATGCTAAGAAAAGACGTTTCAGGCTGTTAAAACTACAACAATGGATTTTCTTAAAGAATACCTATTTTACTTTATTTCATGCAATACGTTTTTCTGAACCACAGATTACAACATTCATGATATTCTATGATTCAATAGCGAAAGTTCTATCACTTACTGCCTGTAGATGCATTTACTCTTTTTATGCTCAGAAAAGACGTTTCAGGCCGAACATAGTCCAATAGTGGATTTTCTTGAAGAATACCTATTTTACTTTATTTCATGCAATACGTTTCTCAGAACCACATGTATACAATATTCATGATATTCTATGAACATTCATGATATTCTATGATTCAATAATGCATTTTCTATCACTTTACTGCCTTTAGATGCATGTACACTTTTTATGCTCCGAAAAGACGTTTCAGGCTGTTAAAACTACAACAGTGGATTTTCTTAAAGAATACATATTTTTTTTATTTCATGCAATACGTTTCTCAGAACCACAGATATACAACATTCATGATATTCTATGATTCAATAATGCATTTTCTATCACTTTACTGCCTTTAGATGCATTTACACTTTTTATGCTCCGAAAAGACGTTTCAGGCTGTTAAAACTACAACAGTGGATTTTCTTAAAGAATACCTATTTTACTTTATTTCATGCAATACGTTTTTCTGAACCACAGATATACAACATTCATGATATTCTATGATTCAATAGCGAAAGTTCTATCACTTTACTGCCTTTACATGCATTTACACTTTTTATGCTCCGAAAAGACGTTTCAGGCTGTTAAAACTACAATAGTGGATTTTCTTAAAGAATACCTATTTTATTTTATTTCATGCAATACCTTTCTCAGAACCACAGATTACAACATTCATTATATTCTATGATTCAATAGCGAAAGTTCTATCACTTACTGCCTGTAGATGCATTTACTCTTTTTATGCTCAGAAAAGACGTTTCAGGCCGAACATAGTCCAATAGTGGATTTTCTTGAAGAATACCTATTTTACTTTATTTCATGCAATACGTTTCTCAGAACCACAGATATACAATATTCATGATATTCTATGAACATTCATGATATTCTATGATTCAATAATGCATTTTCTATCACTTTACTGCCTTTAGATGCATTTACACTTTTTATGCTCCGAAAAGACGTTTCAGGCTGTTAAAACTACAACAGTGGATTTTCTTAAAGAATACCTAGTTTACTTTATTTCATTCAATACGTGGTTCAGAACCACAGGTATAAAAGATTCATGATATTATATGAACATTCATGATATTCTATGATTCAATATTGAATTTTATATCACTTTACTGCCTGTAAATATACTCTTTTTATGCTAAGAAAAGACGTTTCAGGCTGTTAAAACTACAACAATGGATTTTCTTAAAGAATACCTATTTTACTTTATTTCATGCAATACGTTTTTCTGAACCACAGATTACAACATTCATGATATTCTATGATTCAATAGCGAAAGTTCTATCACTTACTGCCTGTAGATGCATTTACTCTTTTTATGCTCAGAAAAGACGTTTCAGGCCGAACATAGTCCAATAGTGGATTTTCTTGAAGAATACCTATTTTACTTTATTTCATGCAATACCTTTCTCAGAACCACATGTATACAATATTCATGATATTCTATGAACATTCATGATATTCTATGATTCAATAATGCATTTTCTATCACTTTACTGCCTTTAGATGCATGTACACTTTTTATGCTCCGAAAAGACGTTTCAGGCTGTTAAAACTACAACAGTGGATTTTCTTAAAGAATACATATTTTTTTTATTTCATGCAATACGTTTCTCAGAACCACAGATATACAACATTCATGATATTCTATGATTCAATAGCGAAAGTTCTATCACTTTACTGCCTTTACATGCATTTACACTTTTTATGCTCCGAAAAGACGTTTCAGGCTGTTAAAACTACAACAGTGGATTTTCTTAAAGAATACCTATTTTATTTTATTTCATGCAATACGTTTTTCAGAACGACAGATATACAACATTCATGATATTCTATGATTCAATAGCGAAAGTTCTATCACTTACTGCCTGTAAATGCATTTACTCTTTTTATGCTCAGAAAAGACGTTTCAGGCCGAACATAGTCCAATAGTGGATTTTCTTGAAGAATACCTATTTTACTTTATTTCATGCAATACGTTTCTCAGAACCACAGATATACAACATTCATGATATTCTATGATTCAATAATGCATTTTCTATCACTTTACTGCCTGTAAATGTACTCTTTTTATGCTAAGAAAAGACGTTTCAGGCCGAACATAGTCCAATAGTGGGTTTTCTTAAAGAATACCTATTTTATTTTATTTCATGCAATACCTTTCTCAGAACCACAGATATACAATATTCATGATATTCTATGATTCAATAATGCATTTTCTATCACTTTACTGCCGTTAGATGCATTTACACTTTTTATGCTCCGAAAAGACGTTTCAGGCTATTAAAACTACAACAGTGGATTTTCTTAAAGAATACCTATTTTATTTTATTTCATGCAATACGTTTTTCAGAACGACAGATATACAACATTCATGATATTCTATGATTCAATAGCGAAAGTTCTATCACTTTACTGCCGGTCATTTACATTTTTTATGCTCCGAAAAGACGTTTCAGGCCGAACATAGTCCAATAGTGGATTTTCTTAAAGAATACCTAGTTTACTTTATTTCATTCAATACGTGGTTCAGAACCACAGGTATAAAAGATGCATGATATTATATGAACATTCATGATATTCTATGATTCAATATTGAATTTTTCAATCACTTTACTGCCTGTAAATGCATTTACACTTTTTTATGCTCAGAAAAGACGTTTCAGGCCGAACATAGTCCAATAGTGGATTTTCTTGAAGAATACCTATTTTACTTTATTTCATGCAATACGTTTCTCAGAACCACATGTATACAATATTCATGATATTCTATGAACATTCATGATATTCTATGATTCAATAATGCATTTTCTATCACTTTACTGCCTTTAGATGCATGTACACTTTTTATGCTCCGAAAAGACGTTTCAGGCTGTTAAAACTACAACAGTGGATTTTCTTAAAGAATACATATTTTTTTTATTTCATGCAATACGTTTCTCACAACCACAGATATACAACATTCATGATATTCTATGATTCAATATTGAATTTTATATCACTTTACTGCCTGTAAATGTACTCTTTTTATGCTAAGAAAAGACGTTTCAGGCTGTTAAAACTACAACAGTGGATTTTCTTAAAGAATACCTATTTTACTTTATTTCATGCAATACGTTTTTCTGAACCACAGATATACAACATTCATGATATTCTATGATTCAATAGCGAAAGTTCTATCACTTACTGCCTGTAAATGCATTTACTCTTTTTATGCTCAGAAAAGACGTTTCAGGCCGAACATAGTCCAATAGTGGATTTTCTTAAAGAATACCTATTTTATTTTATTTCATGCAATACGTTTCTCAGAACCACAGATATACAACATTCATGATATTCTATGATTCAATAGCGAAAGTTCTATCACTTACTGCCTGTAGATGCATTTACACTTTTTTATGCTCAGAAAAGACGTTTCAGGCCGAACATAGTCCAATAGTGGATTTTCTTGAAGAATACCTATTTTACTTTATTTCATTCAATACGTTTCTCAGAACCACAGATATACAACATTCATGATATTCTATGATTCAATAGCGAAAGTTCTATCACTTTACTGCCGGTAGATGCATTTACACTTTTTATGCTCAGAAAAGACGTTTCAGGCCGAACATAGTCCAATAGTGGATTTTCTTGAAGAATACCTATTCTACTTTATTTCATGCAATACGTTTCTCAGAACCACAGATATACAATATTCATGATATTCTATGAACATTCATGATATTCTATGATTCAATATTTAACTTTATATCACTTTACTGCCTGTAAATTTACTCTTTTTATGCTCAGAAAAGACGTTTCAGGCCGAACATAGTCCAATAGTGGATTTTCTTGAAGAATACCTATTTTACTTTATTTCATGCAATACGTTTCTCAGAACCACATGTATACAATATTCATGATATTCTATGAACATTCATGATATTCTATGATTCAATAATGCATTTTCTATCACTTTACTGCCTTTAGATGCATGTACACTTTTTATGCTCCGAAAAGACGTTTCAGGCTGTTAAAACTACAACAGTGGATTTTCTTAAAGAATACATATTTTTTTTATTTCATGCAATACGTTTCTCACAACCACAGATATACAACATTCATGATATTCTATGATTCAATATTGAATTTTATATCACTTTACTGCCTGTAAATGTACTCTTTTTATGCTAAGAAAAGACGTTTCAGGCTGTTAAAACTACAACAGTGGATTTTCTTAAAGAATACCTATTTTACTTTATTTCATGCAATACGTTTTTCTGAACCACAGATATACAACATTCATGATATTCTATGATTCAATAGCGAAAGTTCTATCACTTACTGCCTGTAAATGCATTTACTCTTTTTATGCTCAGAAAAGACGTTTCAGGCCGAACATAGTCCAATAGTGGATTTTCTTAAAGAATACCTATTTTATTTTATTTCATGCAATACGTTTCTCAGAACCACAGATATACAACATTCATGATATTCTATGATTCAATAGCGAAAGTTCTATCACTTACTGCCTGTAGATGCATTTACACTTTTTTATGCTCAGAAAAGACGTTTCAGGCCGAACATAGTCCAATAGTGGATTTTCTTGAAGAATACCTATTTTACTTTATTTCATTCAATACGTTTCTCAGAACCACAGATATACAACATTCATGATATTCTATGATTCAATAGCGAAAGTTCTATCACTTTACTGCCGGTAGATGCATTTACACTTTTTATGCTCAGAAAAGACGTTTCAGGCCGAACATAGTCCAATAGTGGATTTTCTTGAAGAATACCTATTCTACTTTATTTCATGCAATACGTTTCTCAGAACCACAGATATACAATATTCATGATATTCTATGAACATTCATGATATTCTATGATTCAATATTTAACTTTATATCACTTTACTGCCTGTAAATTTACTCTTTTTATGCTCAGAAAAGACGTTTCAGGCCGAACATAGTCCAATAGTGGATTTTCTTGAAGAATACCTATTTTACTTTATTTCATGCAATACGTTTCTCAGAACCACATGTATACAATATTCATGATATTCTATGAACATTCATGATATTCTATGATTCAATAATGCATTTTCTATCACTTTACTGCCTTTAGATGCATGTACACTTTTTATGCTCCGAAAAGAAGTTTCAGGCTGTTAAAACTACAACAGTGGATTTTTTTAAAGAATACATATTTTTTTTATTTCATGCAATACGTTTCTCACAACCACAGATATACAACATTCATGATATTCTATGATTCAATATTGAATTTTATATCACTTTACTGCCTGTAAATGTACTCTTTTTATGCTAAGAAAAGACGTTTCAGGCTGTTAAAACTACAACAGTGGATTTTCTTAAAGAATACCTATTTTACTTTATTTCATGCAATACGTTTTTCTGAACCACAGATATACAACATTCATGATATTCTATGATTCAATAGCGAAAGTTCTATCACTTACTGCCTGTAAATGCATTTACTCTTTTTATGCTCAGAAAAGACGTTTCAGGCCGAACATAGTCCAATAGTGGATTTTCTTAAAGAATACCTATTTTATTTTATTTCATGCAATACGTTTCTCAGAACCACAGATATACAACATTCATGATATTCTATGATTCAATAGCGAAAGTTCTATCACTTACTGCCTGTAGATGCATTTACACTTTTTTATGCTCAGAAAAGACGTTTCAGGCCGAACATAGTCCAATAGTGGATTTTCTTGAAGAATACCTATTTTACTTTATTTCATTCAATACGTTTCTCAGAACCACAGATATACAACATTCATGATATTCTATGATTCAATAGCGAAAGTTCTATCACTTTACTGCCGGTAGATGCATTTACACTTTTTATGCTCAGAAAAGACGTTTCAGGCCGAACATAGTCCAATAGTGGATTTTCTTGAAGAATACCTATTCTACTTTATTTCATGCAATACGTTTCTCAGAACCACAGATATACAATATTCATGATATTCTATGAACATTCATGATATTCTATGATTCAATATTTAACTTTATATCACTTTACTGCCTGTAAATTTACTCTTTTTATGCTCAGAAAAGACGTTTCAGGCCGAACATAGTCCAATAGTGGATTTTCTTGAAGAATACCTATTTTACTTTATTTCATGCAATACGTTTCTCAGAACCACATGTATACAATATTCATGATATTCTATGAACATTCATGATATTCTATGATTCAATAATGCATTTTCTATCACTTTACTGCCTTTAGATGCATGTACACTTTTTATGCTCCGAAAAGACGTTTCAGGCTGTTAAAACTACAACAGTGGATTTTTTTAAAGAATACATATTTTTTTTATTTCATGCAATACGTTTCTCACGACCACAGATATACAACATTCATGATATTCTATGATTCAATATTGAATTTTATATCACTTTACTGCCTGTAAATGTACTCTTTTTATGCTAAGAAAAGACGTTTCAGGCTGTTAAAACTACAACAGTGGATTTTCTTAAAGAATACCTATTTTACTTTATTTCATGCAATACGTTTTTCTGAACCACAGATATACAACATTCATGATATTCTATGATTCAATAGCGAAAGTTCTATCACTTACTGCCTGTAAATGCATTTACTCTTTTTATGCTCAGAAAAGACGTTTCAGGCCGAACATAGTCCAATAGTGGATTTTCTTAAAGAATACCTATTTTATTTTATTTCATGCAATACGTTTCTCAGAACCACAGATATACAACATTCATGATATTCTATGATTCAATAGCGAAAGTTCTATCACTTACTGCCTGTAGATGCATTTACACTTTTTTATGCTCAGAAAAGACGTTTCAGGCCGAACATAGTCCAATAGTGGATTTTCTTGAAGAATACCTATTTTACTTTATTTCATTCAATACGTTTCTCAGAACCACAGATATACAACATTCATGATATTCTATGATTCAATAGCGAAAGTTCTATCACTTTACTGCCGGTAGATGCATTTACACTTTTTATGCTCAGAAAAGACGTTTCAGGCCGAACATAGTCCAATAGTGGATTTTCTTGAAGAATACCTATTCTACTTTATTTCATGCAATACGTTTCTCAGAACCACAGATATACAATATTCATGATATTCTATGAACATTCATGATATTCTATGATTCAATATTTAACTTTATATCACTTTACTGCCTGTAAATTTACTCTTTTTATGCTCAGAAAAGACGTTTCAGGCCGAACATAGTCCAATAGTGGATTTTCTTGAAGAATACCTATTTTACTTTATTTCATGCAATACGTTTCTCAGAACCACATGTATACAATATTCATGATATTCTATGAACATTCATGATATTCTATGATTCAATAATGCATTTTCTATCACTTTACTGCCTTTAGATGCATGTACACTTTTTATGCTCCGAAAAGACGTTTCAGGCTGTTAAAACTACAACAGTGGATTTTTTTAAAGAATACATATTTTTTTTATTTCATGCAATACGTTTCTCACGACCACAGATATACAACATTCATGATATTCTATGATTCAATATTGAATTTTATATCACTTTACTGCCTGTAAATGTACTCTTTTTATGCTAAGAAAAGACGTTTCAGGCTGTTAAAACTACAACAGTGGATTTTCTTAAAGAATACCTATTTTACTTTATTTCATGCAATACGTTTTTCTGAACCACAGATATACAACATTCATGATATTCTATGATTCAATAGCGAAAGTTCTATCACTTACTGCCTGTAAATGCATTTACTCTTTTTATGCTCAGAAAAGACGTTTCAGGCCGAACATAGTCCAATAGTGGATTTTCTTAAAGAATACCTATTTTATTTTATTTCATGCAATACGTTTCTCAGAACCACAGATATACAACATTCATGATATTCTATGATTCAATAGCGAAAGTTCTATCACTTACTGCCTGTAGATGCATTTACACTTTTTTATGCTCAGAAAAGACGTTTCAGGCCGAACATAGTCCAATAGTGGATTTTCTTGAAGAATACCTATTTTACTTTATTTCATTCAATACGTTTCTCAGAACCACAGATATACAACATTCATGATATTCTATGATTCAATAGCGAAAGTTCTATCACTTTACTGCCGGTAGATGCATTTACACTTTTTATGCTCAGAAAAGACGTTTCAGGCCGAACATAGTCCAATAGTGGATTTTCTTGAAGAATACCTATTCTACTTTATTTCATGCAATACGTTTCTCAGAACCACAGATATACAATATTCATGATATTCTATGAACATTCATGATATTCTATGATTCAATATTTAACTTTATATCACTTTACTGCCTGTAAATTTACTCTTTTTATGCTTAGAAAAGACGTTTCAGGCCGAACATAGTCCAATAGTGGATTTTCTTGAAGAATACCTATTTTACTTTATTTCATGCAATACGTTTCTCAGAACCACATGTATACAATATTCATGATATTCTATGAACATTCATGATATTCTATGATTCAATAATGCATTTTCTATCACTTTACTGCCTTTAGATGCATGTACACTTTTTATGCTCCGAAAAGACGTTTCAGGCTGTTAAAACTACAACAGTGGATTTTTTTAAAGAATACATATTTTTTTTATTTCATGCAATACGTTTCTCACAACCACAGATATACAACATTCATGATATTCTATGATTCAATATTGAATTTTATATCACTTTACTGCCTGTAAATGTACTCTTTTTATGCTAAGAAAAGACGTTTCAGGCTGTTAAAACTACAACAGTGGATTTTCTTAAAGATTACCTATTTTACTTTATTTCATGCAATACGTTTTTCTGAACCACAGATATACAACATTCATGATATTCTATGATTCAATAGCGAAAGTTCTATCACTTACTGCCTGTAAATGCATTTACTCTTTTTATGCTCAGAAAAGACGTTTCAGGCCGAACATAGTCCAATAGTGGATTTTCTTAAAGAATACCTATTTTATTTTATTTCATGCAATACGTTTCTCAGAACCACAGATATACAACATTCATGATATTCTATGATTCAATAGCGAAAGTTCTATCACTTACTGCCTGTAGATGCATTTACACTTTTTTATGCTCAGAAAAGACGTTTCAGGCCGAACATAGTCCAATAGTGGATTTTCTTGAAGAATACCTATTTTACTTTATTTCATTCAATACGTTTCTCAGAACCACAGATATACAACATTCATGATATTCTATGATTCAATAGCGAAAGTTCTATCACTTTACTGCCGGTAGATGCATTTACACTTTTTATGCTCAGAAAAGACGTTTCAGGCCGAACATAGTCCAATAGTGGATTTTCTTGAAGAATACCTATTCTACTTTATTTCATGCAATACGTTTCTCAGAACCACAGATATACAATATTCATGATATTCTATGAACATTCATGATATTCTATGATTCAATATTTAACTTTATATCACTTTATTGCCTGTAAATTTACTCTTTTTATGCTCAGAAAAGACGTTTCAGGCCGAACATAGTCCAATAGTGGATTTTCTTGAAGAATACCTATTCTACTTTTTTTCATGCAATACCTTTCTCAGAACCACATGTATACAATATTCATGATATTCTATGAACATTCATGATATTCTATGATTCAATAATGCATTTTCTATCACTTTACTGCCTTTAGATGCATTTACACTTTTTATGCTCTGAAAAGACGTTTCAGGCTGTTAAAACCACAACAGTGGATTTTCTTAAAGAATACCTATTTTATTTTATTTCATGCAATACGTTTATCAGAACCGCAGATATACAACATTCATGATATTCTATGATTCAATAATGCATTTTCTATCACTTTACTGCCTTTAGATGCATTTACTCTTTTTATGCTCCGAAAAGACGTTTCAGGCCGAACATAGTCCAATAGTGGGTTTTCTTAAAGAATACCTATTTTACTTTATTTCATGCAATACGTTTCTCAGAACCACAGATTTACACTTTTTATGCTCCGAAAAGACGTTTCAGGCTGTTAAAACTACAATAGTGGATTTTCTTGAAGAATACCTATTTTACTTTATTTCATGCAATACGTTTCTCAGAACCACATGTATACAATATTCATGATATTCTATGAACATTCATGATATTCTATGATTCAATAATGCATTTTCTATCACTTTACTGCCTTTAGATGCATTTACTCTTTTTATGCTCCGAAAAGACGTTTCAGGCTTTTAAAACTACAACAGTGGATTTTCTTAAAGAATACCTATTTTATTTTATTTAATGCAATACGTTTCTCAGAACCACAGATATACAACATTCATGATATTCTATGATTCAATAGCGAAAGTTCTATCACTTTACTGCCGGTAGATGCATTTACACTTTTTATGCTCCGAAAAGACGTTTCGGGCTGTTAAAACTACAATAGTGGATTTTCTTAAAGAATACCTATTTTACTTTATTTCATGCAATACGTTTCTCAGAACCACAGATATACAATATTCATGATATTCTATGAACATTCATGATATTCTATGATTCAATAATGCATTTTCTATCACTTTACTGCCTTTAGATGCATTTACACTTTTTATGCTCCGAAAAGACTTTTCAGGCTGTTAAAACTACAACAGTGGATTTTCTTAAAGAATACCTATTTTATTTTATTTCATGCAATACGTTTCTCAGAACCACAGATATACAACATTCATGATATTCTATGATTCAATAGCGAAAGTTCTATCACTTTACTGCCGGTAGATGCATTTACACTTTTTTATGCTCCGAAAAGACGTTTCAGGCCGAACATAGTCCAATAGTGGATTTTCTTAAAGAATACCTAGTTTACTTTATTTCATTCAATACGTGGTTCAGAACCACAGATATACAACATTCATGATATTCTATGATTCAATAGCGAAAGTTCTATCACTTACTGCCTGTAGATGCATTTACTCTTTTTATGCTCAGAAAAGACGTTTCAGGCCGAACATAGTCCAATAGTGGATTTTCTTGAAGAATACCTATTTTACTTTATTTCATGCAATACGTTTCTCAGAACCACAGATATACAATATTCATGATATTCTATGATTCAATAATGCATTTTCTATCACTTTACTGCCTTTAGATGCATTTACTCTTTTTATGCTCCGAAAAGACGTTTCAGGCTGTTAAAACTACAACAGTGGATTTTCTTAAAGAATACCTATTTTATTTTATTTCATGCAATACGTTTCTCAGAACCACAGATATACAACATTCAGGATATTCTATGATTCAATAGCGAAAGTTCTAAAACTTTACTGCCGGTAGATGCATTTACACTTTTTTATGCTCCGAAAAGACGTTTCAGGCTTTTAAAACTACAACAGTGGATTTTCTTAAAGAATACCTATTTTATTTTATGCAATACGTTTCTCAGAACCACAGATTTACAACATTCATAATATTCTATGATTCAATAGCGAAAGTTCTATCACTTTACTGCCTTTACATGCATTTACACTTTTTATGCTCCGAAAAGACGTTTCAGGCCGAACATAGTCCAATAGTGGATTTTCTTGAAGAATACCTATTTTACTTTATTTCATGCAATACGTTTCTCAGAACCACAGATATACAATATTCATGATATTCTATGAACATTCATAATATTCTATGATTCAATAGCGAAAGTTCTATCACTTTACTGCCTTTAGATGCATTTACTCTTTTTATGCTCCGAAAAGACGTTTCAGGCTGTTAAAACTACAACAGTGGATTTTCTTAAAGAATACCTATTTTATTTTATTTCATGCAATACGTTTCTCAGAACCACAGATATACAACATTCATGATATTCTATGATTCAATAGCGAAAGTTCTATCACTTTACTGCCGGTAGATGCATTTACACTTTTTTATGCTCCGAAAAGACGTTTCAGGCCGAACATAGTCCAATAGTGGATTTTCTTGAAGAATACCTATTTTACTTTATTTCATGCAATACGTTTCTCAAAACCACAGATATACAATATTCATGATATTCTATGAACATTCATGATATTCTATGATTCAATATTGAACTTTATATCACTTTACTGCCTTTAGATGCATTTACACTTTTTATGCTACGAAAAGACGTTTCAGGCTGTTAAAACCACAACAGTGGATTTTCTTAAAGAATACCTATTTTATTTTATTTCATGCAATACGTTTCTCAGAACCACAGATATACAACATTCATGATATTCTATGATTCAATAATGCATTTTCTATCACTTTACTGCCTTTAGATGCATTTACTCTTTTTATGCTCCGAAAAGACGTTTCAGGCTGTTAAAACTACAACAGTGGATTTTTTTAAAGAATACCTATTTTACTTTATTTCATGCAATACGTTTCTCAGAACCACTGATATACAACATTCATGATATTTTATGATTCAATAGCGAAAGTTCTATCACTTACTGCCTGTAGATGCATTTACTCTTTTTATGCTCAGAAAAGACGTTTCAGGCCGAACATAGTCCAATAGTGGATTTTCTTGAAGAATACCTATTTTACTTTATTTCATGCAATACGTTTCTCAGAACCACAGATTTACACTTTTTATGCTCCGAAAAGACGTTTCAGGCTGTTAAAACTACAATAGTGGATTTTCTTGAAGAATACCTATTTTACTTTATTTCATGCAATACGTTTCTCAGAACCACAGATATACAACATTCATGATATTCTATGATTCAATAGCGAAAGTTCTATCACTTACTGCCTGTAGATGCATTTACTCTTTTTATGCTCAGAAAAGACGTTTCAGGCCGAACATAGTCCAATAGTGGATTTTCTTGAAGAATACCTATTTTACTTTATTTCATGCAATACGTTTCTCAGAACCACAGATATACAATATTCATGATATTCTATGAACATTCATGATATTCTATGATTCAATATTTAACTTTATATCACTTTACTGCCTGTAAATTTACTCTTTTTATGCTCAGAAAAGACGTTTCAGGCCGAACATAGTCCAATAGTGGGTTTTCTTAAAGAATACCTATTTTACTTTATTTCATGCAATACGTTTCTCAGAACCACAGATTTACACTTTTTATGCTCCGAAAAGACGTTTCAGGCTGTTAAAACTACAATAGTGGATTTTCTTGAAGAATACCTATTTTACTTTATTTCATGCAATACGTTTCTCAGAACAACATGTTTACAAGATTCATGATATTCTATGAACATTCATGATATTCTATGATTCAATAATGCATTTTCTATCACTTTACTGCCTTTAGATGCATTTACTCTTTTTATGCTCCGAAAAGACGTTTCAGGCTGTTAAAACTACAAGAGTGGATTTTCTTAAAGAATACCTATTTTATTTTATTTCATGCAATACGTTTCTCAGAACCACAGATATACAACATTCATGATATTCTATGATTCAATAGCGAAAGTTCTATCACTTACTGCCTGTAGATGCATTTACTCTTTTTATGCTCAGAAAAGACGTTTCAGGCCGAACATAGTCCAATAGTGGATTTTCTTGAAGAATACCTATTTTACTTTATTTCATGCAATACGTTTTTCTGAACCACAGATATACAATATTCATGATATTCTATGAACATTCATGATATTCTATGATTCAATAATGCATTTTCTATCACTTTACTGCCTTTAGATGCATTTACTCTTTTTATGCTCAGAAAAGACGTTTCAGGCCGAACATAGTCCAATAGTGGATTTTCTTGAAGAATACCTATTTTACTTTATTTCATGCAATACGTTTTTCTGAACCACAGATATACAATATTCATGATATTCTATGAACATTCATGATATTCTATGATTCAATAATGCATTTTCTATCACTTTACTGCCTTTAGATGCATTTACACTTTTTATGCTCAGAAAAGACGTTTCAGGCCGAACATAGTCCAATAGTGGATTTTCTTGAAGAATACCTATTTTACTTTATTTCATGCAATACGTTTTTCTGAACCACAGATATACAATATTCATGATATTCTATGAACATTCATGATATTCTATGATTCAATAATGCATTTTCTATCACTTTACTGCCTTTAGATGCATTTACTCTTTTTATGCTCCGAAAAGACGTTTCAGGCTGTTAAAACTACAACAGTGGATTTTCTTAAAGAATACCTATTTTATTTTATTTCATGCAATACGTTTCTCAGAACCACAGATATACAACATTCATGATATTCTATGATTCAATAATGCATTTTCTATCACTTTACTGCCTTTAGATGCATTTACTCTTTTTATGCTCCGAAAAGACGTTTCAGGCTTTTAAAACTACAACAGTGGATTTTCTTAAAGAATACCTATTTTATTTTATTTAATGCAATACGTTTCTCAGAACCACAGATATACAACATTCATGATATTCTATGATTCAATAGCGAAAGTTCTATCACTTACTGCCTGTAGATGCATTTACTCTTTTTATGCTCAGAAAAGACGTTTCAGGCCGAACATAGTCCAATAGTGGATTTTCTTGAAGAATACCTATTTTACTTTATTTCATGCAATACGTTTCTCAGAACCACAGATATACAATATTCATGATATTCTATGAACATTCATGATATTCTATGATTCAATATTGAACTTTATATCACTTTACTGCTTTTAGATGCATTTACTCTTTTTATGCTCCGAAAAGACGTTTCAGGCTTTTAAAACTACAACAGTGGATTTTCTTAAAGAATACCTATTTTATTTTATTTAATGCAATACGTTTCTCAGAACCACAGATATACAACATTCATGATATTCTATGATTCAATAGCGAAAGTTCTATCACTTTACTGCCGGTAGATGCATTTACACTTTTTATGCTCCGAAAAGACGTTTCGGGCTGTTAAAACTACAAGAGTGGATTTTCTTAAAGAATACCTATTTTATTTTATTTCATGCAATACGTTTCTCAGAACCACAGATATACAACATTCATGATATTCTATGATTCAATAGCGAAAGTTCTATCACTTACTGCCTGTAGATGCATTTACTCTTTTTATGCTCAGAAAAGACGTTTCAGGCCGAACATAGTCCAATAGTGGATTTTCTTGAAGAATACCTATTTTACTTTATTTCATGCAATACGTTTTTCTGAACCACAGATATACAATATTCATGATATTCTATGAACATTCATGATATTCTATGATTCAATAATGCATTTTCTATCACTTTACTGCCTTTAGATGCATTTACACTTTTTATGCTCAGAAAAGACGTTTCAGGCCGAACATAGTCCAATAGTGGATTTTCTTGAAGAATACCTATTCTACTTTATTTCATGCAATACCTTTCTCAGAACCACATGTATACAATATTCATGATATTCTATGAACATTCATGATATTCTATGATTCAATAATGCATTTTCTATCACTTTACTGCCTTTAGATGCATTTACTCTTTTTATGCTCCGAAAAGACGTTTCAGGCTGTTAAAACTACAACAGTGGATTTTCTTAAAGAATACCTATTTTATTTTATTTCATGCAATACGTTTCTCAGAACCACAGATATACAACATTCATGATATTCTATGATTCAATAGCGAAAGTTCTATCACTTTACTGCCGGTAGATGCATTTACACTTTTTATGCTCCGAAAAGACGTTTCAGGCTGTTAAAACTACAACAGTGGATTTTCTTAAAGAATACCTATTTTATTTTATTTCATGCAATACGTTTCTCAGAACCACAGATATACAACACTCATGATATTCTATGATTCAATAGCGAAAGTTCTATCACTTACTGCCTGTAGATGCATTTACTCTTTTTATGCTCAGAAAAGACGTTTCAGGCCGAACATAGTCCAATAGTGGATTTTCTTGAAGAATACCTATTTTACTTTATTTCATGCAATACGTTTCTCAGAACCACAGATATACAATATTCATGATATTCTATGAACATTCATGATATTCTATGATTCAATATTGAACTTTATATCACTTTACTGCTTTTAGATGCATTTACTCTTTTTATGCTCCGAAAAGACGTTTCAGGCTTTTAAAACTACAACAGTGGATTTTCTTAAAGAATACCTATTTTATTTTATTTAATGCAATACGTTTCTCAGAACCACAGATATACAACATTCATGATATTCTATGATTCAATAGCGAAAGTTCTATCACTTTACTGCCGGTAGATGCATTTACACTTTTTATGCTCCGAAAAGACGTTTCGGGCTGTTAAAACTACAAGAGTGGATTTTCTTAAAGAATACCTATTTTATTTTATTTCATGCAATACGTTTCTCAGAACCACAGATATACAACATTCATGATATTCTATGATTCAATAGCGAAAGTTCTATCACTTACTGCCTGTAGATGCATTTACTCTTTTTATGCTCAGAAAAGACGTTTCAGGCCGAACATAGTCCAATAGTGGATTTTCTTGAAGAATACCTATTTTACTTTATTTCATGCAATACGTTTTTCTGAACCACAGATATACAATATTCATGATATTCTATGAACATTCATGATATTCTATGATTCAATAATGCATTTTCTATCACTTTACTGCCTTTAGATGCATTTACTCTTTTTATGCTCCGAAAAGACGTTTCAGGCTGTTAAAACTACAACAGTGGATTTTCTTAAAGAATACCTATTTTATTTTATTTCATGCAATACGTTTCTCAGAACCACAGATATACAACATTCATGATATTCTATGATTCAATAATGCATTTTCTATCACTTTACTGCCTTTAGATGCATTTACTCTTTTTATGCTCCGAAAAGACGTTTCAGGCTTTTAAAACTACAACAGTGGATTTTCTTAAAGAATACCTATTTTATTTTATTTAATGCAATACGTTTCTCAGAACCACAGATATACAACATTCATGATATTCTATGATTCAATAGCGAAAGTTCTATCACTTACTGCCTGTAGATGCATTTACTCTTTTTATGCTCAGAAAAGACGTTTCAGGCCGAACATAGTCCAATAGTGGATTTTCTTGAAGAATACCTATTTTACTTTATTTCATGCAATACGTTTCTCAGAACCACAGATATACAATATTCATGATATTCTATGAACATTCATGATATTCTATGATTCAATATTGAACTTTATATCACTTTACTGCCTTTAGATGCATTTACACTTTTTATGCTCAGAAAAGACGTTTCAGGCCGAACATAGTCCAATAGTGGATTTTCTTGAAGAATACCTATTCTACTTTATTTCATGCAATACCTTTATCAGAACCACATGTATACAATATTCATGATATTCTATGAACATTCATGATATTCTATGATTCAATAGCGAAAGTTCTATCACTTTACTGCCGGTAGATGCATTTACACTTTTTATGCTCCGAAAAGACGTTTCAGGCCGAACATAGTCCAATAGTGGATTTTCTTAAAGAATACCTAGTTTACTTTATTTCATTCAATACGTGGTTCAGAACCACAGATATACAACATTCATGATATTCTATGATTCAATAGCGAAAGTTCTATCACTTACTGCCTGCAGATGCATTTACTCTTTTTATGCTCAGAAAAGACGTTTCAGGCCGAACATAGTCCAATAGTGGATTTTCTTGAAGAATACCTATTTTACTTTATTTCATGCAATACGTTTCTCAGAACCACAGATATACAATATTCATGATATTCTATGAACATTCATGATATTCTATGATTCAATATTTAACTTTATATCACTTTACTGCCTGTAAATTTACTCTTTTTATGCTCAGAAAAGACGTTTCAGGCCGAACATAGTCCAATAGTGGGTTTTCTTAAAGAATACCTATTTTACTTTATTTCATGCAATACGTTTCTCAGAACCACAGATTTACACTTTTTATGCTCCGAAAAGACGTTTCAGGCTGTTAAAACTACAATAGTGGATTTTCTTGAAGAATACCTATTTTACTTTATTTCATGCAATACGTTTCTCAGAACAACATGTTTACAAGATTCATGATATTCTATGAACATTCATGATATTCTATGATTCAATAATGCATTTTCTATCACTTTACTGCCTTTAGATGCATTTACTCTTTTTATGCTCCGAAAAGACGTTTCAGGCTGTTAAAACTACAAGAGTGGATTTTCTTAAAGAATACCTATTTTATTTTATTTCATGCAATACGTTTCTCAGAACCACAGATATACAACATTCATGATATTCTATGATTCAATAGCGAAAGTTCTATCACTTACTGCCTGTAGATGCATTTACTCTTTTTATGCTCAGAAAAGACGTTTCAGGCCGAACATAGTCCAATAGTGGATTTTCTTGAAGAATACCTATTTTACTTTATTTCATGCAATACGTTTTTCTGAACCACAGATATACAATATTCATGATATTCTATGAACATTCATGATATTCTATGATTCAATAATGCATTTTCTATCACTTTACTGCCTTTAGATGCATTTACACTTTTTATGCTCAGAAAAGACGTTTCAGGCCGAACATAGTCCAATAGTGGATTTTCTTGAAGAATACCTATTCTACTTTATTTCATGCAATACCTTTCTCAGAACCACATGTATACAATATTCATGATATTCTATGAACATTCATGATATTCTATGATTCAATAATGCATTTTCTATCACTTTACTGCCTTTAGATGCATTTACTCTTTTTATGCTCCGAAAAGACGTTTCAGGCTGTTAAAACTACAAGAGTGGATTTTCTTAAAGAATACCTATTTTATTTTATTTCATGCAATACGTTTCTCAGAACCACAGATATACAACATTCATGATATTCTATGATTCAATAGCGAAAGTTCTATCACTTACTGCCTGTAGATGCATTTACTCTTTTTATGCTCAGAAAAGACGTTTCAGGCCGAACATAGTCCAATAGTGGATTTTCTTGAAGAATACCTATTTTACTTTATTTCATGCAATACGTTTTTCTGAACCACAGATATACAATATTCTATGAACATTCATGATATTCTATGATTCAATAATGCATTTTCTATCACTTTACTGCCTTTAGATGCATTTACACTTTTTATGCTCAGAAAAGACGTTTCAGGCCGAACATAGTCCAATAGTGGATTTTCTTGAAGAATACCTATTCTACTTTATTTCATGCAATACCTTTCTCAGAACCACATGTATACAATATTCATGATATTCTATGAACATTCATGATATTCTATGATTCAATAATGCATTTTCTATCACTTTACTGCCTTTAGATGCATTTACTCTTTTTATGCTCCGAAAAGACGTTTCAGGCTGTTAAAACTACAACAGTGGATTTTCTTAAAGAATACCTATTTTATTTTATTTCATGCAAGACGTTTCTCAGAACCACAGATATACAACATTCATGATATTCTATGATTCAATAATGCATTTTCTATCACTTTACTGCCTTTAGATGCATTTACTCTTTTTATGCTCCGAAAAGACGTTTCAGGCTTTTAAAACTACAACAGTGGATTTTCTTAAAGAATACCTATTTTATTTTATTTAATGCAATACGTTTCTCAGAACCACAGATATACAACATTCATGATATTCTATGATTCAATAGCGAAAGTTCTATCACTTTACTGCCGGTAGATGCATTTACACTTTTTATGCTCCGAAAAGACGTTTCAGGCTGTTAAAACTACAACTGTGGATTTTCTTAAAGAATACCTATTTTATTTTATTTCATGCAATACGTTTCTCAGAACCACATGTTTACAAGATTCATGATATTCTATGAACATTCATGATATTCTATGATTCAATAATGCATTTTCTATCACTTTACTGCCTTTAGATGCATTTACTCTTTTTATGCTCCGAAAAGACGTTTCAGGCTGTTAAAACTACAACAGTGGATTTTCTTAAAGAATACCTATTTTATTTTATTTCATGCAATACGTTTCTCAGAACCACAGATATACAACATTCATGATATTCTATGATTCAATAGCGAAAGTTCTAAAACTTTACTGCCGGTAGATGCATTTACACTTTTTTATGCTCCGAAAAGACGTTTCAGGCCGATCATAGTCCAATAGTGGGTTTTCTTAAAGAATACCTATTTTACTTTATTTCATGCAATACGTTTCTCAGAACCACAGATTTACACTTTTTATGCTCCGAAAAGACGTTTCAGGCTGTTAAAACTACAATAGTGGATTTTCTTGAAGAATACCTATTTTACTTTATTTCATGCAATACGTTTCTCAGAACCACATGTTTACAAGATTCATGATATTCTATGATTCAATAGCGAAAGTTCTATCACTTACTGCCTGTAGATGCATTTACTCTTTTTATGCTCAGAAAAGACGTTTCAGGCCGAACATAGTCCAATAGTGGATTTTCTTGAAGAATACCTATTTTACTTTATTTCATGCAATACGTTTTTCTGAACCACAGATATACAATATTCATGATATTCTATGAACATTCATGATATTCTATGATTCAATATTGAACTTTATATCACTTTACTGCTTTTAGATGCATTTACTCTTTTTATGCTCCGAAAAGACGTTTCAGGCTTTTAAAACTACAACAGTGGATTTTCTTAAAGAATACCTATTTTATTTTATTTAATGCAATACGTTTCTCAGAACCACAGATATACAACATTCATGATATTCTATGATTCAATAGCGAAAGTTCTATCACTTTACTGCCGGTAGATGCATTTACACTTTTTATGCTCCGAAAAGACGTTTCGGGCTGTTAAAACTACAAGAGTGGATTTTCTTAAAGAATACCTATTTTATTTTATTTCATGCAATACGTTTCTCAGAACCACAGATATACAACATTCATGATATTCTATGATTCAATAGCGAAAGTTCTATCACTTACTGCCTGTAGATGCATTTACTCTTTTTATGCTCAGAAAAGACGTTTCAGGCCGAACATAGTCCAATAGTGGATTTTCTTGAAGAATACCTATTTTACTTTATTTCATGCAATACGTTTTTCTGAACCACAGATATACAATATTCATGATATTCTATGAACATTCATGATATTCTATGATTCAATATTGAACTTTATATCACTTTACTGCTTTTAGATGCATTTACTCTTTTTATGCTCCGAAAAGACGTTTCAGGCTTTTAAAACTACAACAGTGGATTTTCTTAAAGAATACCTATTTTATTTTATTTAATGCAATACGTTTCTCAGAACCACAGATATACAACATTCATGATATTCTATGATTCAATAGCGAAAGTTCTATCACTTTACTGCCGGTAGATGCATTTACACTTTTTATGCTCCGAAAAGACGTTTCGGGCTGTTAAAACTACAAGAGTGGATTTTCTTAAAGAATACCTATTTTATTTTATTTCATGCAATACGTTTCTCAGAACCACAGATATACAACATTCATGATATTCTATGATTCAATAGCGAAAGTTCTATCACTTACTGCCTGTAGATGCATTTACTCTTTTTATGCTCAGAAAAGACGTTTCAGGCCGAACATAGTCCAATAGTGGATTTTCTTGAAGAATACCTATTTTACTTTATTTCATGCAATACGTTTTTCTGAACCACAGATATACAATATTCATGATATTCTATGAACATTCATGATATTCTATGATTCAATAATGCATTTTCTATCACTTTACTGCCTTTAGATGCATTTACTCTTTTTATGCTCCGAAAAGACGTTTCAGGCTGTTAAAACTACAACAGTGGATTTTCTTAAAGAATACCTATTTTATTTTATTTCATGCAATACGTTTCTCAGAACCACAGATATACAACATTCATGATATTCTATGATTCAATAATGCATTTTCTATCACTTTACTGCCTTTAGATGCATTTACTCTTTTTATGCTCCGAAAAGACGTTTCAGGCTTTTAAAACTACAACAGTGGATTTTCTTAAAGAATACCTATTTTATTTTATTTAATGCAATACGTTTCTCAGAACCACAGATATACAACATTCATGATATTCTATGATTCAATAGCGAAAGTTCTATCACTTACTGCCTGTAGATGCATTTACTCTTTTTATGCTCAGAAAAGACGTTTCAGGCCGAACATAGTCCAATAGTGGATTTTCTTGAAGAATACCTATTTTACTTTATTTCATGCAATACGTTTCTCAGAACCACAGTTATACAATATTCATGATATTCTATGAACATTCATGATATTCTATGATTCAATATTGAACTTTATATCACTTTACTGCTTTTAGATGCATTTACTCTTTTTATGCTCCGAAAAGACGTTTCAGGCTTTTAAAACTACAACAGTGGATTTTCTTAAAGAATACCTATTTTATTTTATTTAATGCAATACGTTTCTCAGAACCACAGATATACAACATTCATGATATTCTATGATTCAATAGCGAAAGTTCTATCACTTTACTGCCGGTAGATGCATTTACACTTTTTATGCTCCGAAAAGACGTTTCAGGCTGTTAAAACTACAACTGTGGATTTTCTTAAAGAATACCTATTTTATTTTATTTCATGCAATACGTTTCTCAGAACCACAGATATACAACATTCATGATATTCTATGATTCAATAATGCATTTTCTATCACTTTACTGCCTTTAGATGCATTTACTCTTTTTATGCTCCGAAAAGACGTTTCAGGCTTTTAAAACTACAACAGTGGATTTTCTTAAAGAATACCTATTTTATTTTATTTAATGCAATACGTTTCTCAGAACCACAGATATACAACATTCATGATATTCTATGATTCAATAGCGAAAGTTCTATCACTTACTGCCTGTAGATGCATTTACTCTTTTTATGCTCAGAAAAGACGTTTCAGGCCGAACATAGTCCAATAGTGGATTTTCTTGAAGAATACCTATTTTACTTTATTTCATGCAATACGTTTCTCAGAACCACAGTTATACAATATTCATGATATTCTATGAACATTCATGATATTCTATGATTCAATATTGAACTTTATATCACTTTACTGCTTTTAGATGCATTTACTCTTTTTATGCTCCGAAAAGACGTTTCAGGCTTTTAAAACTACAACAGTGGATTTTCTTAAAGAATACCTATTTTATTTTATTTAATGCAATACGTTTCTCAGAACCACAGATATACAACATTCATGATATTCTATGATTCAATAGCGAAAGTTCTATCACTTTACTGCCGGTAGATGCATTTACACTTTTTATGCTCCGAAAAGACGTTTCAGGCTGTTAAAACTACAACTGTGGATTTTCTTAAAGAATACCTATTTTATTTTATTTCATGCAATACGTTTCTCAGAACCACAGATATACAACACTCATGATATTCTATGATTCAATAGCGAAAGTTCTATCACTTACTGCCTGTAGATGCATTTACTCTTTTTATGCTCAGAAAAGACGTTTCAGGCCGAACATAGTCCAATAGTGGATTTTCTTGAAGAATACCTATTTTACTTTATTTCATGCAATACGTTTCTCAGAACCACAGATATACAATATTCATGATATTCTATGAACATTCATGATATTCTATGATTCAATAATGCATTTTCTATCACTTTACTGCCTTTAGATGCATTTACTCTTTTTATGCTCCGAAAAGACGTTTCAGGCTGTTAAAACTACAAGAGTGGATTTTCTTAAAGAATACCTATTTTATTTTATTTCATGCAATACGTTTCTCAGAACCACAGATATACAACATTCATGATATTCTATGATTCAATAGCGAAAGTTCTATCACTTACTGCCTGTAGATGCATTTACTCTTTTTATGCTCAGAAAAGACGTTTCAGGCCGAACATAGTCCAATAGTGGATTTTCTTGAAGAATACCTATTTTACTTTATTTCATGCAATACGTTTTTCTGAACCACAGATATACAATATTCATGATATTCTATGAACATTCATGATATTCTATGATTCAATATTGAACTTTATATCACTTTACTGCTTTTAGATGCATTTACTCTTTTTATGCTCCGAAAAGACGTTTCAGGCTTTTAAAACTACAACAGTGGATTTTCTTAAAGAATACCTATTTTATTTTATTTAATGCAATACGTTTCTCAGAACCACAGATATACAACATTCATGATATTCTATGATTCAATAGCGAAAGTTCTATCACTTTACTGCCGGTAGATGCATTTACACTTTTTATGCTCCGAAAAGACGTTTCGGGCTGTTAAAACTACAAGAGTGGATTTTCTTAAAGAATACCTATTTTATTTTATTTCATGCAATACGTTTCTCAGAACCACAGATATACAACATTCATGATATTCTATGATTCAATAGCGAAAGTTCTATCACTTACTGCCTGTAGATGCATTTACTCTTTTTATGCTCAGAAAAGACGTTTCAGGCCGAACATAGTCCAATAGTGGATTTTCTTGAAGAATACCTATTTTACTTTATTTCATGCAATACGTTTTTCTGAACCACAGATATACAATATTCATGATATTCTATGAACATTCATGATATTCTATGATTCAATAATGCATTTTCTATCACTTTACTGCCTTTAGATGCATTTACTCTTTTTATGCTCCGAAAAGACGTTTCAGGCTGTTAAAACTACAACAGTGGATTTTCTTAAAGAATACCTATTTTATTTTATTTCATGCAATACGTTTCTCAGAACCACAGATATACAACATTCATGATATTCTATGATTCAATAATGCATTTTCTATCACTTTACTGCCTTTAGATGCATTTACTCTTTTTATGCTCCGAAAAGACGTTTCAGGCTTTTAAAACTACAACAGTGGATTTTCTTAAAGAATACCTATTTTATTTTATTTAATGCAATACGTTTCTCAGAACCACAGATATACAACATTCATGATATTCTATGATTCAATAGCGAAAGTTCTATCACTTACTGCCTGTAGATGCATTTACTCTTTTTATGCTCAGAAAAGACGTTTCAGGCCGAACATAGTCCAATAGTGGATTTTCTTGAAGAATACCTATTTTACTTTATTTCATGCAATACGTTTCTCAGAACCACAGTTATACAATATTCATGATATTCTATGAACATTCATGATATTCTATGATTCAATATTGAACTTTATATCACTTTACTGCTTTTAGATGCATTTACTCTTTTTATGCTCCGAAAAGACGTTTCAGGCTTTTAAAACTACAACAGTGGATTTTCTTAAAGAATACCTATTTTATTTTATTTAATGCAATACGTTTCTCAGAACCACAGATATACAACATTCATGATATTCTATGATTCAATAGCGAAAGTTCTATCACTTTACTGCCGGTAGATGCATTTACACTTTTTATGCTCCGAAAAGACGTTTCAGGCTGTTAAAACTACAACTGTGGATTTTCTTAAAGAATACCTATTTTATTTTATTTCATGCAATACGTTTCTCAGAACCACAGATATACAACACTCATGATATTCTATGATTCAATAGCGAAAGTTCTATCACTTACTGCCTGTAGATGCATTTACTCTTTTTATGCTCAGAAAAGACGTTTCAGGCCGAACATAGTCCAATAGTGGATTTTCTTGAAGAATACCTATTTTACTTTATTTCATGCAATACGTTTCTCAGAACCACAGTTATACAATATTCATGATATTCTATGAACATTCATGATATTCTATGATTCAATATTGAACTTTATATCACTTTACTGCTTTTAGATGCATTTACTCTTTTTATGCTCCGAAAAGACGTTTCAGGCTTTTAAAACTACAACAGTGGATTTTCTTAAAGAATACCTATTTTATTTTATTTAATGCAATACGTTTCTCAGAACCACAGATATACAACATTCATGATATTCTATGATTCAATAGCGAAAGTTCTATCACTTTACTGCCGGTAGATGCATTTACACTTTTTATGCTCCGAAAAGACGTTTCAGGCTGTTAAAACTACAACTGTGGATTTTCTTAAAGAATACCTATTTTATTTTATTTCATGCAATACGTTTCTCAGAACCACAGATATACAACACTCATGATATTCTATGATTCAATAGCGAAAGTTCTATCACTTACTGCCTGTAGATGCATTTACTCTTTTTATGCTCAGAAAAGACGTTTCAGGCCGAACATAGTCCAATAGTGGATTTTCTTGAAGAATACCTATTTTACTTTATTTCATGCAATACGTTTCTCAGAACCACAGATATACAATATTCATGATATTCTATGAACATTCATGATATTCTATGATTCAATAATGCATTTTCTATCACTTTACTGCCTTTAGATGCATTTACTCTTTTTATGCTCCGAAAAGACGTTTCAGGCTGTTAAAACTACAACAGTGGATTTTCTTAAAGAATACCTATTTTATTTTATTTCATGCAATACGTTTCTCAGAACCACAGATATACAACATTCATGATATTCTATGATTCAATAGCGAAAGTTCTATCACTTTACTGCCGGTAGATGCATTTACACTTTTTTATGCTCCGAAAAGACGTTTCAGACCGAACATAGTCCAATAGTGGATTTTCTTAAAGAATACCTAGTTTACTTTATTTCATTCAATACGTGGTTCAGAACCACAGATATACAACATTCATGATATTCTATGATTCAATAGCGAAAGTTCTATCACTTACTGCCTGTAGATGCATTTACTCTTTTTATGCTCAGAAAAGAGGTTTCAGGCCGAACATAGTCCAATAGTGGATTTTCTTGAAGAATACCTATTTTACTTTATTTCATGCAATACGTTTCTCAGAACCACAGATATACAATATTCATGATATTCTATGAACATTCATGATATTCTATGATTCAATATTGAACTTTATATCACTTTACTGCCTTTAGATGCATTTACACTTTTTATGCTCAGAAAAGACGTTTCAGGCCGAACATAGTCCAATAGTGGATTTTCTTGAAGAATACCTATTCTACTTTATTTCATGCAATACCTTTCTCAGAACCACAGATATACAATATTCATGATATTCTATGAACATTCATGATATTCTATGATTCAATAATGCATTTTCTATCACTTTAATGCCTTTAGATGCATTTACACTTTTTATGCTCCGAAAAGACGTTTCAGGCTGTTAAAACTACAACAGTGGATTTTCTTAAAGAATACCTATTTTATTTTACTTCATGCAATACGTTTCTCAGAACCACAGATATACAACATTCATGATATTCTATGATTCAATAGTGAAAGTTCTATCACTTTACTGCCGGTAGATGCATTTACACTTTTTTATGCTCCGAAAAGACGTTTCAGGCCGATCATAGTCCAATAGTGGGTTTTCTTAAAGAATACCTATTTTACTTTATTTCATGCAATACGTTTCTCAGAACCACAGATTTACACTTTTTATGCTCCGAAAAGACGTTTCAGGCTGTTAAAACTACAATAGTGGATTTTCTTGAAGAATACCTATTTTACTTTATTTCATGCAATACGTTTCTCAGAACCACATGTTTACAAGATTCATGATATTCTATGATTCAATAGCGAAAGTTCTATCACTTACTGCCTGTAGATGCATTTACTCTTTTTATGCTCAGAAAAGACGTTTCAGGCCGAACATAGTCCAATAGTGGATTTTCTTGAAGAATACCTATTTTACTTTATTTCATGCAATACGTTTTTCTGAACCACAGATATACAATATTCATGATATTCTATGAACATTCATGATATTCTATGATTCAATATTGAACTTTATATCACTTTACTGCTTTTAGATGCATTTACTCTTTTTATGCTCCGAAAAGACGTTTCAGGCTTTTAAAACTACAACAGTGGATTTTCTTAAAGAATACCTATTTTATTTTATTTAATGCAATACGTTTCTCAGAACCACAGATATACAACATTCATGATATTCTATGATTCAATAGCGAAAGTTCTATCACTTTACTGCCGGTAGATGCATTTACACTTTTTATGCTCCGAAAAGACGTTTCGGGCTGTTAAAACTACAAGAGTGGATTTTCTTAAAGAATACCTATTTTATTTTATTTCATGCAATACGTTTCTCAGAACCACAGATATACAACATTCATGATATTCTATGATTCAATAGCGAAAGTTCTATCACTTACTGCCTGTAGATGCATTTACTCTTTTTATGCTCAGAAAAGACGTTTCAGGCCGAACATAGTCCAATAGTGGATTTTCTTGAAGAATACCTATTTTACTTTATTTCATGCAATACGTTTCTCAGAACCACAGTTATACAATATTCATGATATTCTATGAACATTCATGATATTCTATGATTCAATATTGAACTTTATATCACTTTACTGCTTTTAGATGCATTTACTCTTTTTATGCTCCGAAAAGACGTTTCAGGCTTTTAATACTACAACAGTGGATTTTCTTAAAGAATACCTATTTTATTTTATTTAATGCAATACGTTTCTCAGAACCACAGATATACAACATTCATGATATTCTATGATTCAATAGCGAAAGTTCTATCACTTTACTGCCGGTAGATGCATTTACACTTTTTATGCTCCGAAAAGACGTTTCGGGCTGTTAAAACTACAATAGTGGATTTTCTTAAAGAATACCTATTTTACTTTATTTCATGCAATACGTTTCTCAGAACCACAGATATACAATATTCATGATATTCTATGAACATTCATGATATTCTATGATTCAATAATGCATTTTCTATCACTTTACTGCCTTTAGATGCATTTACACTTTTTATGCTCCGAAAAGACGTTTCAGGCTGTTAAAACTACAACAGTGGATTTTCTTAAAGAATACCTATTTTACTTTATTTCATGCAATACGTTTTTCTGAACCACAGATATACAATATTCATGATATTCTATGAACATTCATGATATTCTATGATTCAATAATGCATTTTCTATCACTTTACTGCCTTTAGATGCATTTACACTTTTTATGCTCCGAAAAGACGTTTCAGGCTGTTAAAACTACAACAGTGGATTTTCTTAAAGAATACCTATTTTACTTTATTTCATGCAATACGTTTTTCTGAACCACAGATATACAATATTCATGATATTCTATGAACATTCATGATATTCTATGATTCAATAATGCATTTTCTATCACTTTACTGCCTTTAGATGCATTTACACTTTTTATGCTCAGAAAAGACGTTTCAGGCCGAACATAGTCCAATAGTGGATTTTCTTGAAGAATACCTATTCTACTTTATTTCATGCAATACCTTTCTCAGAACCACATGTATACAATATTCATGATATTCTATGAACATTCATGATATTCTATGATTCAATAATGCATTTTCTATCACTTTACTGCCTTTAGATGCATTTACTCTTTTTATGCTCCGAAAAGACGTTTCAGGCTTTTAAAACTACAACAGTGGATTTTCTTAAAGAATACCTATTTTATTTTATTTCATGCAATACGTTTCTCAGAACCACAGATATACAACATTCATGATATTCTATGATTCAATAGCGAAAGTTCTATCACTTTACTGCCGGTAGATGCATTTACACTTTTTTATGCTCCGAAAAGACGTTTCAGGCTGTTAAAACTACAATAGTGGATTTTCTCAAAGAATACCTATTTTACTTTATTTCATGCAATACCTTTCTCAGAACCACAGGTATAAAAGATTCATGATATTCTATGAACATTCCTGATATTCTATGATTCAGTAATGCATTTTCTATCACTTTACTGCCTTTAGATGCATTTACTCTTTTTATGCTCCGAAAAGACGTTTCAGGCTGTTAAAACTACAACAGTGGATTTTTTTAAAGAATACCTATTTTACTTTATTTCATGCAATACGTTTCTCAGAACCACTGATATACAACATTCATGATATTCTATGATTCAATAGCGAAAGTTCTATCACTTACTGCCTGTAGATGCATTTACTCTTTTTATGCTCAGAAAAGACGTTTCAGGCCGAACATAGTCCAATAGTGGATTTTCTTGAAGAATACCTATTTTACTTTATTTCATGCAATACGTTTCTCAGAACCACAGATATACAATATTCATGATATTCTATGAACATTCATGATATTCTATGATTCAATATTTAACTTTATATCACTTTACTGCCTGTAAATTTACTCTTTTTATGCTCAGAAAAGTCGTTTCAGGCCGAACATAGTCCAATAGTGGATTTTCTTGAAGAATACCTATTCTACTTTATTTCATGCAATACCTTTCTCAGAACCACATGTATACAATATTCATGATATTCTATGAACATTCATGATATTCTATGATTTAATAATGCATTTTCTATCACTTTACTGCCTTTAGATGAATTTACACTTTTTATGCTCCGAAAAGACGTTTCAGGCTGTTAAAACCACAACAGTGGATTTTCTTAAAGAATACCTATTTTATTTTATTTCATGCAATACGTTTATCAGAACCACAGATATACAACATTCATGATATTCTATGATTCAATAGCGAAAGTTCTAAAACTTTACTGCCGGTAGATGCATTTACACTTTTTTATGCTCGGAAAAGACGTTTCAGGCCGAACATAGTCCAATAGTGGGTTTTCTTAAAGAATACCTATTTTACTTTATTTCATGCAATACGTTTCTCAGAACCACAGATTTACACTTTTTATGCTCCGAAAAGACGTTTCAGGCTGTTAAAACCACAACAGTGGATTTTCTTAAAGAATACTTATTTTATTTTATTTCATGCAATACGTTTCTCAGAACCACAGATTTACACTTTTTATGCTCCGAAAAGACGTTTCAGGCTGTTAAAACCACAACAGTGGATTTTCTTAAAGAATACTTATTTTATTTTATTTCATGCAATACGTTTCTCAGAACCACAGATTTACACTTTTTATGCTCCGAAAAGACGTTTCAGGCTGTTAAAACTACAATAGTGGATTTTCTTAAAGAATACCTATTTTACTTTATTTCATGCAATACGTTTCTCAGAACCACAGATATACAATATTCATGATATTCTATGAACAATCATGATATTCTATGATTCAATAATGCATTTTCTATCACTTTACTGCCTTTAGATGCATTTACACTTTTTATGCTCCGAAAAGACGTTTCAGGCTGTTAAAACCACAACAGTGGATTTTCTTAAAGAATACCTATTTTACTTTATTTCATGCAATACGTTTCTCAGAACCACATGTTTACAAGATTCATGATATTCTATGAACATTCATGATATTCTATGATTCAATAATGCATTTTCTATCACTTTACTGCCTTTAGATGCATTTACTCTTTTTATGCTCCGAAAAAGCGTTTCAGGCTGTTAAAACTACAACAGTGGATTTTCTTAAAGAATACCTATTTTACTTTATTTCATGCAATACGTTTCTCAGAACCACAGATATACAATATTCATGATATTCTATGAACATTCATGATATTCTATGATTCAATATTGAACTTTATATCACTTTACTGCCTTTAGATGCATTTACACTTTTTATGCTCCGAAAAGACGTTTCAGGCTGTTAAAACCACAACAGTGGATTTTCTTAAAGAATACTTATTTTATTTTATTTCATGCAATACGTTTCTCAGAACCACAGATATACAACATTCATGATATTCTATGATTCAATAATGCATTTTCTATCACTTTACTGCCTTTAGATGCATTTACTCTTTTTATGCTCCGAAAAGACGTTTCAGGCTGTTAAAACTACAATAGTGGATTTTCTTAAAGAATACCTATTTTATTTTATTTCATGCAATACCTTTCTCAGAACCACAGGTATAAAAGATTCATGATATTCTATGAACATTCCTGATATTCTATGATTCAGTAATGCATTTTCTATCACTTTACTGCCTTTAGATGCATTTACTCTTTTTATGCTCCGAAAAGACGTTTCAGGCTGTTAAAACTACAACAGTGGATTTTCTTAAAGAATACCTATTTTATTTTATTTCATGCAATACGTTTCTCAGAACCACAGATATACAACATTCATGATATTATATGATTCAATAGCGAAAGTTCTATCACTTTACTGCCGGTAGATGCATTTACAGTTTTTTATGCTCCGAAAAGACGTTTCAGGCCGAAAATAGTCCAATAGTGGATTTTCTTAAAGAATACCTAGTTTACTTTATTTCATTCAATACGTGGTTCAGAACCACAGATATACAACATTCATGATATTCTATGAACATTCATGATATTCTATGATTCAATAGCGAAAGTTCTATCACTTTACTGCCGGTAGATGCATTTACACTTTTTTATGCTCCGAAAAGACGTTTCAGGCTGTTAAAACCACAACAGTGGATTTTCTTAAAGAATACCTATTTTATTTTATTTCATGCAATACGTTTCTCAGAACCACAGATATACAACATTCATGATATTCTATGATTCAATAATGCATTTTCTATCACTTTACTGCCTTTGGATGCATTTACTCTTTTAATGCTCCGAAAAGACGTTTCAGGCTGTTAAAACTACAACAGTGGATTTTTTTAAAGAATACCTATTTTACTTTATTTCATGCAATACGTTTCTCAGAACCACTGATATACAACATTCATGATATTTTATGATTCAATAGCGAAAGTTCTATCACTTACTGCCTGTAGATGCATTTACTCTTTTTATGCTCCGAAAAGACGTTTCAGGCTGTTAAAACCACAACAGTGGATTTTCTTAAAGAATACCTATTTTACTTTATTTCATGCAATACGTTTCTCAGAACCACATGTTTACAAGATTCATGATATTCTATGAACATTCATGATATTCTATGATTCAATAATGCATTTTCTATCACTTTACTGCCTTTAGATGCATTTACTCTTTTTATGCTCCGAAAAAGCGTTTCAGGCTGTTAAAACTACAACAGTGGATTTTCTTAAAGAATACCTATTTTACTTTATTTCATGCAATACGTTTCTCAGAACCACAGATATACAATATTCATGATATTCTATGAACATTCATGATATTCTATGATTCAATATTGAACTTTATATCACTTTACTGCCTTTAGATGCATTTACACTTTTTATGCTCCGAAAAGACGTTTCAGGCTGTTAAAACCACAACAGTGGATTTTCTTAAAGAATACTTATTTTATTTTATTTCATGCAATACGTTTCTCAGAACCACAGATATACAACATTCATGATATTCTATGATTCAATAATGCATTTTCTATCACTTTACTGCCTTTAGATGCATTTACTCTTTTTATGCTCCGAAAAGACGTTTCAGGCTGTTAAAACTACAATAGTGGATTTTCTTAAAGAATACCTATTTTATTTTATTTCATGCAATACCTTTCTCAGAACCACAGGTATAAAAGATTCATGATATTCTATGAACATTCCTGATATTCTATGATTCAGTAATGCATTTTCTATCACTTTACTGCCTTTAGATGCATTTACTCTTTTTATGCTCCGAAAAGACGTTTCAGGCTGTTAAAACTACAACAGTGGATTTTCTTAAAGAATACCTATTTTATTTTATTTCATGCAATACGTTTCTCAGAACCACAGATATACAACATTCATGATATTATATGATTCAATAGCGAAAGTTCTATCACTTTACTGCCGGTAGATGCATTTACAGTTTTTTATGCTCCGAAAAGACGTTTCAGGCCGAAAATAGTCCAATAGTGGATTTTCTTAAAGAATACCTAGTTTACTTTATTTCATTCAATACGTGGTTCAGAACCACAGATATACAACATTCATGATATTCTATGAACATTCATGATATTCTATGATTCAATAGCGAAAGTTCTATCACTTTACTGCCGGTAGATGCATTTACACTTTTTTATGCTCCGAAAAGACGTTTCAGGCTGTTAAAACCACAACAGTGGATTTTCTTAAAGAATACCTATTTTATTTTATTTCATGCAATACGTTTCTCAGAACCACAGATATACAACATTCATGATATTCTATGATTCAATAATGCATTTTCTATCACTTTACTGCCTTTGGATGCATTTACTCTTTTAATGCTCCGAAAAGACGTTTCAGGCTGTTAAAACTACAACAGTGGATTTTCTTGAAGAATACCTATTTTACTTTATTTCATGCAATACGTTTCTCAGAACCACAGATATACAATATTCATGATATTCTATGAACATTCATGATATTCTATGATTCAATATTTAACTTTATATCACTTTACTGCCTGTAAATTTACTCTTTTTATGCTCAGAAAAGTCGTTTCAGGCCGAACATAGTCCAATAGTGGATTTTCTTGAAGAATACCTATTCTACTTTATTTCATGCAATACCTTTCTCAGAACCACATGTATACAATATTCATGATATTCTATGAACATTCATGATATTCTATGATTCAATAATGCATTTTCTATCACTTTACTGCCTTTAGATGAATTTACACTTTTTATGCTCCGAAAAGACGTTTCAGGCTGTTAAAACCACAACAGTGGATTTTCTTAAAGAATACCTATTTTATTTTATTTCATGCAATACGTTTATCAGAACCACAGATATACAACATTCATGATATTCTATGATTCAATAATGCATTTTCTATCACTTTACTGCCTTTAGATGCATTTACTCTTTTTATGCTCCGAAAAAGCGTTTCAGGCTGTTAAAACTACAACAGTGGATTTTCTTAAAGAATACCTATTTTACTTTATTTCATGCAATACGTTTCTCAGAACCACAGATATACAATATTCATGATATTCTATGAACATTCATGATATTCTATGATTCAATATTGAACTTTATATCACTTTACTGCCTTTAGATGCATTTACACTTTTTATGCTCCGAAAAGACGTTTCAGGCTGTTAAAACCACAACAGTGGATTTTCTTAAAGAATACTTATTTTATTTTATTTCATGCAATACGTTTCTCAGAACCACAGATATACAACATTCATGATATTCTATGATTCAATAATGCATTTTCTATCACTTTACTGCCTTTAGATGCATTTACTCTTTTTATGCTCCGAAAAGACGTTTCAGGCTGTTAAAACTACAATAGTGGATTTTCTTAAAGAATACCTATTTTATTTTATTTCATGCAATACCTTTCTCAGAACCACAGGTATAAAAGATTCATGATATTCTATGAACATTCCTGATATTCTATGATTCAGTAATGCATTTTCTATCACTTTACTGCCTTTAGATGCATTTACTCTTTTTATGCTCCGAAAAGACGTTTCAGGCTGTTAAAACTACAACAGTGGATTTTCTTAAAGAATACCTATTTTATTTTATTTCATGCAATACGTTTCTCAGAACCACAGATATACAACATTCATGATATTATATGATTCAATAGCGAAAGTTCTATCACTTTACTGCCGGTAGATGCATTTACAGTTTTTTATGCTCCGAAAAGACGTTTCAGGCCGAAAATAGTCCAATAGTGGATTTTCTTAAAGAATACCTAGTTTACTTTATTTCATTCAATACGTGGTTCAGAACCACAGATATACAACATTCATGATATTCTATGAACATTCATGATATTCTATGATTCAATAGCGAAAGTTCTATCACTTTACTGCCGGTAGATGCATTTACACTTTTTTATGCTCCGAAAAGACGTTTCAGGCTGTTAAAACCACAACAGTGGATTTTCTTAAAGAATACCTATTTTATTTTATTTCATGCAATACGTTTCTCAGAACCACAGATATACAACATTCATGATATTCTATGATTCAATAATGCATTTTCTATCACTTTACTGCCTTTGGATGCATTTACTCTTTTAATGCTCCGAAAAGACGTTTCAGGCTGTTAAAACTACAACAGTGGATTTTCTTGAAGAATACCTATTTTACTTTATTTCATGCAATACGTTTCTCAGAACCACAGATATACAATATTCATGATATTCTATGAACATTCATGATATTCTATGATTCAATATTTAACTTTATATCACTTTACTGCCTGTAAATTTACTCTTTTTATGCTCAGAAAAGTCGTTTCAGGCCGAACATAGTCCAATAGTGGATTTTCTTGAAGAATACCTATTCTACTTTATTTCATGCAATACCTTTCTCAGAACCACATGTATACAATATTCATGATATTCTATGAACATTCATGATATTCTATGATTCAATAATGCATTTTCTATCACTTTACTGCCTTTAGATGAATTTACACTTTTTATGCTCCGAAAAGACGTTTCAGGCTGTTAAAACCACAACAGTGGATTTTCTTAAAGAATACCTATTTTATTTTATTTCATGCAATACGTTTATCAGAACCACAGATATACAACATTCATGATATTCTATGATTCAATAATGCATTTTCTATCACTTTACTGCCTTTAGATGCATTTACTCTTTTTATGCTCCGAAAAGACGTTTCAGGCTGTTAAAACTACAACAGTGGATTTTCTTAAAGAATACCTATTTTATTTTATTTCATGCAATACGTTTATCAGAACCACAGATATACAACATTCATGATATTCTATGATTCAATAATGCATTTTCTATCACTTTACTGCCTTTGGATGCATTTACTCTTTTAATGCTCCGAAAAGACGTTTCAGGCTGTTAAAACTACAACAGTGGATTTTTTTAAAGAATACCTATTTTACTTTATTTCATGCAATACGTTTCTCAGAACCACTGATATACAACATTCATGATATTTTATGATTCAATAGCGAAAGTTCTATCACTTACTGCCTGTAGATGCATTTACTCTTTTTATGCTCAGAAAAGACGTTTCAGGCCGAACATAGTCCAATAGTGGATTTTCTTGAAGAATACCTATTTTACTTTATTTCATGCAATACGTTTCTCAGAACCACAGATATACAATATTCATGATATTCTATGAACATTCATGATATTCTATGATTCAATATTTAACTTTATATCACTTTACTGCCTGTAAATTTACTCTTTTTATGCTCAGAAAAGTCGTTTCAGGCCGAACATAGTCCAATAGTGGATTTTCTTGAAGAATACCTATTCTACTTTATTTCATGCAATACCTTTCTCAGAACCACATGTATACAATATTCATGATATTCTATGAACATTCATGATATTCTATGATTCAATAATGCATTTTCTATCACTTTACTGCCTATAGATGAATTTACACTTTTTATGCTCCGAAAAGACGTTTCAGGCTGTTAAAACCACAACAGTGGATTTTCTTAAAGAATACCTATTTTATTTTATTTCATGCAATACGTTTATCAGAACCACAGATATACAACATTCATGATATTCTATGAACATTCATGATATTCTATGATTCAATAATGCATTTTCTATCACTTTACTGCCTTTAGATGCATTTACTCTTTTTATGCTCCGAAAAGACGTTTCAGGCTGTTAAAACCACAACAGTGGATTTTCTTAAAGAATACCTATTTTATTTTATTTCATGCAATACGTTTCTCAGAACCACAGATATACAACATTCATGATATTCTATGATTCAATAATGCATTTTCTATCACTTTACTGCCTTTGGATGCATTTACTCTTTTTATGCTCCGAAAAGACGTTTCAGGCTGTTAAAACTACAACAGTGGATTTTTTTAAAGAATACCTATTTTACTTTATTTCATGCAATACGTTTCTCAGAACCACTGATATACAACATTCATGATATATTTTATGATTCAATAGCGAAAGTTCTATCACTTACTGCCTGTAGATGCATTTACTCTTTTTATGCTCAGAAAAGACGTTTCAGGCCGAACATAGTCCAATAGTGGATTTTCTTGAAGAATACCTATTTTACTTTATTTCATGCAATACGTTTCTCAGAACCACAGATATACAATATTCATGATATTCTATGAACATTCATGATATTCTATGATTCAATATTTAACTTTATATCACTTTACTGCCTGTAAATTTACTCTTTTTATGCTCAGAAAAGTCGTTTCAGGCCGAACATAGTCCAATAGTGGATTTTCTTGAAGAATACCTATTCTACTTTATTTCATGCAATACCTTTCTCAGAACCACATGTATACAATATTCATGATATTCTATGAACATTCATGATATTCTATGATTTAATAATGCATTTTCTATCACTTTACTGCCTTTAGATGAATTTACACTTTTTATGCTCCGAAAAGACGTTTCAGGCTGTTAAAACCACAACAGTGGATTTTCTTAAAGAATACCTATTTTATTTTATTTCATGCAATACGTTTATCAGAACCACAGATATACAACATTCATGATATTCTATGATTCAATAATGCATTTTCTATCACTTTACTGCCTTTAGATGCATTTACTCTTTTTATGCTCCGAAAAGACGTTTCAGGCTGTTAAAACTACAACAGTGGATTTTCTTAAAGAATACCTATTTTATTTTATTTCATGCAATACGTTTATCAGAACCACAGATATACAACATTCATGATATTCTATGATTCAATAGCGAAAGTTCTAAAACTTTACTGCCGGTAGATGCATTTACACTTTTTTATGCTCGGAAAAGACGTTTCAGGCCGAACATAGTCCAATAGTGGGTTTTCTTAAAGAATACCTATTTTACTTTATTTCATGCAATACGTTTCTCAGAACCACAGATATACAACATTCATGATATTCTATGAACATTCATGATATTCTATGATTCAATAATGCATTTTCTATCACTTTACTGCCGGTAGATGCATTTACACTTTTTTATGCTCCGAAAAGACGTTTCAGGCTGTTAAAACCACAACAGTGGATTTTCTTAAAGAATACCTATTTTATTTTATTTCATGCAATACGTTTCTCAGAACCACAGATATACAACATTCATGATATTCTATGATTCAATAATGCATTTTCTATCACTTTACTGCCTTTGGATGCATTTACTCTTTTTATGCTCCGAAAAGACGTTTCAGGCTGTTAAAACTACAACAGTGGATTTTTTTAAAGAATACCTATTTTACTTTATTTCATGCAATACGTTTCTCAGAACCACTGATATACAACATTCATGATATTTTATGATTCAATAGCGAAAGTTCTATCACTTACTGCCTGTAGATGCATTTACTCTTTTTATGCTCAGAAAAGACGTTTCAGGCCGAACATAGTCCAATAGTGGATTTTCTTGAAGAATACCTATTTTACTTTATTTCATGCAATACGTTTCTCAGAACCACAGATATACAATATTCATGATATTCTATGAACATTCATGATATTCTATGATTCAATATTTAACTTTATATCACTTTACTGCCTGTAAATTTACTCTTTTTATGCTCAGAAAAGTCGTTTCAGGCCGAACATAGTCCAATAGTGGATTTTCTTGAAGAATACCTATTCTACTTTATTTCATGCAATACCTTTCTCAGAACCACATGTATACAATATTCATGATATTCTATGAACATTCATGATATTCTATGATTTAATAATGCATTTTCTATCACTTTACTGCCTTTAGATGAATTTACACTTTTTATGCTCCGAAAAGACGTTTCAGGCTGTTAAAACCACAACAGTGGATTTTCTTAAAGAATACCTATTTTATTTTATTTCATGCAATACGTTTATCAGAACCACAGATATACAACATTCATGATATTCTATGATTCAATAATGCATTTTCTATCACTTTACTGCCTTTAGATGCATTTACTCTTTTTATGCTCCGAAAAGACGTTTCAGGCTGTTAAAACTACAACAGTGGATTTTCTTAAAGAATACCTATTTTATTTTATTTCATGCAATACGTTTATCAGAACCACAGATATACAACATTCATGATATTCTATGATTCAATAGCGAAAGTTCTAAAACTTTACTGCCGGTAGATGCATTTACACTTTTTTATGCTCGGAAAAGACGTTTCAGGCCGAACATAGTCCAATAGTGGGTTTTCTTAAAGAATACCTATTTTACTTTATTTCATGCAATACGTTTCTCAGAACCACAGATATACAACATTCATGATATTCTATGAACATTCATGATATTCTATGATTCAATAATGCATTTTCTATCACTTTACTGCCGGTAGATGCATTTACACTTTTTTATGCTCCGAAAAGACGTTTCAGGCTGTTAAAACCACAACAGTGGATTTTCTTAAAGAATACCTATTTTATTTTATTTCATGCAATACGTTTCTCAGAACCACAGATATACAACATTCATGATATTCTATGATTTAATAATGCATTTTCTATCACTTTACTGCCTTTGGATGCATTTACTCTTTTTATGCTCCGAAAAGACGTTTCAGGCTGTTAAAACTACAACAGTGGATTTTTTTAAAGAATACCTATTTTACTTTATTTCATGCAATACGTTTCTCAGAACCACTGATATACAACATTCATGATATTTTATGATTCAATAGCGAAAGTTCTATCACTTACTGCCTGTAGATGCATTTACTCTTTTTATGCTCAGAAAAGACGTTTCAGGCCGAACATAGTCCAATAGTGGATTTTCTTGAAGAATACCTATTTTACTTTATTTCATGCAATACGTTTCTCAGAACCACAGATATACAATATTCATGATATTCTATGAACATTCATGATATTCTATGATTCAATATTTAACTTTATATCACTTTACTGCCTGTAAATTTACTCTTTTTATGCTCAGAAAAGTCGTTTCAGGCCGAACATAGTCCAATAGTGGATTTTCTTGAAGAATACCTATTCTACTTTATTTCATGCAATACCTTTCTCAGAACCACATGTATACAATATTCATGATATTCTATGAACATTCATGATATTCTATGATTTAATAATGCATTTTCTATCACTTTACTGCCTTTAGATGAATTTACACTTTTTATGCTCCGAAAAGACGTTTCAGGCTGTTAAAACCACAACAGTGGATTTTCTTAAAGAATACCTATTTTATTTTATTTCATGCAATACGTTTATCAGAACCACAGATATACAACATTCATGATATTCTATGATTCAATAATGCATTTTCTATCACTTTACTGCCTTTAGATGCATTTACTCTTTTTATGCTCCGAAAAGACGTTTCAGGCTGTTAAAACTACAACAGTGGATTTTCTTAAAGAATACCTATTTTATTTTATTTCATGCAATACGTTTCTCAGAACCACTGATATACAACATTCATGATATTTTATGATTCAATAGCGAAAGTTCTATCACTTACTGCCTGTAGATGCATTTACTCTTTTTATGCTCAGAAAAGACGTTTCAGGCCGAACATAGTCCAATAGTGGATTTTCTTGAAGAATACCTATTTTACTTTATTTCATGCAATACGTTTCTCAGAACCACAGATATACAATATTCATGATATTCTATGAACATTCATGATATTCTATGATTCAATATTTAACTTTATATCACTTTACTGCCTGTAAATTTACTCTTTTTATGCTCAGAAAAGTCGTTTCAGGCCGAACATAGTCCAATAGTGGATTTTCTTGAAGAATACCTATTCTACTTTATTTCATGCAATACCTTTCTCAGAACCACATGTATACAATATTCATGATATTCTATGAACATTCATGATATTCTATGATTTAATAATGCATTTTCTATCACTTTACTGCCTTTAGATGAATTTACACTTTTTATGCTCCGAAAAGACGTTTCAGGCTGTTAAAACCACAACAGTGGATTTTCTTAAAGAATACCTATTTTATTTTATTTCATGCAATACGTTTATCAGAACCACAGATATACAACATTCATGATATTCTATGATTCAATAATGCATTTTCTATCACTTTACTGCCTTTAGATGCATTTACTCTTTTTATGCTCCGAAAAGACGTTTCAGGCTGTTAAAACTACAACAGTGGATTTTCTTAAAGAATACCTATTTTATTTTATTTCATGCAATACGTTTATCAGAACCACAGATATACAACATTCATGATATTCTATGATTCAATAGCGAAAGTTCTAAAACTTTACTGCCGGTAGATGCATTTACACTTTTTTATGCTCGGAAAAGACGTTTCAGGCCGAACATAGTCCAATAGTGGGTTTTCTTAAAGAATACCTATTTTACTTTATTTCATGCAATACGTTTCTCAGAACCACAGATATACAACATTCATGATATTCTATGAACATTCATGATATTCTATGATTCAATAATGCATTTTCTATCACTTTACTGCCGGTAGATGCATTTACACTTTTTTATGCTCCGAAAAGACGTTTCAGGCTGTTAAAACCACAACAGTGGATTTTCTTAAAGAATACCTATTTTATTTTATTTCATGCAATACGTTTCTCAGAACCACAGATATACAACATTCATGATATTCTATGATTCAATAATGCATTTTCTATCACTTTACTGCCTTTGGATGCATTTACTCTTTTTATGCTCCGAAAAGACGTTTCAGGCTGTTAAAACTACAACAGTGGATTTTTTTAAAGAATACCTATTTTACTTTATTTCATGCAATACGTTTCTCAGAACCACTGATATACAACATTCATGATATTTTATGATTCAATAGCGAAAGTTCTATCACTTACTGCCTGTAGATGCATTTACTCTTTTTATGCTCAGAAAAGACGTTTCAGGCCGAACATAGTCCAATAGTGGATTTTCTTGAAGAATACCTATTTTACTTTATTTCATGCAATACGTTTCTCAGAACCACAGATATACAATATTCATGATATTCTATGAACATTCATGATATTCTATGATTCAATATTTAACTTTATATCACTTTACTGCCTGTAAATTTACTCTTTTTATGCTCAGAAAAGTCGTTTCAGGCCGAACATAGTCCAATAGTGGATTTTCTTGAAGAATACCTATTCTACTTTATTTCATGCAATACCTTTCTCAGAACCACATGTATACAATATTCATGATATTCTATGAACATTCATGATATTCTATGATTTAATAATGCATTTTCTATCACTTTACTGCCTTTAGATGAATTTACACTTTTTATGCTCCGAAAAGACGTTTCAGGCTGTTAAAACCACAACAGTGGATTTTCTTAAAGAATACCTATTTTATTTTATTTCATGCAATACGTTTCTCAGAACCACAGATATACAACATTCATGATATTCTATGATTCAATAATGCATTTTCTATCACTTTACTGCCTTTGGATGCATTTACTCTTTTTATGCTCCGAAAAGACGTTTCAGGCTGTTAAAACTACAACAGTGGATTTTTTTAAAGAATACCTATTTTACTTTATTTCATGCAATACGTTTCTCAGAACCACTGATATACAACATTCATGATATTTTATGATTCAATAGCGAAAGTTCTATCACTTACTGCCTGTAGATGCATTTACTCTTTTTATGCTCAGAAAAGTCGTTTCAGGCCGAACATAGTCCAATAGTGGATTTTCTTGAAGAATACCTATTCTACTTTATTTCATGCAATACCTTTCTCAGAACCACATGTATACAATATTCATGATATTCTATGAACATTCATGATATTCTATGATTTAATAATGCATTTTCTATCACTTTACTGCCTTTAGATGAATTTACACTTTTTATGCTCCGAAAAGACGTTTCAGGCTGTTAAAACCACAACAGTGGATTTTCTTAAAGAATACCTATTTTATTTTATTTCATGCAATACGTTTATCAGAACCACAGATATACAACATTCATGATATTCTATGATTCAATAATGCATTTTCTATCACTTTACTGCCTTTAGATGCATTTACTCTTTTTATGCTCCGAAAAGACGTTTCAGGCTGTTAAAACTACAACAGTGGATTTTCTTAAAGAATACCTATTTTATTTTATTTCATGCAATACGTTTCTCAGAACCACTGATATACAACATTCATGATATTTTATGATTCAATAGCGAAAGTTCTATCACTTACTGCCTGTAGATGCATTTACTCTTTTTATGCTCAGAAAAGACGTTTCAGGCCGAACATAGTCCAATAGTGGATTTTCTTGAAGAATACCTATTTTACTTTATTTCATGCAATACGTTTCTCAGAACCACAGATATACAATATTCATGATATTCTATGAACATTCATGATATTCTATGATTCAATATTTAACTTTATATCACTTTACTGCCTGTAAATTTACTCTTTTTATGCTCAGAAAAGTCGTTTCAGGCCGAACATAGTCCAATAGTGGATTTTCTTGAAGAATACCTATTCTACTTTATTTCATGCAATACCTTTCTCAGAACCACATGTATACAATATTCATGATATTCTATGAACATTCATGATATTCTATGATTTAATAATGCATTTTCTATCACTTTACTGCCTTTAGATGAATTTACACTTTTTATGCTCCGAAAAGACGTTTCAGGCTGTTAAAACCACAACAGTGGATTTTCTTAAAGAATACCTATTTTATTTTATTTCATGCAATACGTTTATCAGAACCACAGATATACAACATTCATGATATTCTATGATTCAATAATGCATTTTCTATCACTTTACTGCCTTTAGATGCATTTACTCTTTTTATGCTCCGAAAAGACGTTTCAGGCTGTTAAAACTACAACAGTGGATTTTCTTAAAGAATACCTATTTTATTTTATTTCATGCAATACGTTTATCAGAACCACAGATATACAACATTCATGATATTCTATGATTCAATAGCGAAAGTTCTAAAACTTTACTGCCGGTAGATGCATTTACACTTTTTTATGCTCGGAAAAGACGTTTCAGGCCGAACATAGTCCAATAGTGGGTTTTCTTAAAGAATACCTATTTTACTTTATTTCATGCAATACGTTTCTCAGAACCACAGATATACAACATTCATGATATTCTATGAACATTCATGATATTCTATGATTCAATAATGCATTTTCTATCACTTTACTGCCGGTAGATGCATTTACACTTTTTTATGCTCCGAAAAGACGTTTCAGGCTGTTAAAACCACAACAGTGGATTTTCTTAAAGAATACCTATTTTATTTTATTTCATGCAATACGTTTCTCAGAACCACAGATATACAACATTCATGATATTCTATGATTCAATAATGCATTTTCTATCACTTTACTGCCTTTGGATGCATTTACTCTTTTTATGCTCCGAAAAGACGTTTCAGGCTGTTAAAACTACAACAGTGGATTTTTTTAAAGAATACCTATTTTACTTTATTTCATGCAATACGTTTCTCAGAACCACTGATATACAACATTCATGATATTTTATGATTCAATAGCGAAAGTTCTATCACTTACTGCCTGTAGATGCATTTACTCTTTTTATGCTCAGAAAAGACGTTTCAGGCCGAACATAGTCCAATAGTGGATTTTCTTGAAGAATACCTATTTTACTTTATTTCATGCAATACGTTTCTCAGAACCACAGATATACAATATTCATGATATTCTATGAACATTCATGATATTCTATGATTCAATATTTAACTTTATATCACTTTACTGCCTGTAAATTTACTCTTTTTATGCTCAGAAAAGTCGTTTCAGGCCGAACATAGTCCAATAGTGGATTTTCTTGAAGAATACCTATTCTACTTTATTTCATGCAATACCTTTCTCAGAACCACATGTATACAATATTCATGATATTCTATGAACATTCATGATATTCTATGATTTAATAATGCATTTTCTATCACTTTACTGCCTTTAGATGAATTTACACTTTTTATGCTCCGAAAAGACGTTTCAGGCTGTTAAAACCACAACAGTGGATTTTCTTAAAGAATACCTATTTTATTTTATTTCATGCAATACGTTTATCAGAACCACAGATATACAACATTCATGATATTCTATGATTCAATAATGCATTTTCTATCACTTTACTGCCTTTAGATGCATTTACTCTTTTTATGCTCCGAAAAGACGTTTCAGGCTGTTAAAACCACAACAGTGGATTTTTTTAAAGAATACCTATTTTACTTTATTTCATGCAATACGTTTCTCAGAACCACAGATATACAACATTCATGATATTCTATGATTCAATAATGCATTTTCTATCACTTTACTGCCTTTGGATGCATTTACTCTTTTTATGCTCCGAAAAGACGTTTCAGGCTGTTAAAACTACAACAGTGGATTTTTTTAAAGAATACCTATTTTACTTTATTTCATGCAATACGTTTCTCAGAACCACTGATATACAACATTCATGATATTTTATGATTCAATAGCGAAAGTTCTATCACTTACTGCCTGTAGATGCATTTACTCTTTTTATGCTCAGAAAAGACGTTTCAGGCCGAACATAGTCCAATAGTGGATTTTCTTGAAGAATACCTATTTTACTTTATTTCATGCAATACGTTTCTCAGAACCACAGATATACAATATTCATGATATTCTATGAACATTCATGATATTCTATGATTCAATATTTAACTTTATATCACTTTACTGCCTGTAAATTTACTCTTTTTATGCTCAGAAAAGTCGTTTCAGGCCGAACATAGTCCAATAGTGGATTTTCTTGAAGAATACCTATTCTACTTTATTTCATGCAATACCTTTCTCAGAACCACATGTATACAATATTCATGATATTCTATGAACATTCATGATATTCTATGATTTAATAATGCATTTTCTATCACTTTACTGCCTTTAGATGAATTTACACTTTTTATGCTCCGAAAAGACGTTTCAGGCTGTTAAAACCACAACAGTGGATTTTCTTAAAGAATACCTATTTTATTTTATTTCATGCAATACGTTTATCAGAACCACAGATATACAACATTCATGATATTCTATGATTCAATAGCGAAAGTTCTAAAACTTTACTGCCGGTAGATGCATTTACACTTTTTTATGCTCGGAAAAGACGTTTCAGGCCGAACATAGTCCAATAGTGGGTTTTCTTAAAGAATACCTATTTTACTTTATTTCATGCAATACGTTTCTCAGAACCACAGATATACAACATTCATGATATTCTATGAACATTCATGATATTCTATGATTCAATAATGCATTTTCTATCACTTTACTGCCGGTAGATGCATTTACACTTTTTTATGCTCCGAAAAGACGTTTCAGGCTGTTAAAACCACAACAGTGGATTTTCTTAAAGAATACCTATTTTATTTTATTTCATGCAATACGTTTCTCAGAACCACAGATATACAACATTCATGATATTCTATGATTCAATAATGCATTTTCTATCACTTTACTGCCTTTGGATGCATTTACTCTTTTTATGCTCCGAAAAGACGTTTCAGGCTGTTAAAACTACAACAGTGGATTTTTTTAAAGAATACCTATTTTACTTTATTTCATGCAATACGTTTCTCAGAACCACTGATATACAACATTCATGATATTTTATGATTCAATAGCGAAAGTTCTATCACTTACTGCCTGTAGATGCATTTACTCTTTTTATGCTCAGAAAAGACGTTTCAGGCCGAACATAGTCCAATAGTGGATTTTCTTGAAGAATACCTATTTTACTTTATTTCATGCAATACGTTTCTCAGAACCACAGATATACAATATTCATGATATTCTATGAACATTCATGATATTCTATGATTCAATATTTAACTTTATATCACTTTACTGCCTGTAAATTTACTCTTTTTATGCTCAGAAAAGTCGTTTCAGGCCGAACATAGTCCAATAGTGGATTTTCTTGAAGAATACCTATTCTACTTTATTTCATGCAATACCTTTCTCAGAACCACATGTATACAATATTCATGATATTCTATGAACATTCATGATATTCTATGATTTAATAATGCATTTTCTATCACTTTACTGCCTTTAGATGAATTTACACTTTTTATGCTCCGAAAAGACGTTTCAGGCTGTTAAAACCACAACAGTGGATTTTCTTAAAGAATACCTATTTTATTTTATTTCATGCAATACGTTTATCAAAACCACAGATATACAACATTCATGATATTCTATGATTCAATAATGCATTTTCTATCACTTTACTGCCTTTAGATGCATTTACTCTTTTTATGCTCCGAAAAGACGTTTCAGGCTGTTAAAACTACAACAGTGGATTTTCTTAAAGAATACCTATTTTATTTTATTTCATGCAATACGTTTATCAGAACCACAGATATACAACATTCATGATATTCTATGATTCAATAGCGAAAGTTCTAAAACTTTACTGCCGGTAGATGCATTTACACTTTTTTATGCTCGGAAAAGACGTTTCAGGCCGAACATAGTCCAATAGTGGGTTTTCTTAAAGAATACCTATTTTACTTTATTTCATGCAATACGTTTCTCAGAACCACAGATATACAACATTCATGATATTCTATGAACATTCATGATATTCTATGATTCAATAATGCATTTTCTATCACTTTACTGCCGGTAGATGCATTTACACTTTTTTATGCTCCGAAAAGACGTTTCAGGCTGTTAAAACCACAACAGTGGATTTTCTTAAAGAATACCTATTTTATTTTATTTCATGCAATACGTTTCTCAGAACCACAGATATACAACATTCATGATATTCTATGATTCAATAATGCATTTTCTATCACTTTACTGCCTTTGGATGCATTTACTCTTTTTATGCTCCGAAAAGACGTTTCAGGCTGTTAAAACTACAACAGTGGATTTTTTTAAAGAATACCTATTTTACTTTATTTCATGCAATACGTTTCTCAGAACCACTGATATACAACATTCATGATATTTTATGATTCAATAGCGAAAGTTCTATCACTTACTGCCTGTAGATGCATTTACTCTTTTTATGCTCAGAAAAGACGTTTCAGGCCGAACATAGTCCAATAGTGGATTTTCTTGAAGAATACCTATTTTACTTTATTTCATGCAATACGTTTCTCAGAACCACAGATATACAATATTCATGATATTCTATGAACATTCATGATATTCTATGATTCAATATTTAACTTTATATCACTTTACTGCCTGTAAATTTACTCTTTTTATGCTCAGAAAAGTCGTTTCAGGCCGAACATAGTCCAATAGTGGATTTTCTTGAAGAATACCTATTCTACTTTATTTCATGCAATACCTTTCTCAGAACCACATGTATACAATATTCATGATATTCTATGAACATTCATGATATTCTATGATTTAATAATGCATTTTCTATCACTTTACTGCCTTTAGATGAATTTACACTTTTTATGCTCCGAAAAGACGTTTCAGGCTGTTAAAACCACAACAGTGGATTTTCTTAAAGAATACCTATTTTATTTTATTTCATGCAATACGTTTATCAGAACCACAGATATACAACATTCATGATATTCTATGATTCAATAATGCATTTTCTATCACTTTACTGCCTTTAGATGCATTTACTCTTTTTATGCTCCGAAAAGACGTTTCAGGCTGTTAAAACTACAACAGTGGATTTTCTTAAAGAATACCTATTTTATTTTATTTCATGCAATACGTTTCTCAGAACCACTGATATACAACATTCATGATATTTTATGATTCAATAGCGAAAGTTCTATCACTTACTGCCTGTAGATGCATTTACTCTTTTTATGCTCAGAAAAGACGTTTCAGGCCGAACATAGTCCAATAGTGGATTTTCTTGAAGAATACCTATTTTACTTTATTTCATGCAATACGTTTCTCAGAACCACAGATATACAATATTCATGATATTCTATGAACATTCATGATATTCTATGATTCAATATTTAACTTTATATCACTTTACTGCCTGTAAATTTACTCTTTTTATGCTCAGAAAAGTCGTTTCAGGCCGAACATAGTCCAATAGTGGATTTTCTTGAAGAATACCTATTCTACTTTATTTCATGCAATACCTTTCTCAGAACCACATGTATACAATATTCATGATATTCTATGAACATTCATGATATTCTATGATTTAATAATGCATTTTCTATCACTTTACTGCCTTTAGATGAATTTACACTTTTTATGCTCCGAAAAGACGTTTCAGGCTGTTAAAACTACAACAGTGGATTTTCTTAAAGAATACCTATTTTATTTTATTTCATGCAATACGTTTATCAGAACCACAGATATACAACATTCATGATATTCTATGATTCAATAATGCATTTTCTATCACTTTACTGCCTTTAGATGCATTTACTCTTTTTATGCTCCGAAAAGACGTTTCAGGCTGTTAAAACTACAACAGTGGATTTTCTTAAAGAATACCTATTTTATTTTATTTCATGCAATACGTTTATCAGAACCACAGATATACAACATTCATGATATTCTATGATTCAATAGCGAAAGTTCCAAAACTTTACTGCCGGTAGATGCATTTACACTTTTTTATGCTCGGAAAAGACGTTTCAGGCCGAACATAGTCCAATAGTGGGTTTTCTTAAAGAATACCTATTTTACTTTATTTCATGCAATACGTTTCTCAGAACCACAGATTTACACTTTTTATGCTCCGAAAAGACGTTTCAGGCTGTTAAAACTACAATAGTGGATTTTCTTGAAGAATACCTATTCTACTTTATTTCATGCAATACCTTTCTCAGAACCACATGTATACAATATTCATGATATTCTATGAACATTCATGATATTCTATGATTCAATAATGCATTTTCTATCACTTTACTGCCTATAGATGAATTTACACTTTTTATGCTCCGAAAAGACGTTTCAGGCTGTTAAAACCACAACAGTGGATTTTCTTAAAGAATACCTATTTTATTTTATTTCATGCAATACGTTTATCAGAACCACAGATATACAACATTCATGATATTCTATGAACATTCATGATATTCTATGATTCAATAATGCATTTTCTATCACTTTACTGCCTTTAGATGCATTTACTCTTTTTATGCTCCGAAAAGACGTTTCAGGCTGTTAAAACCACAACAGTGGATTTTCTTAAAGAATACCTATTTTATTTTATTTCATGCAATACGTTTCTCAGAACCACAGATATACAACATTCATGATATTCTATGATTCAATAATGCATTTTCTATCACTTTACTGCCTTTGGATGCATTTACTCTTTTTATGCTCCGAAAAGACGTTTCAGGCTGTTAAAACTACAACAGTGGATTTTTTTAAAGAATACCTATTTTACTTTATTTCATGCAATACGTTTCTCAGAACCACTGATATACAACATTCATGATATTTTATGATTCAATAGCGAAAGTTCTATCACTTACTGCCTGTAGATGCATTTACTCTTTTTATGCTCAGAAAAGACGTTTCAGGCCGAACATAGTCCAATAGTGGATTTTCTTGAAGAATACCTATTTTACTTTATTTCATGCAATACGTTTCTCAGAACCACAGATATACAATATTCATGATATTCTATGAACATTCATGATATTCTATGATTCAATATTTAACTTTATATCACTTTACTGCCTGTAAATTTACTCTTTTTATGCTCAGAAAAGTCGTTTCAGGCCGAACATAGTCCAATAGTGGATTTTCTTGAAGAATACCTATTCTACTTTATTTCATGCAATACCTTTCTCAGAACCACATGTATACAATATTCATGATATTCTATGATTCAATAATGCATTTTCTATCACTTTACTGCCTTTAGATGAATTTACACTTTTTATGCTCCGAAAAGACGTTTCAGGCTGTTAAAACCACAACAGTGGATTTTCTTAAAGAATACCTATTTTATTTTATTTCATGCAATACGTTTATCAGAACCACAGATATACAACATTCATGATATTCTATGATTCAATAATGCATTTTCTATCACTTTACTGCCTTTAGATGCATTTACTCTTTTTATGCTCCGAAAAGACGTTTCAGGCTGTTAAAACTACAACAGTGGATTTTCTTAAAGAATACCTATTTTATTTTATTTCATGCAATACGTTTATCAGAACCACAGATATACAACATTCATGATATTCTATGATTCAATAGCGAAAGTTCTAAAACTTTACTGCCGGTAGATGCATTTACACTTTTTTATGCTCGGAAAAGACGTTTCAGGCCGAACATAGTCCAATAGTGGGTTTTCTTAAAGAATACCTATTTTACTTTATTTCATGCAATACGTTTCTCAGAACCACAGATTTACACTTTTTATGCTCCGAAAAGACGTTTCAGGCTGTTAAAACTACAATAGTGGATTTTCTTGAAGAATACCTATTTTACTTTATTTCATGCAATACGTTTCTCAGAACCACATGTTTACAAGATTCATGATATTCTATGAACATTCATCATATTCTATGATTCAATAATGCATTTTCTATCACTTTACTGCCTTTAGATGCATTTACTCTTTTTATGCTCCGAAAAGACGTTTCAGGCTGTTAAAACTACAACAGTGGATTTTCTTAAAGAATACCTATTTTATTTTATTTCATGCAATACGTTTCTCAGAACCACAGATATACAACATTCATGATATTCTATGATTCAATAATGCATTTTCTATCACTTTACTGCCTTTAGATGCATTTACTCTTTTTATGCTCCGAAAAGACGTTTCAGGCTTTTAAAACTACAACAGTGGATTTTCTTAAAGAATACCTATTTTATTTTATTTCATGCAATACGTTTCTCAGAACCACAGATATACAACATTCATGATATTATATGATTCAATAGCGAAAGTTCTATCACTTTACTGCCGGTAGATGCATTTACAGTTTTTTATGCTCCGAAAAGACGTTTCAGGCCGAAAATAGTCCAATAGTGGATTTTCTTAAAGAATACCTAGTTTACTTTATTTCATTCAATACGTGGTTCAGAACCACAGATATACAACATTCATGATATTCTATGAACATTCATGATATTCTATGATTCAATAGCGAAAGTTCTATCACTTTACTGCCGGTAGATGCATTTACACTTTTTTATGCTCCGAAAAGACGTTTCAGGCTGTTAAAACCACAACAGTGGATTTTCTTAAAGAATACCTATTTTATTTTATTTCATGCAATACGTTTCTCAGAACCACAGATATACAACATTCATGATATTCTATGATTCAATAATGCATTTTCTATCACTTTACTGCCTTTGGATGCATTTACTCTTTTTATGCTCCGAAAAGACGTTTCAGGCTGTTAAAACTACAACAGTGGATTTTTTTAAAGAATACCTATTTTACTTTATTTCATGCAATACGTTTCTCAGAACCACTGATATACAACATTCATGATATTTTATGATTCAATAGCGAAAGTTCTATCACTTACTGCCTGTAGATGCATTTACTCTTTTTATGCTCAGAAAAGACGTTTCAGGCCGAACATAGTCCAATAGTGGATTTTCTTGAAGAATACCTATTTTACTTTATTTCATGCAATACGTTTCTCAGAACCACAGATATACAATATTCATGATATTCTATGAACATTCATGATATTCTATGATTCAATATTTAACTTTATATCACTTTACTGCCTGTAAATTTACTCTTTTTATGCTCAGAAAAGTCGTTTCAGGCCGAACATAGTCCAATAGTGGATTTTCTTGAAGAATACCTATTCTACTTTATTTCATGCAATACCTTTCTCAGAACCACATGTATACAATATTCATGATATTCTATGAACATTCATGATATTCTATGATTTAATAATGCATTTTCTATCACTTTACTGCCTTTAGATGAATTTACACTTTTTATGCTCCGAAAAGACGTTTCAGGCTGTTAAAACCACAACAGTGGATTTTCTTAAAGAATACCTATTTTATTTTATTTCATGCAATACGTTTATCAGAACCACAGATATACAACATTCATGATATTCTATGATTCAATAATGCATTTTCTATCACTTTACTGCCTTTAGATGCATTTACTCTTTTTATGCTCCGAAAAGACGTTTCAGGCTGTTAAAACTACAACAGTGGATTTTCTTAAAGAATACCTATTTTATTTTATTTCATGCAATACGTTTATCAGAACCACAGATATACAACATTCATGATATTCTATGATTCAATAGCGAAAGTTCTAAAACTTTACTGCCGGTAGATGCATTTACACTTTTTTATGCTCGGAAAAGACGTTTCAGGCCGAACATAGTCCAATAGTGGGTTTTCTTAAAGAATACCTATTTTACTTTATTTCATGCAATACGTTTCTCAGAACCACAGATTTACACTTTTTATGCTCCGAAAAGACGTTTCAGGCTGTTAAAACTACAATAGTGGATTTTCTTGAAGAATACCTATTCTACTTTATTTCATGCAATACCTTTCTCAGAACCACATGTATACAATATTCATGATATTCTATGAACATTCATGATATTCTATGATTCAATAATGCATTTTCTATCACTTTACTGCCTTTAGATGAATTTACACTTTTTATGCTCCGAAAAGACGTTTCAGGCTGTTAAAACCACAACAGTGGATTTTCTTAAAGAATACCTATTTTATTTTATTTCATGCAATACGTTTATCAGAACCACAGATATACAACATTCATGATATTCTATGATTCAATAATGCATTTTCTATCACTTTACTGCCTTTAGATGCATTTACTCTTTTTATGCTCCGAAAAGACGTTTCAGGCTGTTAAAACTACAACAGTGGATTTTCTTAAAGAATACCTATTTTATTTTATTTCATGCAATACGTTTATCAGAACCACAGATATACAACATTCATGATATTCTATGATTCAATAGCGAAAGTTCTAAAACTTTACTGCCGGTAGATGCATTTACACTTTTTTATGCTCGGAAAAGACGTTTCAGGCCGAACATAGTCCAATAGTGGGTTTTCTTAAAGAATACCTATTTTACTTTATTTCATGCAATACGTTTCTCAGAACCACAGATTTACACTTTTTATGCTCCGAAAAGACGTTTCAGGCTGTTAAAACTACAATAGTGGATTTTCTTGAAGAATACCTATTTTACTTTATTTCATGCAATACGTTTCTCAGAACCACATGTTTACAAGATTCATGATATTCTATGAACATTCATGATATTCTATGATTCAATAATGCATTTTCTATCACTTTACTGCCTTTAGATGCATTTACTCTTTTTATGCTCCGAAAAGACGTTTCAGGCTGTTAAAACTACAACAGTGGATTTTCTTAAAGAATACCTATTTTATTTTATTTCATGCAATACGTTTCTCAGAACCACAGATATACAACATTCATGATATTCTATGATTCAATAATGCATTTTCTATCACTTTACTGCCTTTAGATGCATTTACTCTTTTTATGCTCCGAAAAGACGTTTCAGGCTTTTAAAACTACAACAGTGGATTTTCTTAAAGAATACCTATTTTATTTTATTTAATGCAATACGTTTCTCAGAACCACAGATATACAACATTCATGATATTCTATGATTCAATAGCGAAAGTTCTATCACTTTACTGCCGGTAGATGCATTTACACTTTTTATGCTCCGAAAAGACGTTTCGGGCTGTTAAAACTACAATAGTGGATTTTCTTAAAGAATACCTATTTTACTTTATTTCATGCAATACGTTTCTCAGAACCACAGATATACAATATTCATGATATTCTATGAACATTCATGATATTCTATGATTCAATAATGCATTTTCTATCACTTTACTGCCTTTAGATGCATTTACACTTTTTATGCTTCGAAAAGACGTTTCAGGCTGTTAAAACTACAACAGTGGATTTTCTTAAAGAATACCTATTTTACTTTATTTCATGCAATACGTTTCTCAGAACCACAGATATACAATATTCATGATATTCTATGAACATTCATGATATTCTATGATTCAATAATGCATTTTCTATCACTTTACTGCCTTTAGATGCATTTACACTTTTTATGCTCCGAAAAGACGTTTCAGGCTGTTAAAACTACAATAGTGGATTTTCTTAAAGAATACCTATTTTATTTTATTTCATGCAATACCTTTCTCAGAACCACAGATTACAACATTCATGATATTCTATGATTCAATAGCGAAAGTTCTATCACTTACTGCCTGTAGATGCATTTACTCTTTTTATGCTCAGAAAAGACGTTTCAGGCCGAACATAGTCCAATAGTGGATTTTCTTGAAGAATACCTAGTTTACTTTATTTCATTCAATACGTGGTTCAGAACCACAGGTATAAAATATTCATGATGTTATATGAACATTCATGATATTCTATGATTCAATATTGAATTTTATATCACTTTACTGCCTGTAAATGTACTCTTTTTATGCTAAGAAAAGACGTTTCAGGCTGTTAAAACTACAACAATGGATTTTCTTAAAGAATACCTATTTTACTTTATTTCATGCAATACGTTTCTCAGAACCACAAATATACAACATTCATGATATTCTATGATTCAATAGCGAAAGTTCTATCACTTTACTGCCTTTACATGCATTTACACTTTTTATGCTACGAAAAGACGTTTCAGGCTGTTAAAACTACAATAGTGGATTTTCTTAAAGAATACCTATTTTATTTTATTTCATGCAATACCTTTCTCAGAACCACAGATATACAACATTCATGATATTCTATGATTCAATAGCGAAAGTTCTATCACTTACTGCCTGTAGATGCATTTACTCTTTTTATGCTCAGAAAAGACGTTTCAGGCCGAACATAGTCCAATAGTGGATTTTCTTGAAGAATACCTATTTTACTTTATTTCATGCAATACGTTTCTCAGAACCACAGATATACAATATTCATGATATTCTATGAACATTCATGATATTCTATGATTCAATAATGCATTTTCTATCACTTTACTGCCTTTAGATATATTTACACTTTTTATGCTCCGAAAAGACGTTTCAGGCTGTTAGAACCACAACAGTGGATTTTCTTAAAGAATACCTATTTTATTTTATTTCATGCAATACGTTTCTCAGAACCACAGATATACAACATTCATGATATTCTATGATTCAATAATGCATTTTCTATCACTTTACTGCCTTTAGATGCATTTACTCTTTTTATGCTCCGAAAAGACGTTTCAGGCTGTTAAAACTACAACAGTGGATTTTCTTAAAGAATACCTATTTTATTTTATTTCATGCAATACGTTTCTCAGAACCACAGATATACAACATTCATGATATTCTATGATTCAATAGCGAAAGTTCTAAAACTTTACTGCCGGTAGATGCATTTACACTTTTTTATGCTCCGAAAAGACGTTTCAGGCCGAACATAGTCCAATAGTGGGTTTTCTTAAAGAATACCTATTTTACTTTATTTCATGCAATACGTTTCTCAGAACCACAGATATACAATATTCATGATATTCTATGAACATTCATGATATTCTATGATTCAATATTGAATTTTATATCACTTTACTGCCTGTAAATTTACTCTTTTTATGCTAAGAAAAGACGTTTCAGGCCCGAACATAGTCCAATAGTGGATTTTCTTGAAGAATACCTATTTTACTATATTTCATGCAATACGTTTTTCTGAACCACAGATATACAACATTCATGATATTCTTTGATTCAATAGCGAAAGTTCTATCACTTTACTGCCGGTAGATGCATTTACACTTTTTTATGCTCCGAAAAGACGTTTCAGGCCGAACATAGTCCAATAGTGGATTTTCTTAAAGAATACCTAGTTTACTTTATTTCATTCAATACGTGGTTCAGAACCACAGATATACAACATTCATGATATTCTATGATTCAATAGCGAAAGTTCTATCACTTACTGCCTGTAGATGCATTTAATCTTTTTATGCTCAGAAAAGACGTTTCAGGCCGAACATAGTCCAATAGTGGATTTTCTTGAAGAATACCTATTTTACTTTATTTCATGCAATACGTTTCTCAGAACCACAGATATACAATATTCATGATATTCTATGAACATTCATGATATTCTATGATTCAATAATGCATTTTCTATCACTTTACTGCCTTTAGATGCATTTACACTTTTTATGCTCCGAAAAGACGTTTCAGTCTGTTAAAACTACAACAGTGGATTTTCTTAAAGAATACCTAGTTTACTTTATTTCATTCAATACGTGGTTCAGAACCACAGGTATAAAAGATTCATGATATTATATGAACATTCATGATATTCTATGATTCAATATTGAATTTTATATCACTTTACTGCCTGTAAATGTACTCTTTTTATGCTAAGAAAAGACGTTTCAGGCTGTTAAAACCACAACAGTGGATTTTCTTAAAGAATACCTATTTTATTTTATTTCATGCAATACGTTTCTCAGAACCACAGATATACAACATTCATGATATTCTATGATTCAATAGTGAAAGTTCTATCACTTTACTGCCGGTAGATGCATTTACACTTTTTTATGCTCCGAAAAGACGTTTCAGGCCGAAGATAGTCCAATAGTGGATTTTCTTAAAGAATACCTAGTTTACTTTATTTCATTCAATACGTGGTTCAGAACCACAGGTATAAAATATTCATGATGTTATATGAACATTCATGATATTCTATGATTCAATATTGAATTTTATATCACTTTACTGCCTGTAAATGTACTCTTTTTATGCTAAGAAAAGACGTTTCAGGCTGTTAAAACTACAACAATGGATTTTCTTAAAGAATACCTATTTTACTTTATTTCATGCAATACGTTTCTCAGAACCACAGATATACAACATTCATGATATTCTATGATTCAATAGCGAAAGTTCTATCACTTTACTGCCTTTACATGCATTTACACTTTTTATGTTCCGAAAAGACGTTTCAGGCTGTTAAAACTACAATAGTGGATTTTCTTAAAGAATACCTATTTTATTTTATTTCATGCAATACCTTTCTCAGAACCACAGATATACAACATTCATGATATTCTATGATTCAATAGCGAAAGTTCTATCACTTACTGCCTGTAGATGCATTTACTCTTTTTATGCTCAGAAAAGACGTTTCAGGCCGAACATAGTCCAATAGTGGATTTTCTTGAAGAATACCTATTTTACTTTATTTCATGCAATACGTTTCTCAGAACCACAGATATACAATATTCATGATATTCTATGAACATTCATGATATTCTATGATTCAATATTGAACTTTATATCACTTTACTGCCTGTAAATTTACTCTTTTTATGCTCAGAAAAGACGTTTCAGGCCGAACATAGTCCAATAGTGGATTTTCTTGAAGAATACCTATTTTACTTTATTTCATGCAATACGTTTCTCAGAACCACATGTATACAATATTCATGATATTCTATGAACATTCATGATATTCTATGATTCAATAATGCATTTTCTATCACTTTACTGCCTTTAGATATATTTACACTTTTTATGCTCCGAAAAGACGTTTCAGGCTGTAAAAACCACAACAGTGGATTTTCTTAAAGAATACCTATTTTATTTTATTTCATGCAATACGTTTCTCAGAACCACAGATATACAACATTCATGATATTCTATGATTCAATAATGCATTTTCTATCACTTTACTGCCGGTAGATGCATTTACACTTTTTATGCTCCGAAAAGACGTTTCAGGCTGTTAAAACTACAACAGTGGATTTTATTAAAGAATACCTATTTTGTTTTATTTCATGCAATACGTTTCTCAGAACCACAGATATACAACATTCATGATATTCTATGATTCAATAATGCATTTTCTATCACTTTACTGCCTGTAAATGTACTCTTTTTATGCTAAGTTAAGACGTTTCAGGCCGAACATAGTCCAATAGTGGGTTTTCTTAAAGAATACCTATTTTACTTTATTTCATGCAATACGTTTACCAGAACCACATGTATACAATATTCATGATATTCTATGAACATTCATGATATTCTATGATTCAATAATGCATTTTCTATCACTTTACTGCCTTTAGATGCATTTACACTTTTTATGCTCCGAAAAGACGTTTCAGGCTGTTAAAACTACAACAGTGGATTTTCTTAAAGAATACCTATTTTATTTTATTTCATGCAATACGTTTCTCAGAACCACAGATATACAACATTCATGATATTCTATGATTCAATAGCGAAAGTTCTATCACTTTACTGCCGGTAGATGCATTTACACTTTTTATGCTCCGAAAAGACGTTTCAGGCCGAACATAGTCCAATAGTGGGTTTTCTTAAAGAATACCTATTTTACTTTATTTCATGCAATACGTTTCTCAGAACCACAGATATACAACATTCATGATATTCTATGATTCAATAGCGAAAGTTCTATCACTTTACTGCCGGTAGATGCATTTACACTTTTTATGCTCAGAAAAGACGTTTCAGGCTGTTAAAACTACAATAGTGGATTTTCTTAAAGAATACCTATTTTATTTTATTTCATGCAATACCTTTCTCAGAACCACAGATATACAATATTCATGATATTCTATGAACATTCATGATATTCTATGATTCAATAGCGAAAGTTCTATCACTTTACTGCCGGTAGATGCATTTACACTTTTTATGCTCCGAAAAGACGTTTCAGGCTGTTAAAACTACAATAGTGGATTTTCTTAAAGAATACCTATTTTACTTTATTTCATGCAATACGTTTCTCAGAACCACATAATGCATTTTCTATCACTTTACTGCCTGTAAATGTACTCTTTTTATGCTAAGAAAAGACGTTTCAGGCCGAACATAGTCCAATAGTGGATTTTCTTAAAGAATACCTATTTTATTTTATTTCATGCAATACCTTTCTCAGAACCACAGATATACAATATTCATGATATTCTATGAACATTCATGATATTCTATGATTCAATAATGCATTTTCTATCACTTTACTGCCTTTAGATGCATTTACACTTTTTATGCTCCGAAAAGACGTTTCAGGCTATTAAAACTACAACAGTGGATTTTCTTAAAGAATACCTATTTTATTTTATTTCATGCAATACGTTTTTCAGAACCACAGATATACAACATTCATGATATTCTATGATTCAATAGCGAAAGTTCTATCACTTTACTGCCGGTAGATGCATTTACACTTTTTTATGCTCCGAAAAGACGTTTCAGGCCGAACATGGTCCAATAGTGGATTTTCTTAAAGAATACCTAGTTAACTTTATTTTATTCAATACGTGGTTCAGAACCACAGGTATAAAAGATTCATGATATTATATGAACATTCATGATATTCTGAATTGAATTGAATTGAATTTTATATCACTTTACTGCCTGTAAATGTACTCTTTTTATGCTAAGAAAAGACGTTTCAGGCCGAACATAGTCCAATAGTGGATTTTCTTGATGAATACCTATTTTACTTTATTTCATGCAATACGTTTCTCAGAACCACAGATATACAAAATTCATGATATTCTATGAACATTCATGATATTCTATGATTCACTAATGCATTTTCTATCACTTTACTGCCTTTAGATGCATTTACACTTTTTATGCTCCGAAAAGACGTTTCAGGCTGTTAAAACTACAACAGTGTATTTTCTTAAAGAATACCTATTTTATTTTATTTCATGCAATACGTTTCTCAGAACCACAGATATACAACATTCATGATATTCTATGATTCAATAGCGAAAGTTCTATCACTTTACTGCCGGTAGATGCATTTACACTTTTTATGTTCCTAAAAGACATTTCAGGCTGTTAAAACTACAATAGTGGATTTTCTTAAAGAATACCTAGCTTACTTTATTTCATGCAATACGTGTCTCATAACCACAGGTATACAATATTCATGATATTCTATGAACATCCATGATATTCTATGATTCAATTATGCATTTTCTATCCTTTTACTGCCTTTAGATGCATTTACTCTTTTTATGCTCCGAAAAGACGTTTCAGGCTGTTAAAACTACAACAGTGGATTTTCTTAAAGAATACATATTTTTTTTATTTCATGCAATACGTTTCTCAGAACCACAGATATACAACATTCATGATATTCTATGATTCAATATTGAATTTTCTATCACTTTACTGCCGGTAGATGCATTTACACTTTTTATGCTCCGAAAAGATGTTTCAGGCCGAACATAGTCCAATAGTGGATTTTCTTAAATAAAGTTTACTGACCGTAAAGTGATATAAAATTCCATATTCCATATTTCCCTGGTTTACTCACTGTTTGAATAGACAGCGACCTCTGAAGGGGACCAGGCGCTCATGCAGTCACATCAGTGCCTGGATCAACGGCAGGAAAGACACCCACTTGTCCCAAACGTCTCGAATGGGAGCAAGTTTGTCTCGTGCACGGCGATCTGCTCTGGTGTCTTTGTCATCAAATCGAATCACTCTTGAGATTTTATGAAACATCTTGATAGCACGGAAAATTGCCCTCCAGACTCGGCATTCAATAAACTAGCTGTAGCTTCTTTACTGGACCTGGGAGGGATATTTTCCCCAACATAGTTAAAAATTAGCTCACAAGCCTCCTATGCAATATAGCGCTTCTGCCGCCTCATCGCCTGTCTCTATAAATGAAATGTGTGAAATGCCATCTGCTGCCCAACACCTGTGAGAAAAGACCTGTTTTCTGTTGTTGCTGTTGTTGTCATAACCATTGCTTGACCCCACACATCAAACATCCAAGATCAAAGATGTTTTGGAAAGCAGTATGGGGGGACAAGTTGGCCCATTGCACCACTTTGTGCTGCGGGGTCTTTTTGACCCCAGAGGACAACAGACGTTATTAAATTCAATAAATTACCCATAATTCAATCAAACTACTTAAAATATATTTTAATCACGAAGAGCATAGTATCGAACAACCCCCATTATTTTCAGAAAAATTTGATGAATAAAAAACATATTTGGACGGCAAAAGATTTAATTTGGGGTCATTCTGACCTCAGGACAACAGGCGGGTTAGGTGATAAAAAATCCACTATTGAATCATAGAATATCATTAATCTTGTTTATCTGTGGTTCTGAGACACGTATTGAATGAAATCAAGTGAACTAGGTATTCTTTAAGAAAATCCACTATTGAACTATGTCCGGCCTGAAATGTCTTTTCGTAGTATAAAATGAGTAACTGCATATATAGGCAGTAAAATGATAGAAAATTAGTTTTTGAATCATAGAATATAATTAATCTTGTATATCTGTGGTTCTGAGAAAGTAAACTAGGTGTCTTTTCGGAGCATAAAAAGTGTAAATGCATCAAAAGGTTGTAATAAACAAACGCTACTTTGAATGCATGCAGAAGAAAAAGCTACCCCAACGCTACAATACCTGAGTATGAATTTGAGATTGGAGGACTTCAAACTCATCCAGTCGTAGTGGTTTGGGTCCACTTCAAAAGAGAGAGAAGAGAGTAATCACCCAAGAACATAAAATAGAGTCCATCTCTGTTCATGCAGTTTAATTCTGAGTACATTTTACAATCGTGTCATCTGGGGCCGGTTTTTCAAAAGTAATCAGATCCGATTACGGCTATCGGATTGGATCAAATCTTGAAAATGGGTATTTCAAAAGAAAAAAAGGATTCAGAAATTGGATTGGATCACGTAATCTAATCTTGTTGTTGATCCGGATCAAACCTTGAGTTTGGGTTTTTCAAAACTTTTTGGTAGGATTGGGATCATTTTGATCCCAAAAATCAGGATTAAACTGATCCCAGCAGGAGGGTGGATTCATGGTGGATATCAGTAATAAAACTAGGTAATTAAAATTGGTTAGTTAAATAATACAACATTTATATCATGCATTTTACAGTATTTATATTTATTCATCAATTTCACTTGAATTGTTCAACAGGAAGTACATAAAGTAGGTAGGCTATGTAGGCTAGCAACCTTTCAGTACAGCAAATTATAAATTATGACTATTTCGAGGGCAGAAGTACAGATCCATCTAGCAGAGGAACAGTTTATTCTTGCCCGACTGCAGCAAACCAAGGCCAGACTTGAGATCCGCCTCCTAAAGGCCAAGTTTGGACAAGCTGGTCTCTCCACAGCAGACGAAGCAGATGATGATGATGAAGAAGAAGAAGAACTAAGAAGTAATTTATTTTTTTAAGTATTGGACATTTAAGCCTTTTTTTATCCAGTTCAATTCAATAAATCTTTGTTTGAAACCTGTTCGAAACATCCATAATGTATTTGTGAGTGAAGTATGTATTTATTTATTTATTTGTTGTAGGTCTCAGATGAGTGGACTGCCTGTTTCCAAGAAATGGACAATGGAGGGGGATGTTTATATTGTTTGTTTGCTGTTCCGTTCAGTCCTATTTTCTGTTCAAATAAAGAATATTGGAGTGACCCCACACTATTCTACCTGTTCTTTACATAGCTACATTGTGATAGTCCCATTTAGACCACAGGTAATCCAGATTTGGTAATCCTGAAAAGTTTGAATCCGGATCAGAGTAATCCAATCCCACATTGCTTTGAAAAACCACCATAAAAATAGAATGGATTACGTGATCCTGGATAGCAGAAAAAGAGATTTCCAAATCTGGATCAGTTTGATCCAGATTAAAACTTTTGAAAAACCGGTCCCTGGAGGCAGTAGGGCTTTTGCAGGTTTTCGATCAGGTGATCGTTCATCAGCATTGGCCAGGACCAGCCAGTCTTCTGGGGCCCGGCAGTCATACTCCTCATTGTCAAACACCTAAAGGATAAACACAGCAAACATGAGTGTGGGGCGTTGCTGTGCCCCGAAATATGGGACGCGGTAGTTGGCGACCCAAATGCTAAAGAAAAGATTGCATCAGAAAGACACTTACAGTGGTAGGTAGGGGGTTACATACTCCGGGAACGTATCTGACTTACTGCAGAGGATACGAACACAGCTACTACTGCAGGCGTACAGAGACCGGATGGCCCGTTGCAACGGGTCCGGCACACCATACTCCCGCAGCACCCCCCACAAAAAGCCCAGAGGGTCGAAGGCCTTCTCCAAGTCCACAAAGCACATGTAGACTGGTTGGGCAAACTCCCAGGACCCCTCCAGTATCCTTGCAAGGGTAAAGAGCTGGTCCACTGTTCCACGGCCGGGACAAAACATGCACGGTTTGACAAGCGGTCGGAGCCTCCTTACCAGCATTCTGGCATAAGCTTTTCCCGGGAGGCTGAGTAGTGTGATACCCCGATAGTTCGAGCACACTCTCCGGTCCCCCTTCTTGAAGATGGGAACCACCACCCCGGTCTGCCAGTCCATGGGCACTGTGCCCGACCCCCATGTGGCATTGAAGAGTGGTCGCGGACGTTCCCAGTTCACCCTCACTACACGTTTGGGCTTGCCAGGTCTTTCTGGCCGACTCCCCCGCCATCTGATCCAACTCACCACCAGGTGGTGATCAGTTGACAGCTCTGCTCCTCTCTTCACCCGAGTGTCCAAAACGGCCGCAGATCAGATGATACGATTACGAAGTCGATCATTGACAAATGAATACAAAACAATACAATAATAGGAATAATAACCCACCAATGTCTCTGTACAGCTCTATTTTCCGCTGTTTGATTTTAAGAACGAGACCTTCCATCACACGCTGCAGTCCCTGTTGGTCCTGGCAGTTGATGGACTTTGGACCTTAATGTAAACACTCAATTGTCAATTAACACAATTTCCATTAATATAAAAGGACAATCAGTTGAAAGTTAATATTGCTGCAGGATAAATCTTACTTGATGCAGCTCACTCTTCAACCTCCTTCACCCACTGCTTCATTTCCAGTTCTGTTGTCTGCAGTGTTGTTAACAGGTTTTGCTTGTCCTTTTCTCCCTCAACAGTCCTCTTCTTAGTCTGTTGACAGTTAGTCTGTTCTTAGTCGCCAGAATTATTCCACTGAACAAAATGTATTTACCTTCACTCTGTCAATAATGTTGCAAAAAAACAATACCCATCGTTATTAAGAGGATTCACACTTGCCCTCCACCTTCTCTCCGCCTTGCTCCCCACCTCCTCTCTCTTGTCCTTGTAAAAACAAATAAATGGGAAAAACAAATAAATGGGAAAAACAAATTGTTAGAGAATAAATGTAAACATAAATCATCCATCAGTATAAAAAAGATAGAAATTGATATGTATTAATTATTTATTATCAAGAGGATTCACACTTGCCCTCCACCTCCTCTCTCTTGTCCTTGTAAAAACAAATAAATGGGAAAAACAAATAAATGGGAAAAACAAATCATTAGAGAATAAATGTAAACATAAATCATCCATCAGTATAAAAAAGATAGAAATTGATATGTATTAATTATTTATTATCAAGAGGATTCACACTTGCCCTCCACCTCCTCTCTCTTGTCCTTGTAAAAACAAATAAATGGGAAAAACAAATCGTTAGAGAATAAATGTATCGATACAAAACATGACAAAAATCATTGTTCAAAAATGACTTTATAATGACAATATTTGAGTTGGCACTGTGGAATGATTCAGAATACAAAAAGATGGCGTCTTATGTTCAAGGCATTGAATTCACATTGAGGTGATTTACAACCTTCATTGAGACTCTGGAACAGCGATGGCACTCATCCCAAAAAGAATGAACACAACTGCATCTAAAGGCAGTAAAGTGATAGAAAATTCACTATTGAATCATAGAATATCATTAGTCTTGTATATTTGTGGTTCTGAGACTTGCATTGAATGAAATAAAAGTACAACAGTGAATTTTCATAAAGAATACCTAGTTCACTTTAACAGCCTGAAACGTCTTTTCAGAGCATAACAAGTGTAAATGCATCTACAGGCAGTAAAGTGATAGAAAATTAGTTTTTGAATCATAGAATATCATTAATCTTGTATATCTGTGATTCTGAGCCTTGTATTGAATGAAATAAAGTAAAACAGGTATTCTTTAAGAAAATCCACTATTGGACTATATCCGTCCTGGGGCGACTGTGGCTCAGTGGTTAGCAAGTCAGTCTTTCAATCAGAGGGTCGGTGGTTCAAACCCCAGCTCAGCCAGTCCATGTCGTTGTGTCCTTGAGCAAGACTGTATAGCATGTAAGTCGCTTTGGATAAAAGCGTCAGCTAAATGAAATGTAATGTAAAAACTGTTTTTGTAGCATAAAAAGAGTAACTGCAGTAAAGTGATAGAAAATTCGCTATTGAATCATAGAATATCATTATTCTTTATATATGTGGTTCTGAGACACGTATTGAATGAAATAAAGTAAAACAGGTATTCTTTATGAAAATCCACTATTGGACTATATCCGTCCTGAAAAGTGTTTCCGTAGCATAAAAAGAGTAAATGCATCTAAAGTGATAGAGAATTTGTTTTTGAATATATATATAGAATATCATTATTCTTGATTTGTGGTTCTGAGACACGTATTGAATGAAATAAAGTAAACTAGGTATTCTTTAAGAAAATCCACTGTTGTACTTTTAACAGCCTGAAACGTCTTTTCGGATCATAAAAAGTGTAAATGCATCTAAAGGCAGTAAAATGATAGAAAATTCACTATTGAATCATAGAATATCATTATTCTTTCTGAGACACGTATTAAATGAAATAAAGTAAACTAGATGTACTTTAAAAAAATCTACTATTGGACTATGTCCGGCCTGAAAAGTCTTTTCGGAGCATAAAAAGTGTAACTGCTTCTAAAGGCAGTAAAGTGATAGAAAATTCACTATTAAATCAATAAATATCATTAATCTTGTATATCTGTGGTTCTGAGACTTGCATTGAATGAAATAAAGTAAAACAGGTATTCTTTAAGAAAATCCACTATTGGACTATGTCCGAGCTGAAATGTCTTTTCGGAGCATAAAAAGTGTAAATTAATCTAAAGGCAGTAAAATGATAGAAAATTCACTATTGAATCAAAGAATATCATTAATCTTGTAAATCTGTGGTTCTGAGACTTGCATTGAATGAAATAAAGTGAACTAGGTATTATTTAAGAAAATCCACTATTGGTTCTGAGACTTGTATTGAATGAAATAAAGTAAAACAGGTATTCTTTAAGAAAATCCACTATTGGACTAAATCCATCCTGAAAAGTGTTTTCGTAGCATAAAAAGAGTAACTGCATCTACAGGCAGTAAAATGATAGAAAATTTGTTTTTGAATCATAGAATATCATTAATCTTGTATATCTGTGGTTCTGAGACACGTATTAAATGAAATAAAGTAAACTAGGTATTCTTTAAGAAAATCCACTGTTGTCCTTTTAACAGCCTGAAACGTCTTTTCGGAGCATAAGAAGTGTAAATGCATCTAAAGGCAAAGCCAGTCCATGTCGTTGTGTCCTTGAGCAAGACACTTAACCCTAATTGCTCACCGTTGCTGTGTCTTCGGTCTACTGTATACTGTATATCATGTAAGTCGCTTTGGATAAAAGCGTCAGCTAAATGTAATAATGTAATGTAGCATAAAAAGAGTAACTGCATCTACAGGCAGTAAAATTATTGAAAATTAGTTTTTGAATCATGGAATATCATTAATATTGTATATCTGTGGTTCTGAGACTTGTATTGAATGAAATAAAGTAAAACAGGTATTCTTTAAGAAAATCCACTATTGGACTATGTCCGGCCTGAAAAGTCTTTTTGGAGCATAAAAAGTGTAAATGCATCCAAAGGCAGTAAAGTAATAGAACATTCACTAATATCATAGAATATCATGCATCTTGTATATTTGTGTTCATGAGACACGGATTGAAATTAAATTAAGTAAACAATGTATTTTTTAAGAAAATTCACTGTTGTACTTTGGCTTTGAGCAGCGAAAAACAGGAAATGAGGAATGTCCAAAAATGAAGTTAAAGTTGAACTCAAATTGGGTTTATTCCAGTTTATATTTATATATTAATATTCAAAGGTTGCAAAAGCATGAAATCAAAACAGAAGGCATATCAACATAAAACTGTAAAACGCATTTAACTGAAAATATACTACTGGGGACAAGAGTCTTTAAGCAGCAGACAGACCTTTGTGATGGGTCGTTCAAGAACACTTTTCTTGGTTTTGATCTTCACTGAACGAACTAGGCCTTTAGCATCGTTCTTATTACTCTTCCCAGCATCCATGACCCTCTGGGTGCTGTTGAGTCAACAATCATGACGACATCACCTGTTTAAATGTTTTTCTTTTTACTTGCCCATTTTTGGCGCCCTTGCATTAAGGGCAAATATTCATGAGTCCACCTCTTCCAAAATAAGTCAGCCATGTATTGAGCTTGTCTCCATCGGCGCTTGTGGTACATGTCAGACTTTTGAAAGAGCCCTGGTGGCAGAATGGGCTTGGATCTTAAAAGCAGGATATGGTTGGGTGTCAGTGCGTCCAGATCTTGTGGGTCAGCTGACATGGAGGTGATTGGTCAACTGTTGAGAATCGCCTCTGCCTCACACAGGATGGTACACGCCTGTGTACCATCCTGTGTGAGGCAGAGGCGATTCAAGCACTTGCTGGTGTAAAACTGAGAACTTTTCTCACCATTCTAATTAGTCTTTCCCACACTCCACCATGGTGTGAGCTGCTGGAGGGTTGAAAGACCATTTGACACCATGTTCCAGCAAGGAATCTCTGAGTTTGTCCTGGTTTAGACTCCTGAGGGCTTTACAGAGTTCTCTTTCTGCGCCAACCAGATTAGTGCCATTGTCAGAGCGGATGTGCGTAACATATGAACCTCCTAATGGCATGAATGCAGGAGTCTGTATCTAAGGAATATGCCATCTCTAGATGTACTGCTCTGCTGGCCATACAAGTAAAGATTACACCATACCGTTTGACAAGGCTTCTGGCTCTCTTTGTTTCGATCCATCCCTACATCCCTACATTCATGAATAGTGGAAGGTCAGGTAGTAGTCGTTCTTTGGGCAAATCTGCCATCTTTTGCACTCTTGTCTTTCCTGCTAAACGTCTGCACACAACACACTTGGTGATCACCTTTCTTGCTGCTGAGTTTGCACTTGTTATCCAATAATTCTTACGAAGCTCAGAGAGAATGTGATTTATGTGGCCTGTGAGCTTGTGTATATGACGTAGTATCAAGGAAGAGATTGGGTGACTTTTGTGCAAGATCATGTGATGTTTTACCTGCTCAGGCATGGCTGCACGGTTGAGTCGTCCACCAACTCTTAGTATGCCGTCTTCCAACACTGGATCCAACTTGAATATGCAGCTTTTTCTTTGTACACTTGATGGCGCCATTTGCAACTTCATCACTTCTTCAGAAAATGTTTGACTCTGGCTAATTCCAATGATGACTTTTTCAGCCTTTTCCATGTCGTCTACAGTGATGTTCTAACCACTGAAAGATTCTGTCCGTTATCCCGGCCAGTTCGTGGGAGGAATGCTCAGAATGCAAATGAGTGCAATTAAAAGATTTAATAGAAGATGATGACAAAACAGTTATACATTACTCGATCGAGGCCATCTCCTTTCCTGCAGATTCACAGACTGTCCCCAGTTAGCTGCCGCCTCTGCGTTCGAAGAGAATAGGCCGTTCCGTTTCGAGCTGTTAGTTTAAATACTTTTCAGTCACGGAGCTTAAGGCCCTCTCATTGGTTAGTTCCCTTCCCTTATTTTAACACCTTTCTTAACATCCCGATTGTCCATAGGTCCAGATGTTTTCAGAGAAGGCGGAGGCTCTTTTCCTCTAGGGACAAAGGAATTGTCCATCTTCAAAGCATCTCCATGCGCGCGTCCTTCCTTTCCCAATTGTCTCAGTGTCTCACTCCGCCTTCCCTAGCAACAAATTGAAGGAACTACTTCTTCTTAAAGAAACAGTCCCACATTCCTAACTCCTATAGAATCATTATATAAAAACCATTCACACCTGAACATTAAACAATATGACATACAGTGACTTTCTTAATACATACAATTACACATCTTTCATAATGTCCCTCATTATTTATCGTATCCTTCTTATGCATTGTAATGTACACTTAAACAATCCTTTATTACACATGTGCAGTCAATTTTAGGCTCACTAATCTATTAGAACTTAACACCACCCATTGTGGATTTAAATACTTGCATTTTGGAAGCAACTTTTTTGTTTTGAGAACGTGTGTTCACACCGATTTCATCGACTTCCATTTCTTTTCTTTTTCTTGCAAGCATCCTCAGAACATCTCTGAACTCTGCCTTCTTGAGTCTCAGCCAGTCTGAGAAGTGTGACAGCAGCTGGTCTGTGGGTTTTGTTTGTCTAGGACATTGGTTCCATATGTGACGACTTTTCTTTTGACCTCTTGGTCATCCACCGGATTCTGCTGGAAATCAGTGGAGTTAGCTGGCCATTCATCTTCGGATTTCTTGGACCTTGTATCCATCGCTTGCATTCAACAAATTTCTTAGCATTTAATCCTCTGGACGTATCGTCAGCTGGGTTTGACTGTGTCTACAAACCTCCATTGTGATACACTGGTGTTCTCCCGGATCACAGCTACACGATTGGCGACAAAGGTGTGGAACCGTGTGTGTTCATTGGAGATGTATCGCAGTAAGGTCTGACTATCCGTCCAAAAGACTGAATCCTCAAGTTCCAGTTGTAGTTCTGACTTTAGCATTTTGTCCACTCTCACTGACAGCACTGCAGCTGTCAGCGCCATCCTAGGAATTGTGATCTGCTTCAAGGCAGCCACTCTTCCTTTTCCCATCATAAACGAAACGGAAACTTCACCTCTGCTGTTCTTCATCCGCAGGTAGCTCACAGTGCCATATCCATATTCGCTGGAGTCCGAAAAGTGATGCAATTGGACGCTTGTTTGTTTTTCAAAGTCTTTTGGCTTGATGCAGCGAGGCACACTGAAATCAGTCAGTTTTTTCAGACTGGATGTCCACTCTACCCACTTTTTAGATGTTGTTTGTGGAATTTTCTCATCCCATCCGTACTTCTGTTTGCACAGCTCTTGGAGCATGGTCTTCACAGGGAGAGTGAGTGGAACTAAAAATCCAAGTGGATTGTACACTGAGCTTACCACAGACAGCATTCCTCTTCGAGTGTGTGGTCTTTCTTTCACTGTGATCTTGAACATGAATGCATCATTCTCAACTCCCCACTGTAGACCTAGTGCTCTTTCCATGGGAAGTTAGTCTTTGTCCAGATCCAACGTATGTACTTCTTTGGCTTTGTCTTCCTCCGGAGTAGCAGAGAGCACAGTGTGGCTGTTACTCACCCACTTTGTGAGGTGAAATCCTCCCATGTGACAGACAGTTGACAGGTCTTTAACCAGTTGTACAGCATCTTGTTCAGAGGGCATAGATTTTAGACAATCATCGACATAGAAGCTGTTTCTAATGGTGTCTATTACCTCTGGGTGAAAGCAAGTCTTGTTGTCCTCTGCTGTTCTTTTCAATGCAAAGCTTGCACAGCTAGGTGAAGATGTTGCTCCAAACAGGTGAACAAGCATGCAATGCTCGACTGGACTTTGATTGACATCACCATTAGGCCACCATAGAAATCTTAGAAAATCTATGTCTTTTGCTGATACCTTGACTTGGTGGAACATGGAGCGAATGTCTGCCATTACAACCACTGGCTCCTGCCTGAATCTTAGAAGCACTCCAACTAGGCTGTTTGTCAAATCAGGGCCTTGTAGCAGCTCAGAGTTGAGGGACTTTCCTTGGTAGGATGCACTGCAATCAAAGACGACTCTTAAGGTTTGCTTCCTGGGGTGATATACTCCATTACATTACATTACATTACATTTCATTTAGCTGACGCTTTTATCCAAAGCGACTTACAATAAGTGCATTCTACCGTTTACAACAAGAATCAGAACAAGAATCACGAAGGTACAATTTCGACAAAAAGTTCAACTACAAAGTGCTATCAGTAAGAGCCGTTTCAGTGCTACTAAAGTGCTACTTCCTTTATTCAAGGTATAGTCGGAAAAGATGTGTTTTTAGTTTGCGACGGAAGATGTAGAGACTTTCTGCTGTTCTGATGTCAATGGGGAGCTCATTCCACCATCGAGGAGCCAGGACAGAGAACAGTCGAGACTTTGTTGAGTGTTTAGCTCGCTCCATGATGTGGAATGTACCAAACTCTGCCATTACTTCAGCATATCCCTTCTCAATTACATCAGTTACAAAGTCAGTGTATTCCTTCTTGAAATGTTAATTTCTTTGAAATTTCCTTTTCAGCCCTAGGAGGCGTTGTGCTGCAACTGAGCGGTTATTTGGCATGATCAGGTCACCTCTCCTGAAAGGCAAGTCCAGATTATAGTGTCCATCTTTCAGTATTACACTATCATTTGCACATTTCATGAACTTTCTGTCTTCAATTGACATCTCAGGCTTGTCCTCAGATGCTTTCTCATTGAAATCTTGGTTGTATTGATTGATCAAGAGCTCTTCTATCTTGGCGACAGATATTCTATTGCATTGCACTTTTGGATGGCTTGTTGTGTCTGTTTCATCATGACCTCTAAGAGGACCATTGACAATCCACCCCAGACGTGTTCTCACAGCAAATGGTCCCTTTTGTTGGCTGTTAATTACCCCCCATGGTTCCATTACTTTTGGGGCATTTGTTCCGATCAGCAACTCCACTTTGGCATCAATGACAGGAATGTGCACATTGCGCAGGTATGGCCATTTGGAAATATCTTCCTCTCTGACGATGTTATCTTTGGTCACAGGCATTTCCTTCTGTGTGTACATTTCAGGTAAAACAATGAAATCAGAGTTATCCAGTCCAGAGATCTCAAGACCTGTGACGAAATGAGATGATACACACGTCTCTTGGCCCATAGTACGTAACATAATGCTCATCTGTCTGCCTTTGATGTTCAACTTTGACATTAACCGCTCTGTGCAAAAACTAGCAGTACTGCCAGGGTCAAGGAAGGCATACACCTTAATAATGTTATCACTTTTGCTGCTTTTGATCTGGACGGGAACGATGGAAAGTGCACAGTCATTCTTACCGGCCCCAATATGGCTACACGATTGGAAGGTGATGGGTTTACTGTGTGTGGCTCCATCTGCTGGACCTTGCTCTGTCCCTGGGATTCTCATCTTCTCCTTGTGGTTATGTGTAGAACTCCTGGATGTGGTTTGTTTCACACATCACATTTTAGGCGCCTTCTGCAATCCTTGCTCATGTGTCCTTTTGTGAGACATCCAAAACACATTCCATTTGTTCTCAAAAAGTCTATCTTGTCGTTGTTTGACCTTTTCTTGAAGTCAAGGCATAATGCAAGTGTGTGCTCACCATTGCAGAATGTACAGTGGGCTGGTTGAGCTGATGGGTCAATACTCGTGGGAAAACTTCCAGTCGGGCCAAGACTGAGCTTTGAATTTATCCTTGGCTTTTACTTGATTTCCATCCTGGAGATTTCCAAAGATTGGGTCAGAGTGAATTCGAACCTGCTTATCAAGGAACTCTACAAGATCCACCAACCTCACTCTGGCGTTTTCCTGGTCTTGCAAATCACAGGCGACTGATCTCCATGTTTCACGGACTTTGAATGGCAGCTTGAGTACTATAGCCTTAAGGTTGGATGCCAAATCCAGCTCGTCCATGTATGACATATCCTGCATTGAATTACAGCAGCCTCTGAGAAACAGTGAATATGCTTGTAAAGTGAAAGATTTTGTTCGTTATCCCGGCCAGTTTGTGGGAGAAAAGCTCAGAATGCAAATGAGTGTAATTTAAAGATTTAATAAAAGATGACAAAACAGTTATACATTACTCGATCGAGGCCTTCTCTTTTCCTGCAGATTCACAGACTGTCCCCCAGTTACCTGCCGCCTCTGCGTTCGAAGAGAATAGGCTGTTCTGTTTCGCATGTGTTAGTTTAAATACATTTCAGTCACGGAGCTTAAGGCCCTCTCATTGGTTAGTTCCCTTCCCTTATTCTAACACCTTTCTTAACATCCTGATTGTCCATAGGTCCAGTTGCTTTCAGAGAAGGCGGAGACTCTTTTCCTCTAGGGACAAAGGAATTGTCCATCTTCAAAGCATACCCATGCGCGCGTCCTTCCAGTCCCAATTGTCTCAGTGTCTCACTCCGCCTTCCCTAGCAACAAATTGAAGGAACTATTTCTTCTTAAAGAGACAGTCCTACATTCCTAACTCCTACAGAATCATTTTTAAAACCATTCACACCTAAACATTAAACAATATACAGTGACTTTCTTAATACATACAATTACACAACCTTCATAATGTCCCTCATTATTTATCATATCCTTCTTATGCATTGTAATGCACACTTAAACAATCCTTTATTACACATGTACAGTCAATTTTAGGCTCACTAATCTATTAGAATTTAACAAAAGCCTTCGGATCTTCAGCTCTGATTGATGGCCAGGTAAGAGCTTGTTCTATGTAGGCACTTGCAAGTCTATATTCATTACCATAATTGGCTTTTAACAGACTTTTGGCCTTTTGGAAACCCATATTAGGATCCATATATCGACAACTCTTAACTAAGGCTTGAGCTGGGCCTCTTGTGTATTGTTCAAGGAAGTATAATCTTTCTTCACTGGTACTTCAAAATGTCTCAATCAAAAATAGAAATGTCTCTTTCTGGCAGTAATGCAGTTTGTTGTTGCTTTATTAGAAGACTTGTGAGGTCATTTTGATTTTGAAGTATTGTGTAGAGTTGATCAGGCCCCACACTACCCTGAGGGGTTGATTGAGTTTGCCCTGCCATCTGGACTGGTCTAACTGCATTTTCCAACAATGAATTAAAAAAGGGCCAATTTAGGCAAACCAATATACTACCATAATTAAGTTTAACCAACTAAGTTCCAAACAAACATTTGCAGTATTCCAAGTTCATTTCATATTAAAGTGCTTAAGTTCACAAGGGTATCTCAGTTCATTCATGTGCCACTGTCCATCTTTGCATCACTGCATGTAATGTTCATTTCATTCATCTTCAGAGTTTAGTTGCACATATCCATATCCACAGAGGCAGCAAAGTCCATTGTTGAGTAGCAATAGCAAGACTTTTTCTTACATACCACTCTCCTTTGTTCTTAGTGCTTCAAGATGGCTGTCCCGAGTCCTTTGTTCCTCTTTGCTACCATGTGGCTGAAAAACAAAAAGTCCATTGCTGATGGAATCCAGGAAGTCCTTCCATGAAGTCTTTGTACTCCAAAAAGGCAGCTTTAAACCTTTACTATAGTGACCTTTTGACCTCTTCCATGGTGGTGGCTGATTGAGAGCGCCAGCGCTTTGTGTTAAACCTTTTGTGACTGTGACCGTTTTTCCCGTGTTGGATGATTTTTCGCTGTTGGATTATTTTTTTCCCCTGTTGGATTATTCCCTTTGTTCCACTATTGACATTTTTGGATTATTGCCTCTCTGTGTGTTAGCCTCTGACTCCTGAATAAAACTGAGAAACGATTCCATCCTCTGCATTCGGGTCCTCATTGGCTCACGAGGTAACTCGTGGGCTTTCCCTCCAGCGACCCGGGTTCGACTCCCCGCCCGGGGTCCTGACAGAACGTCGCCGTCAACATGGACCCGGCAGAGCAGGCTTCTCAGCAATGGGAGAGGATGGAGCAGATGCTACAGGCCATCTCGCTCAGTCTTCAGTCCACTAGTGCTCGGCTGGATCAGCACGAGCAGACTCTGCTTCACTGCAAAGAAACGGAGACCCGCCACCAGGAGGAGACTACTCGCCAGCAGGCAGTGTTGGAGGCCCAGCGGGAGGAGCTACGGCGCCACGACCGGTACATACAAGAACTGGACCAGAGGGGCCCAGCACAGCCTTCTCCGGGGGCGTCAGCTTCTCAAGCTCCGGTAGACCCCCGGTGTTCACAACCGTCCCGTTATGAGGGCGGCAGAGGGGGTTGCAGGGGTTTCCTGACCCAGTGTGATCTGGTCTTCGAGCTCCAATCCCGGTCCATTCTCCTCGCATAGCCTACATCATTACCCTTGTTGGGAATCCTACATTTAATGACTCACTACCAGACTGAGATATCTTGTATCAAAAGTATTTAATTACTAAACTAAGCAGAGCAATGCATTCCGGGCATTTATACGTGCACGGTCCTGATGGGGACGTCTGACTAGTTCAGATGTCCCTGAATCAAAAGGCGCTTAAACAGAGTGCACCGCGTGTCTATTGGATTCTCCTTGTGGAGCCCATTGGTCAACTCTACAAAGAGGCGGAGTCCTTTGCATAGTTTACAGTCTTCTGGTTGGAGCACTGGGTATTCTCCACCCACTCTGGCTCATGCATCTTGAATCCGGTTCGACTCTCTTCCGCCATCACTTCCTGTGTCATTTGGTATTTGAGTTTCAAAGTAAAACAAAGATGGAGGAAACCGGATGTTGTTGCACTTCCTATCAGGGCGCTCCAGCTGTCGTTATGCTATTATCTCTATGTGTTAATGTTGACTGTGCTCTCTAATATATATATATCTAATTATTTCCTACAAATCCCCCTTTTCACGCCTGCAAGGCGTGACAAGCTATTATATAGTACATGAAATAGACGCAGACACCTGACATATAAGTGGCATCCTCATTTTATATATTGGGCGATACAAATGTGTTTGACCTGAGATTTCAACCTTCTACAACAGTTTCCACTGTTCAATGTGCCTGAGTCTAAAGGAGGAAAAACGTACTCCCCCTTTTCACACCTAAAAAGGTGTGACAAAAGTTTTTGCTTCCATGTTTAATCTTACAGATCTAAGTCTATGACCTCTTCCATTTCAAGTTCAAAGTCGGGTGCCAAAAGTGGATAGGTGCCAGCTGTATACGGCGGGGGCGCTTCCTCTTTGGAGAGAGCGGTGGTGATAAGGCGACCTATCAGGGTGCGCAAACAGGGAATACAACAACAACCACAGGCTACTAATATTGCGACAAATACTGCAATTGAAATCATCAGTGACATCATCAAATTCTTCCACTTTCCAAACATATTTGTCATCCAGTCAGAAAAAGGGTTATCAATACCTGAGGCATCATGCATTTCCTTAGACAGAGCTTTCAAACTTTCCAGAGCCTTAGTAACAGAACCATCAGGAGCAGTATTATTGGGAATTATAGTACAACACATGTCTCCAAACATAGAACAAACACCCCCTTTTTCGGCCAAGAGCATGTCGAGGGCCATTCGGTTCTGCAAGGCAATCAGTGAGGTGGGGGCCAGTTGCTCGGCCAGACCTGAAATGGCATCCCTAGTAGAATTTGTTAGGCGCAACACATTATAATGCACAAAATTAATACGATCCACATTTTTATTAGGAGTAATAGGAAACAAAGCAGCAATTATTGGAATGTTCTCAAAACCCGTGGCTACCTGATCTGCAAGTTTATATCTGTCAGGAACTCCCCGTGGGATCCCTATGGCGTCCATATATGTAGGGGAAAAGGCATCGGGATCAAAAGTGAAACGTTTCTTAATGATATGGCGGCGACGGCGCTGCGTGAGCTTTTGCAGCATGGTCGGCTGTTGATGGCGACGGCCACCTATCATAGTAATCGGCATGGCTAAGCGTACCATGGCACAAGTTCCACTAGCACTTTGAGAATGTATTTTGGAGTACAATCGAAGACCGCCACAGTAATAAAAGAGGCCAAGTCTGGCCTTGGGTCCAATTTCTTCACCTGAAACAGTTTTATTACACCATGATGGGGAAATTGTCCCCAATTCCACTGTAGCAGCGCCTCTGTGGATAAAATTAAAGCAGTGATATCTTCCAGGTTCACCTTCCACCGCAGAGAAATAACCTGGTTTTTCAAAACCTGGAGGAAATATTGATGCTATCGTGGTGCAGTTTTCAGGTGTGACTTGTTTGGTCAATTTTAGCATACAACCGTAGCCCAGGGCATCTGTTTCTGGATATAGTGGAGCAGGTTCAGTGAACATGGCTGGTCTGGCCTTGGCGCAGGCTACACAGCCTTCCATGCCCTGGTCTCTAGCGTTTTGGTGGAGCCATCGTGTCCAGAGGTTATCACCATTGGCTCCTGTGGATAACTCAAGCACATCATTAACTGAAAACTTAGAAAAATCTTGGACAATTACACGGGTATCTTGGGGTAGTTTGCTGGTGTCTAAAATTTTTGTCGAATTGTCAGCAATTCCGTTGTAGGTGACAATTGTATGGCTGCTTTCAGTGGGGGCAGGTGGTTTAGGGAATATGATATTAACCTGTATTGGGACTAGGGGATCTTTTCCGCTAATATCAACACCTACCAAGATCCAGATGCGATCTTGGGCGAACGCGCTTTGGGTCAACTTGTCAATAGATAAGGTCAAGGGGTTATTTGTGACATGGAAGTCCCGCTGAAAAGATATGGCTTCCCACATCTTACCTATTTTGGATCGGGGGATGCTTAACCAGTTATGTTCCCTAATCCCTGTCTTAGGGACCTTTCCCCCCGGCGGGTCCCATTGTCCCGTATATTTTGTGACTTGATACCAGTCAGCACATCCGTCACCGAGACTGGTTCCAAGGGTTTCACAGGAATTGGCTTCAGCTAGCGGATAGCAGGTATACACATCATATCCGCGCCATGAGGAATTCTTTCCTCCACAGTTTATTATGTCGCATAAGTCTACCGTGAATGATGTCGTTGAGCCTGCTGTGTAATTTAAAACCAATTTAGCCCCGCATACGGGGTCAGTGCGTCGTGAGCCATGTCTGGCGCTTCTACGAACTCTGTGCACAGTGGGAGGAATGGGGTGTGTAGAATTATCATACGATTTAGGTTTCTGATGTAATGACTCAATTCCCCATATCATTAATAGTAGGGCTATCGTAAGACAAGCTACCAGTGCTATCACTGTCTTTTTCCCAAAACCCATTCCTTCCCATGTTGGAGCTCTTTGACCTGACTGAGGGTAATCTGGGTCGCCAAAACATCGCTTAAGATTACGATGCATTGTCCAAATCAGTACGTACCTCCACTAGAGTACGGGATGGGGGTTCAGCTGGGGCACAATGTGTCAGGTGGTGCCAGGGAGCGCCTGATTTACCCTTGACCTGGACCGAGTGTGAAGTAACTTCCTTCACCTCGTACGGTCCAGTCCACCTGGGGTCCGTCCACTTCCTCTTATGAACCTTGACCCTGACCCAGTCCCCTACCTTGATGGTCAGTGGCTCCTCCCGTCCTGTCGATGGCTTCTCGTAAGCTTTCGCCACCTGGGTAGAGAGGGCTGAGACCAAAGAAATTAGTTCATTCATATAGGCAGATTTCTCTATCTGCTCCACATCTAGCGATGGCATATGACCTCCATCGCTAGGTGGTCCTGGCATTCGCCTCCCGGTTAAGATCTCATGCGGCGAGAGGTGTGTCCCACCCCCTTTTGACGACCTCATGGCCATGAGTGCCAAGGGGAGGGCCTCCGGCCACTTCATCTTTGTACCGCAGCATGCCTTGGCTATCTTAGACTTCAATGTTTGATTTGCTCTTTCCACCAGTCCCTGCGACTGTGGATGATAAACGGACCCAAACGAGTGTGTGATGCCTAGGCTAGCCTCAACTTCCTTCAACAATTTATTATTAAAGTGCGTGCCATTGTCGGATCTGATACGTCGCGGGACCCCATATCGTGGTATGAGTTCAGTTTTTAGCCATTTGACTACTGTCTTGGCGTCTTCATGTCTAGTGGGAATAGCTTCCACCCATCTAGAAAATCTATCTACCATTACCAACATGTACCTCTTTCCCTGTACTACATTCTCAGCTCCCATGTCTGTATAATCAATGCTTATATCTTGGAAACAGGCGGTAGGTACCGGGAATGAGCCCATTGGCGAAGTGAATGGTTTCTTCACGTTGAAGGCCCCGCACACACTGCATTCTGCACAGTATAATGACACCATACTTTCCATGTGTGGATGCCACCATAACTGTGAGACATTGTCCAATGTCTGTCTCTTTCCTTCGTGTGTGGGGCGGTGTGCCTCTGGCAAGAGTAGTTGGCATAGCCTGGCTGGTGCTACCAGCCTTCCATCATGTGCTCTCCAGAGTCCATTTTTGTCTTGAGTGGCTCCTTTTCTCGTCCATTCCGTCCATTCATACGCTCCAGCTTTGGTTTGTATTTCTTGGATGTCTTTCGCTGTCAGTCTCGGAAGTGTTTGAGGTGTTTCTGGTCTCAGTATCATCTGTGATGATTCATAGCCTCCTGCTCTTTTGGCAGCCCTGTCTGCTGCATCATTTCCAGCACTTACTCTGGAATTCACTGTGTCATGTCCTTTGCATTTCATGATTGAGACTTTTTTGGGAAGCGCCATTGCTTTCACTAAGTCCTGGATTGCCTGCTGATGTTTGATTGGAGCTCCAGCTGACGTGGTGTAGCCTCTTCTTTGCCACATCGGGGCATCCACGTGTGCAGCTCCATGTGCATAAGCTGAGTCAGTGAATATGTTGATGGCTTTGTCTGCTCCTATTCTTAGAGCTGCGGTTAGGGCCTTAACCTCTGCCACTTGTGCTGACGCTGGTTGAGGCAAGATTCCGGACTCCAGCTCGACATGCTGGCCATCTGTTGTCTGCTGTACCACCGCATATGATGCTTGGTTTGTGCCATCCTCCTGTCGATAGCAACACCCATCGGTGTACAGCCATAATTCTGCAGTTAAGTCTACTGCATTGTCCAAGTCAGGTCTGATTTTGCTTTCCTGGATTGCAAGTTCAGCACATGTGTGTGGCTCTCCCGTGGTTCCAATGTTGGAGGCCATGTTTCTTTCGCTTGTCACAAACGTGATGTGTGGCTGAGTACATGTCTGTTGGAGTCTGGACTTGCGTGTGGCGCTGTAGGAAAATTCTTTGCTGGTTAAAAAGGCAGCCACTCCATGGCATGTGTGTACCTGTAGAGGGTGGCACATCACCACGTGTGCTGTCTTCTCCAATGCTTTTGCCAGGGCTGCAACATATCTTGCACATGATGTCTGACCGCTTTCAACTGTGTCCAGTTTTGATGAATGGTACATCAGCACATGTCTGTCTCCCCCTTTTTTCTGATACAGCACGGCGTTAAGAACGCTGTGGTGTTCAGAAACATCCAAATGAAACGGGGAGCCATAGTCCGGTGACATCAGTGCGGCAGCTTGAGCGAGGGCCTGCTTGAGATCAGTGAAAGCTGCTTCAGCTTCAGAAGTCCATAGCAGTGAGGCAGTCAGATTACGATTTCCGGCCTCTGTCAGGAGTATGCGAAGGGGAGCGGTTCTGTTCGCATAATCTGGGATGTGGGAGCGGCTGTAACCCGTGAGGCCGAGGAAGGACAACATATCTGAGACCGTGGTCGGCAAGGGATGTTGGAGAATGCTTTGGCGATGAGCACCGGAGACCCCCAAGCCTGCCGATGAGATGGTGCGACCGAGGAACAAAACTTGTCGCCGTGCCATCTGAATCTTTTCTTTCTTTATCTTGTAGCCTTTCGTCTGGAGAAGTTTCAGTAGTGCTTCGGAGGCTGAAAGACATAGCAGTGCATTTTCTGCTGCCACAAGTAGATCGTCCACATATTGGATCAACACGACACCAGGGGGCAGCTGTAGTTCCAACAAGTGGGTTTTCAAAATCTTGTTGAAGAGGCCAGGTGAATCTCGGTAACCTTGAGGCAGTCGTGAGTAGGTGTACTGTTGGCCTTGGAAGGTAAAGGCGAATAGAGGTTGGGAGAGAGGATGCAGAGGGACACTGAAAAACGCATTGGCCAGATCAATTACTGTAAAGTGTGTCATGGATGGTGAGAGGCTGGTGAGGGCCACATGAGGATCAGGAACCGGGTTGACGGCCGGGGCGGTGACGTCATTGATGGGGCGGAAGTCTTGAACCATGCGCCAGCCTTTACCTCCAGCTTTGGGGACCGGCAAAATGGGTGTGTTCCATGATGATGCAGTCGGGTGTATAACACCAGCAGTCAGTAAGCCTGAGACCGTGGGGGTTATACCATCAGCCTGGTCAGTGGAAATCTTGTACTGGGGGCGCCAGAGGGGATGTTGCGTGGGATCGAGAAGATTCACCATAACAGGTGGAGTTTGGAGATGGCCAACATCATGAGGTCCAGTCGTCCATAGTGATGAGTCTATCCCGGCCAGAGTTGCAGCGGCCGCTGGATGATCTGTGCATGGTAGACCATGGTCTCTGGGGAGGGGGAGGCGTTCGGGGATGGTGGCGTCAATGGTGAACGGGGCAGAAAACCACCAGAGTTCTTCTTCTTTGGCTTTAAACACATCAGGATAAGTGGTGGGGAGCCAGGTCAACGTGGAGACTCTTTTCATCATGGGGCCTAGGTTTCTGGCTTCTTGTCCGAACCCTACAGCCAGTGTGACATGAGGTGCTGCATAGCTTCCTAAGGTGTACCATTCTTGCTCCCAGGCAGTCAGTTCAACTTTTGCAGCCACACCTTCCTTTCCACAATAGATGCCTCTACAGGTGATAGTTGGTCTCTGATGTGCCATGTGCTCGTCCCAGTCTTCAGAGTAGGGTGTGTCATCATCGTCTGTGACACTCATAGTGCAATGTACATGATCAAGCGGTGTCATGTAGGGATGCAAACGATAGATTTGGGACTTCAGTAGGTTAAAAGCAAACTGGATGGATGGAGTGTCGGGACCAGTGCGAATGAGGTGAAGCCAATGTACTTGTTGGTGGAGGCGTGGCAGGGGATCTGGGGTCAGAGTGAAAATCCTAACAGGATTTGCAGGTGTGTCATCAGGTGGGGTGGTAGATACTTGAATACCATCATTATTCATCCAGATTTTTAAACCCATTTTACACATAAGGTCTCGTCCCAAAAGGTTGGCTGGACATGTTGGGGCGAGAAGAAATGAGTGTTGGAGCGTTTGTCCTCCATATTGAACAGTTAGTGGGACAGAATAAGGCTGAGTCATGGGTTTTCCTCCCACACCAATGACGGATTGGGAATGGCCAGAGTGTCGGTGAGGAGAAGTCAAGCATGAGTATGTGGCCCCAGTATCAGCTAACAGGATGTGAGGTTTCCCTTCAATGTCCATCTTGAGGAGTGGTTCTGTGTTCAGGGAAAAGGAAACTGAACCGGAGCCCATTGGCTGTCACTGTGGTGGGCACTGGCGGTAGTCAGTCCATTGCTGCATGGCTTGATTTGCTGCAGTCGGAGGCCAGGGAGGTTGTGGTGGAGGTGGGCCTGAGGATCCCATTGGCTGTATTGGAGGGCTCGGACAGTTACGGGCAAAATGACCAGGTTGTTGACAGTTGTAACAGTAATAAGTGGCTTGATTACTTTCACCTCCTCTACCTCTTCTTCTGCCTCCTCCACTTGGGCCTCCACGTCCTCTCGGTTGCCATTGTTGTGGCTGCTGCCACTGCTGCTGCTGCTGTGGCCATTGTTGCTGCTGCTGCTGTGGCCATTGTTGCTGCTGTGGCTGTGGCCATTGTTGCTGCTGTGGCTGTGGCCATTGTTGCTGCTGTGGCTGTTGTGCTTGCAAAACCTGTGTAGTTACCATGGCGTTAACAGTGGGATCTGCAGGGCTGGATGTGGCCTCCGGGGTTGACACCAGTTGCTTCTTTGCTTCTTTTTCTTTTTCCACCATATCAGAGAACTGTTTTCTCAACAATTTGACTTTTAAATTTTGCATCTCCTTTTTCTGCGTGTTATTGCCCTTGCGATGCTTCTCATGGTGATGGCGGAGATGAGAGGCCCATGTGGTAACACTCATGGCGTTAAGACTCACTATGTCAGAGCAAGCTGTCTTAACTGGTTCAGGTAAGCCTCCGAGGACTTTCTGTCTCCATAATTTCAGTGATGAGGTGGAACCATCATACGGTTCTCTCATAGCCCGCTGCCACAGCTTTTTAGAACGGGCCAGGAACTCATCAAAACTTTCCCCATCCTCACTCTTCATATTTTCGATTAGGCCTTCATCCTCTAGTGTGGGGAACATGTCATGCAGTTGGTACCACATACACGCCGAAAATTGAATGTATGGCAAGGTGTCTGGTTCTGTTAAGTAAACCCCACATGCTCTGAAAACTTTTTTGGAGTCTTCACATCCCATCACTTTGGCAAGCACTCCCCTCAAGTCTCCCAAGCAGAGGTCATTTCCCTGTGTATTTGCATCAAAAGCTTCTTTAAATGCTTCTGCCCCTCCTATTAGAGAGGGTAATTTAGAACAAAGAGTTTCCAAGTCCCCAAAGGAAAATGGCGTATACATCAAAGCCCCTCCCTTTCCACCCACTGGTCTGAGTGGAAACTGCCTGAAAGACTCCCGCTCTGAAGTTGCTTCAGCCTCTCTTCTTTCTCTTTGTCTCTCAGAGCGTCGAAGTGGGGGAGGTCCTGGAGGTGGGTGAGGGGAAGATGGGCTGGGTGATTCAATCTCCCCTATGAATGTTCCATGCAAATCCACCACCTGGGTAGGGTTTATGTATTTTTCTCCGCTTTTACTGTCATGCGAGGGATAACTCTGATGTAACTCTGCAGCTTCTACAAAGTGGCCTGGGTTTTGCTGCATAAACTCCGTACTAAATAACCGCCCCCCTCCTTCTTCTCCCTCTCTGTGAGCAGGCCAGGGTGTGAGGTCAATGAGAGGTTCAACCTCTCCTGCTGCATTCCTTTCCTCTTCTTCCTTCTCTGGGATCTTGCTTCCTTTGTTGTCCCGCATCTGCAGAACCTGGATTTGGTGCTCTAACTCTTGTATTTTTTTTATTATTTTCACTTCTCCATCCCCTTCTTCTATATCTAAAATGACGCTTTTCACTTGGGCCTGTCTTACTGGGGCCTGCATGGCTTGTTGGAAGAATGGGTTGCTACTTTTTATGATTGGATTACTATATGGGGGAGGGGACGGGGCCGTTGGGGTCTCTGGAGTTGGCAGTGGGGGATATATGTTGGGTGTAGTCTTTTCTTCTCCTTTGTCCTCCTCTTGTTGAAGAATTGGCCTCCACATAGTTGAAAAGAACAAGTTTGCCACTCTCAAATTCTCTTCTTCCTCTTTTCTTGCTGCTTTCTTTGGGTGCACCGTGAAGCGGCCTTTTTTCAACTCTTTCTCTTCTTCTTCATCACTTTTTGCTTGTGAAAGTCTTCTCTTACTATCTTTAACCATGGCAACCAGCTGTCTTCTATCTGGGCTGCCCACCTCCGGTATCCACCCCGCCTTTTCCCATCTATTCAGCAACATTCCTCCTCTCCCTTCATCTCCTTTCTTTGTCCTTCCACTCTTCCTCAACACTTCCAACACTTTCACTCGATACGAAGTATCCATGATTTTATTCTTATTCTTATTATTTATCGTATATTTTATTTTCTCTTTTTTTTTATATCACGATATGTTATTTAAATTCAAAATACTTCAATTAACGCTATGAGTACCACTACGATCAGTCCTGCAAGAGCACCACACTGCACGATCAACAATTTTATGACACTCAGCAACTTCAAGCTTGTCTTCTATTGTTCAGGTGACAACGGCGGTCACAATATGAACGGAGGCTCGTTCAGGAATCAACCCAAGCACCTCACACTCGATCTCGTCACGAATATCATTTATCAAACTTGCACTCTTCTCTAATTGCTTCTCTTTCTCTTCCTTTGACTATACATCCCGTTATTTCTACGTCTTCCCCTGTCAAGGTTTATCGTTTGTAGTACAACTGGCGATGTGACTAAGTGAACGCTGGCTACCCCGCTGTAATAACCCTTCCCTTCTTTAAGGTTTATCGTTGAGAACCCCCCTCCTGTCCTAGTAAGTTTACCGGTCCTTGTTCTAGTAGGTTTTTTGGAGAACCCCCCTCTGTTAAAGAAGTTTATCGGTGAGACACAAACGGCGGTGCTCCCGAAGGAATCACTATCTCTTTATTTACTATTAACACTAGCAATGTCCCCGTAACTATATCGTTCCCTCGCAAGGTTTTCAGACCCTATTGGTCTTCAGATACGACATAAAACGGACCACAATGTTTCTAAACAGAATTATAAACAAAACACATTGCTCTGCTCTCCACTTGATACAATCAATTTAAAATTTGCAGTCTAACGGTCACATACTTACACTCAGTACTTCTGATCACTTAATTTGGTTTTCATATATTACAATATGCAGAGTTTAATTAAATTGGTTCTGCTCACCGTTTATTTGTAGAGCGCTCGTGATCAGTTTCCTGAGGTCAGCATGGAGCGTCTATGGTCCTTCCAATAGAGTCGGTAGTGGAGACCGAATGTCAGGAACATTGACCTGGAGTTAAGGAACCCACGCTCCCTGCTCCGTAGGATTCAACACTTTCAGTTTAGATTAAACCATCCTCTGCTACCAATTTGTTGGGAATCCTACATTTAATGACTCACTACCAGACTGAGATATCTTGTATCAAAAGTATTTAATTACTAAACTAAGCAGAGCAATGCATTCCGGGCATTTATACGTGCACGGTCCTGATGGGGACGTCTGACTAGTTCAGATGTCCCTGAATCAAAAGGCGCTTAAACAGAGTGCACCGCGTGTCTATTGGATTCTCCTTGTGGAGCCCATTGGTCAACTCTACAAAGAGGCGGAGTCCTTTGCATAGTTTACAGTCTTCTGGTTGGAGCACTGGGTATTCTCCACCCACTCTGGCTCATGCATCTTGAATCCGGTTCGACTCTCTTCCGCCATCACTTCCTGTGTCATTTGGTATTTGAGTTTCAAAGTAAAACAAAGATGGAGGAAACCGGATGTTGTTGCACTTCCTATCAGGGCGCTCCAGCTGTCGTTATGCTATTATCTCTATGTGTTAATGTTGACTGTGCTCTCTAATATATATATATCTAATTATTTCCTACACCCTTCTCACGGGCAAGGTCTGCGGTCTGGGCGAAGCAGGGTCCGGTGTGTTCCTCCTTCCATCTGGACTGGGTGACGGGTCGCATTCTCGAGTGGGGTCCGACCTGTCATGCCACCTGCCTTTTCGCGGATTCTCCCGCTCGCCTGCTGGTTCCGGTTGATTATCTAGACCTGCGGGAGGTGTTTAGTAAAAGCCGGGCCGCCTCACTCCCTCCTCACCGGTCATATGATTGCGCCATTGAGCTGCAACCTGGGGCCATTCCAACTAGGGGGCGGATTTTTTCCCTGTCCAGTCCGGAGAGGAGGGCCATGGAGGATTACATCCGGGATGCGTTGGCGTCCGGGTTCATCCGGCCATCTACGTCCCCAGCTGGAGCAGGGTTCTTCTTTGTGGGCAAGAAGGATGGCTCCTTGCGGCCCTGTATTGATTATCGAAGCCTAAATACTTCAGACCTCGGACTCGTTCTTACTTGCATCAAAATCCTTCCGTGCTTCTTCATCCCACCCGCTCCACACAAACCCAACACCTCGTCACAGGAGGCCTCTGGAACTGCCAGTCAGCTAACCGCAAGGCTGACTTCATCTCTGGCTTTGCTATCAAGCAATCTCTGGACTTCCTGGCTCTCACTGAGACCTGGATCACACCAGACAACACATCTACCCCTGCCGCTCTCTCCTCTGCCTTCTCCTTCAGCCACACACCTAGGCCCACTGGCCGGGGTGGTGGTACTGGTCTACTCATCTCCCCCAAATGGAGTTTTTCTCTCTACCCGCTTCCACTGTCTACACCACTGTCTTTTGAGCTTCATGCTGTGACGGTTACCCATCCGGTTCAACTGAACATTGTTGTTCTCTACCGTCCACCTGGTTCCCTGGGAGACTTCTTGGAAGAATTGGACGTCCTCCTATCAAATTTCCCAGAAAACGGCCCTCCTCTCATTCTTCTAGGTGACTTCAACATCCAGACCGAGAAGTCATCTGACCTGGTGCTCCTACTATCTTCCTTCGCTCTCTCACTCAGTCCTTCACCTCCGACTCACAAGGCTGGAAATCATCTTGACTACATTTTCACCAGAAACTGCGCAACATCTAACCTCACTGTAACTCCACTTCACGTCTCAGACCACTTCTTCATCTCCTACTCTCTCCCACTCTTGGGAACTGACAACCCTCCCACAGCAACAGACTCTGCACCTATCCGTCGCAACATTCGCTCCCTCTCTCCCTCCTCTCTGGCCTCGTCTGTTCTGTCAGCCCTTCCTTCAACTGACTCTTTCTCACTCATGCATCCTAACTGTGCCACAGACACTCTCCTCTCTACTCTGTCCTCCTCTCTTGATTCTCTCTGTCCTCTTACGACACGTAAGGTTCGCAATTCCTCTCCGGCTCCGTGGTTGTCAGACCCGGTCCGTGCCCAGAGAGCCACTTTGCGAGCATCGGAAAGGAAATGGCGAAAATCCAAACACGCAGACGACCTGCACGCCTATCACTCTCTTCTCGCCTCCTTCTCTGCCTCTATCTCTGCAGCCAAAAGCCTGTTCTACCAATCCAGAATTGAATCTTCTTTCTCTAACCCCAAAAAACTCTTCTCCATTTTTTCCAACCTCCTAGACCCCCCCTGTCCTCCTCCTCCCTCCACCCTTCTACCGAACCACTTTGTCGACTACTTTACTAAAAAGATAGATGACATACGCTCCTCATTCACTGATCCCCTGCCCATAACTACATCTCCATTAACATTATCCGCCTCCCCTTCACTTTCCTCTTTCACCCCTCTGTCCCCCAACCAAGTTCTTACCTTGGTATCCTCTGCCCGCCCAACCACCTGCCCCCTTGACCCCATCCCATCTCACATCCTCCAGTCTATTGCTCCTGACCTTCTTCCCTTTCTCACCCATCTAATTAACACCTCCCTCTCAACTGGTTGTTTCCCTAACTCTCTGAAGGAGGCAAGAGTTAACCCTCTCCTGAAGAAACCCACTCTCGACCCGTCAGAAGTCAACAACTACAGACCTGTCTCTCTCCTTCCCTTTCTTTCCAAAACCCTGGAGCGAGCTATCTTCAACCAAGTCTCCTCCTTCCTCCACCAGAACAACCTTCTGGACCCTCACCAGTCTGGATTCAAGGCAGGCCACTCAACAGAGACTGCCCTCCTTGCTGTCTCAGAGCAGCTTCACACTGCGAGAGAAGCCTCTCTCTCCTCTGTCCTTATCCTTCTGGACCTTTCTGCTGCCTTTGACACAGTGAACCACCAGATCCTCATCTCCTCCCTCCAGGACCTGGGTATCTCAGGCACTGCGCTCTCCCTCCTCTCATCCTACCTCAGTGATCGGACCTACCGGGTAACCTGGAGAGGATCTGTGTCTGAACCTTGTCCTCTCACTACTGGGGTCCCTCAAGGCTCAGTCCTCGGTCCTCTCATCTTCTCCCTGTACACCAACTCTCTTGGCTCCGTCATTCGCTCGCATGGCTTTTCCTACCATAGCTATGCTGATGACACCCAACTGATCCTCTCGTTTCCACAATCGGAAACACAGATAGCAGCACGAATCTCTGCTTGTCTGACTGACATTTCACAATGGATGTCCGCACACCACCTGAAAATTAACCCTGACAAGACGGAATTACTTTTCCTTCCAGGAAAAGTCTCCCCCACTCACAACCTGACGATTACTTTCAACAACTCAGTCTTGGCCCCGACCCCGACTGCCAGGAACCTCGGTGTGACCCTTGACAGTCAACTCTCCCTGACTGCCAACATTACCGCAACAACTCGTTCCTGTAGATTCATGCTGCACAACATCAGGAGAATACGTCCACTTCTCACCCAGAAGGCAGCACAGGTTCTCGTCCAGGCTCTGGTCATCTCGCGTCTAGACTACTGCAACTCCCTCCTGGCGGGTCTACCTGCTGGTGCCATCCGACCGTTGCAGCTCATCCAGAATGCAGCAGCTCGACTGGTCTTTAACCTCCCGAAATTCACCCACACTACTCCGCTCCTCCGCGACCTTCACTGGTTACCGGTGGCCGCCCGCATCCGCTTCAAAACATTGGTACTGGCGTACCGTGCAACGAACAGATCTGGTCCAGTCTACATCCAGGACATGGTAAAACCTTACACCCCAACTCGTGCGCTCCGCTCGGCTTCTGCCAATCGGCTTGTAGCTCCGTCACTGCGAGCTAAACACTCAACAAAGTCTCGACTGTTCTCTGTCCTGGCTCCTCGATGGTGGAATGAGCTCCCCATTGACATCAGAACAGCAGAAAGTCTCTACATCTTCCGTCGCAAACTAAAAACACATCTTTTCCGACTATACCTTGAATAAAGGAAGTAGCACTTTAGTAGCACTGAAACGGCTCTTACTGATAGCACTTTGTAGTTGAACTTTTTGTCGAAATTGTACCTTCGTGATTCTTGTTCTGATTCTTGTTGTAAACGGTAGAATGCACTTATTGTAAGTCGCTTTGGATAAAAGCGTCAGCTAAATGAAATGTAATGTAATGTAATGTAATGTAAACAAGATCACGGTTCGTAATCGCTATCCTCTGCGTCTAATGTCCACAGCCTTTGATCTCCTGCAGGGGGCTCGCGTCTTCACCAAGTTGGATCTGCGCAACGCGTACCACCTGATCCGCATCCGCGAGGGGGACGAGTGGAAGACGGCCTTCAACACCCCAACGGGTCACTACGAGTACCAGGTGATGCCGTTTGGCCTGACTAATGCTCCCGCTGTCTTCCAAGCGCTTATCAATGACTGTCTGCGTGATATGATTAACCAGTTCGTTTTTGTATATCTGGACGATATCCTGGTTTTCTCCAGCTCACTGCAGGAGCATCGCCTCCACGTGCGACGCGTGCTCCAGAGGCTTCTAAAGAACCATCTTTTCGTGAAGCCCCAGAAGTGCGAGTTTCACCAGCCCGAAGTCGCCTTCCTGGGGTACATCCTCAGGGAGGGCCAGATCGAGATGGACCCTAGTAAAACCAAGGCGGTGAGGGAGTGGGAGTCACCTACGTCCGTAAGGGACGTGCAGGGTTTTTTGGGCTTTGCCAATTTTTATAGGAGGTTCATCCGGGGGTTCAGCTCCGTTGCAGAGCCAATCTCCTCCCTGACTAGAGCAGGTTGAGGTCCCTTCGTCTGGACTCCCGAGGCGGAGAGGGCCTTCTGTGAGCTGAAGGGGAGGTTCTCATCGGCTCCCATCCTCGTGCTTCCGGACCCGGCCGTGCCTTTCGTCGTGGAGGTGGACGCCTCCGAGGTTGGGGTCGGGGCTGTGCTGTCGCAGAGGGGTCGAGACGGCAAGGAACATCCATGCGCCTTCTTCTCCCGTCGGCTGAGTCCCGCAGAATCCCGGTACGATGTGGGGGACCGGGAGCTGCTGGCCGTCAAGATGGCGCTCGAGGAGTGGCGACACTGGCTGGAGGGTGCTCAACATCCGTTCCTAGTGTGGACTGACCACCGGAACTTGGAGTACCTCCAGGTCGCCAAGCACCTAAACCCCCGGCAGTCTCGCTGGTCTCTGTTTTTTAGTCGGTTTGACTTCTCCCTGTCCTACCGTCCAGGGTCAAAAAACACTAAGCCCGATGCCCTGTCCCGGCTGTTTCCCTCGGCCAGTCCAGGGAAGGAGCGGAGGCCGATCATTCCTCCATCCCGGATCGTGGCTTCCATCCGCTGGGGAATCGAGGCGAAGGTCCGGCGGGCGCTACGGGACGAACCCACTCCTGGCCCAGAGCGGCCCGGGCTCCTGTTCGTTCCTCAGGCGGCTCGGTCACCGGTCCTCCAGTGGGGGCACGCCTCTCGACTCACGGCGCATCCGGGAGGTCGCCGGACTTTGGAGTTCCTGCAGAGGCGGTTCTGGTGGCCTGGCATGGCCGGGGATGTGGCAGCTTTCGTTGTGGCCTGCGCGGTATGCGCACGCAGCAAGGATCCCCGTCTACGACCGCAGGGGTTGCTGCACCCACTCCCCGTTCCGCACCGCCCGTGGTCACACATCTCAATGGACTTCGTGACCGGGCTCCCGGTGTCAGACGGGAACACGGTGATCCTGGTGATTGTGGACAGGTTTTCAAAAGCCTGCCGCTTTGTTCCTCTGCCAAAGTTGCCATCCGCTTTGGAGACCGCGGAGCTTGTGTTTACTCATGTGTTTCGAGTGTTTGGTCTCCCGCAGGATATCGTGTCCGACCGGGGTCCGCAGTTCTCATCCAGAGTGTGGAAGGCGTTCTGCAGGACCATCGGGGCGACGGCCAGCCTGTCGTCCGGCTTCCATCCCCAGTCAAACGGTCAGACGGAGAGGTTGAACCAGGAGCTCGAGGCTACCCTGAGGGCGCTTGTGGCCGACAACGCATCCGCCTGGAGTTCCTGCCTTCCGTGGGCCGAGTATGCTCACAACACCCTCCTGTCCTCTGCTACTAACCTGTCTCCGTTTCAATGCCAGTTTGGGTTCCAGCCGCCCTTGTTCTCGGACCAGGAGGAGGACGTGGGGGTGCCCTCGGTCCAGCTCTTCATGAGGCGGTGCAAACGGACCTGGAGGGCGGTCAGGCAGGCGCTGGTGCGCACGGCAGGGTCCAACCAGGTCCAGGCCAACCGGCGTCGGCGACCCGCTCCGTCCTTTCGTCCGGGGAAGAAGGTCTGGTTGGCGGCGCGGGATATCCCCTTGCGGGGGGTGACCCGCAAGCTGGCGCCCCGGTGGATCGGTCCATTCAAGGTCGTTCGGAGGGTCAACCCGGTGACGTACCGGCTCCAGCTTCCCTGCGGATCAATCCATCATTCCATGTGTCCTTGCTGCGGCCGGTCCTGTCGTCTCCGCTGGCTCCGGCGAGCAGGCCTCCGCCCGCCCCCCGCGTCTCTGGTGGTCAGCCGGCCTTCGTCGTGCGCCGGTTGTTGGACTCCCGCCGGGTGGGGCGGGGTATGCAGTACCTGGTGGACTGGGAGGGTTACGGTCCGGAGGAGCGCTCTTGGGTGCCTGCCTGGGACGTGGTAGGGCCCTCTCTCATCGGGGATTTTCATCGAGATCACCCTGATCGCCCTAGGGCCGTCGGGAGACGTCCGTAAGGGGAGGGTCCTGTCACGACTCGGGACTCCGGCCGAGGGTCACTGGCGGCCTCTAGGGGCTTAAGGACTCTATTGCGGACTGGCTGAGGGTTGGGGCCCGGCTTTCCAGGTCCACACCTGGTAGTCGTTCACAATCAGCCCCAATTAGACCAGGTGTGGCCAGGGCATAAATACCTGGCAGCAGACTGGACTCGTCACGGCGACGTTTGATCACAGATACTGTTCTTGCTGCCCTCACGTAGCATTTTGTTGGTGGGTTGCGGTTCTCGGCCGCGACCTTTTGGCTTCAGTAAGCCCTCCGATCCATTCCGTGGTGTGTCGATCCTGGCCTGGGTGAGTGAAGACTATCTCCCTGGCGCCAGCGCTTTGTGTTAAACCTTTTGTGACTGTGACCGTTTTTCCCGTGTTGGATGATTTTTCCCTGTTGGATTATTTTTTTCCCCTGTTGGATTATTCCCTTTGTTCCACTATTGACATTTTTGGATTATTGCCTCTGTGTGTTACCCTCTGACTCCTGAATAAAACTGAGAAACGATTCCATCCTCTGCATTCGGGTCCTCATTGGCTCACGAGGTAACTCGTGGGCTTTCCCTCCAGCAACCCGGGTTCGACTCCCCGCCCGGGGTCCTGACAGTCTCTCCCCTCAACACAGCACAAAACCCCAGCTGCTAAAATCAAACATAAAAAGGTCCATGCAATTGAATATGCTAAAACTGTAAAAGGCCTGGGAAAAACAGTGGTGCACCTTCAAGGACTGTTTAAAACAAAAGAAACACATTATTAGACAAAGGAAACTGTATGATCACCTTTCATAAACATACCTCAGAACAGTGGCTTTACCTCTCTACTGATGAACCCGGGCCCCTCCCCCAGTTGAATATCTGCAGGTGAGTTTTCTGGAGTCTTGCCCAATCTCTCCCTCACCGAACATACAGACTGATAAAACATGTTTTAATACAAATAACTTAAAACATCATATTACTAAAATCACACAACACAGGGAAGGAGAGCTCACCAATTTAGTCCCAACCGGCTGGCCTCAGCTGCTCTCAGGTATGTATGTCTGCTATGAAGAAAGGCCCAGGTGAGCTTCCCACCACCTTTTATAGGCTCTGCCCCTTTTTTGGCCTGGGTCCTTAATTGTGGGCTGTCCGTGGCCTGCCTTACCACATCTAAAAGACAGAGCATGCGCTGTTGCCCACAGGAGATGGCCGTAACCATGAATACGTTTTAATTTTCCAGTTCCTGAAATAATGTCTGGTTAAACGTGAGCTGAAGAGATTTCAGCAAGGAGTTGTCCTTTTGTCATGAATGCAGATAAAGTATACACCTGCTGTTACTTCAAGCCTGCCCAGCTCCATGAGATTAATTTCTCACAGAGGTTACACACACACGGTTTTTCTGTGTGGATCATTGGCGATATTTGGCCTGCATTCAATTTTGGTTTTACCGAAATATTGGTTTGGATAATGTGGGAGCCAATATCAATGTTTTGTTAATTAATATTACATTACATTAATTTCATTTAGCTGACACTTTTATCCAAAGCGACTTACAATAAGTGCATTCTACGGTTACAAACAAGAATCAAGAAGGTACAATTTTGTCAAAAACTTCAACTACAAAGTGCTATCAGTAAGAGCCATTCCAGTGCTACTATAGTGCTACATCCTTTATTCAAGGTATAGTTGGAAAAGATGTGTTTTTAGTTTGCGACGGAAGATGTAGAGACTTTCTGCTGTCCTGATGTCACTGGGGAGCTCATTCCACCATCGAGGAGCCAGGACAGCGAACAGTCGAGACTTTGTTGAGTGTTTAGCTCGCAGTGACGAAGCTACAAGCCGATTGGCAGAAGCCGAGTGGAACGCATAAGCTGGGGTGTAAGGTTTTACCATGTCCTGGATGTAGACTGGACCAGATCTGTTCGTAGCTCGGTACGCCAGTACCAATGTTTTGAAGGTCGTGAGTGGGAGAGACTTTTCCTGGAAGGAAAACTAGTTCCGTCTTGTCAGGGTTAATTTTCAGGTGGTGTGCGGACATCCATTGTGAAATGTTAGTCAGACAGGCAGAGATTCGAGCTGCTACCTGTGTTTCCGATTGGGGAAACGAGAGGATCAGTTGGGTGTCATCAGCATAGCTATGGTAGGAAAAGCCATGTGAGCGAATGACAGAGCCAAGAGAGTTGGTGTACAGAGAGAAGAGGAGAGGACTGAGGACGGAGCCTTGAGGGACCCCAGTAGTGACAGGACAAGGCTCAGACACAGATCCTCTCCAGGTTACTCGGTAGGTCCGATCGTTGAGGTAGGATGAGAGGAGGGAGAGCGCAGTGCCTGAGATACCCAGGTCCTGGAGGGAGGAGATGAGGATCTGGTGGTTCACTGTGTCAAACGCAGCAGAAAGGTCTAGAAGAATAAGGACAGAGGAGAGAGATGCTGCTCTAGCAGTGTGAAGCTGCTCAGAGACAGCAAGGAGGGCAGTCTCTGTTGAGTGGCCTGCCTTGAATCCAGACTGGTGAGGGTCCAGAAGGTTGTTCTGGTGGAGGAAGGAGGAGACTTGGTTAAAGATAGCTCGCTCCAGGGTTTTGGAAAGAAAGGGAAGGAGAGAGACAGGTCTGTAGTTGTTTTCTTCTTACTTAGTGGGTTTCTTCAGGAGATGGTTAACTCTTGCCTCCTTCAGAGAGTTAGGGAAACCACCAGTTGAGAGGGAGGTGTTAATAAGATGGGTGAGAAAGGGATGAAGGTCAGGAGCAATAGACTGGAGGATGTGAGATGGGATGGGGGCAGGTGGTTGGGCGGGCAGAGGTTACCAAGGGTGAAAGAGGAAAGTGAAGGGGAAGAGGATACTGTTAATGGAGATGTAGGTAGGGGGATTAGTGAATGAGGAGCGTATGTCATCTATCTTTTTTGTAAAGTAGTCGACAAAGTGGCTGCTACTCTGTGACTTTAATATACTCTGTGACTTTAATATACACGTTGACTCATCTGACTCCACAAACACTACAGAACTCCTGGACATCTTCAACTACTTTAACATCACCAAACATGTCGACTTTCCCACCCATAAAAAAGGACACACACTAGACCTGGTCTGTACCTCAGGCATTACCATCAGCAATCTAACCAGCATTGACCTCATCTCTGACTACCTGGCTATCACCCTGGACATAGACATACCCACCCCCCATGTTAAACAGAGTCGCACCATAACATTCTGGAACATCAAGTTCATCAACCTCCCCTCGCTCTCCTCCTCCTTGGCTGCTATCGTCTCTGCCTCTGCCCCTATTTTGACTGCCTCCCCCACTGTCCTGGTCAATCACTATAATGATGCACTCTCCTCCTGTCTTGACCTCATCGCCCCCAAAAAATCCAAACTTGTCTCCTTCACCCACTCTGCCCCCTGGTACACTGACCAACTTCGCCACCTTAAAGTGCAGGGCCGTCAACTGGAACGTTTTGCTAAAAAAACTGGACTCACTGTTCACCTTGATGCCTTCAAACTCCACCAACTACAATATAAAGATGCCCTCAACACCGCTCGCTCCTCTCACTACTCCTCCATCATCCAATCCGGCTCCAACAACTCTAAAACGCTTTTCTCCACCATCAACAAACTCCTCAAGCCCATGGACACCATCTCCACCTCCTTCACCACCAGTAAATGTAACTGTTAGAAAAATGATTTGCACTCAACGTCTTGGTGGTCATATCAACAGGTCCTTTATTCTATTGAAAGAGAGGAACAGAGACAGACATACGTGTTACTTCACTAATTGCATTAGTCTAATTGCAGTCCACGTCTGCTCAAAGAACAGATCGAAACCTCCTTCCTTATATCACACAGGAGCCCTCATGACGTCTTTGTAACCTTCCTCTCGCCATAGACAAAACAATGATGCGTTGTCTCCAGTCAGGCGCATATGTAGAGTTGTAATAGTTTATTTTAACTTGCACATGTATATAAAGAATGTCTATGTTTAAATTACAATACTTATGAAGGATAATAATAATAATTAATATGGAATATTAATTAAGATTATGAAGATGTCTATTGTAGAATAGTAGAAAGACACTGCAGGTTTTTTGTTACTGTCAAATGGTATAGGTGTGAATGGAATAAATTAAAGATGGAGGGCATAGTCAAATGGAGGTTGCACGTGGTGGGGGTTGGAAGAAGCATGGCGTAAGAAGGGACTATTTTGTTGAAGCACAGGATGGCGGAAGAATGCAGAGGAATCTACTAAGAATGTAGGACTGTTTACCTGAGTAGGACGCCGCCCTGTGAAGCGGTTTAGCCATTAGCATGCTATGTTATTGGTTGTTATTTTGCAGGCTGGGAAACTAACCAATGGAGAGGCCTTAAGCTCAGTGAATGTGAGTATTAAAAGCTGGAAAATGTGTAAAGGACGGAACGTTCCTTCTCGTGATTTGTGGACTGCCTGAAGCAAGACGTCCTCGGCCGGGAACTACAGTCAGGTCCATAAATATTTGGACATTGACACATTTTTCATTATTTTGTCTCTGTACACCACAACAATGGAGTTGTAATGAAATAATCAAGATGTGCTTTAAGCTCAGACTTTCAGCTTTAATTTGAGGGTATTTACATCCAAATCAGGTGAACGGTGTAGGAAGTACAACAAATTAAAATGTGGCCACCCTCTTTTTAAGGGACCAATAGTAATTGGACAAATTAATATCATAAATCTAATTGTCACTTTTAATACTTTGTTGAAAATCCTTTGCAGTCAATGACAGCCTGAAGTCTGGATTCCATAGACATCACCAGACACTGGGTTTCGTCCCTGGTGATGCTCTGCCAGGCCTCTACTGCAACCGTCTTCAGTTCCTGCTGGTTCTTGGGGCATTTTCCCTTCAGTTTTGTCTTCAGCAAGTGAAATGCATGCTCAATTGGATTCAGGTCAGGTGATTGACTTGGCCATTGCAGAACATTCCACTTCTTTGCCTTAAAAAACTCCTTGGTTGCTTTCGCAGTATGCTTCGGGTCATTGTCCATCTGCACTGTGAAGCGCCGTCCAATGAGTTCTGAAGCATTTGGCTGAATATGAGCAGATAATATTGCCCGAAACACTTCCGAATTCATCCTGCTACTTTTGTCAGCAGTCACATCATCAATAAATACGAGGGAACCAGTTCCATTGGCAGCCATACATGCTCACGCCATAACACTACCTCCACCATGCTTCACTGATGAGGTGGTATGCTTTGGATCATGAGCAGTTCCTTTCCTTCTCCATATTCTTCTCTTCCCATCATTCTGGTACAAGTTTATCTTCGTCTCATCTGTCCATGGGATGTTCTTCCAGAACTGTACAGGCTCTTTTAGATGTTTTTTGGCAAACTCTAATCTGGTCTTCCTGTTTTTGAGGCTCACCAATGGTTTACATCTTGTGGTGAACCCTCTGTATTTACTCTGGTGAAGTCTTCTCTTGATTGTCAACTTTGACACAGACACACCTACCTCCTGGAGAGTGTTCTTGATCTGGCCAACTGTTGTGAAGGGGTTTTTCTTCACCAGGGAAATGATTCTTCTGTCATCCACCACAGTTGTCTTCCGTGGTCTTCCAGGTCTTTTGGTGTTACTGAGCTCACCAGTGCGTTCTTTCTTCTTAAGAATGTACCAAACAGTTGATTTGGCCACACCTAATGTGTCTGCTATCTCTCTGATGGTTTTGTTTCGATTTTTCAGCCTAATGATGGCTTGCTTCACTGATAGTGACAGCTCTTTGGACTTAATATTGAAAGTTGACCGCAACAGATTCCAAACACAAATACCACACCTGAAATGAACCCAAGACCTTTTATCTACTCCTTGTAAATGAAATAACGAGGGAATTACACACACCTGACCTTGAAACAGCTGAGCAGCCAATTGTCCAATTACTTTTGGTCCCTTAAAAAGAGGGTGGCCACATTTTAATTTGTTGTAATTCCTACACCGTTCACCTGATTTGGATGTAAATACCCTCAAATTAAAGCTGAAAGTCTGCACTTAAAGCACATCTTGATTTTTTCATTACAACTCCATTGTTGTGGTGTACAGAGACAAAATAATGAAAAATGTGTCAATGTCCAAATATTTATGGACCTGACTGTATATTCTGTTCATCTTTTATTAAATACTTTTAAATATAACTAATTGAATCCTAGAATTCTCTTCACGCGATCGCACAAGGTTTTGAACTTAACACATACCATATGATAACGGTGATGCGGTGTCTCCAGTCAGGCACATACCATCAATCAGGGACATACAGATGTCAGAGATCCCTGGACTCCTAACTGGCTTGCTTTGTATAAGTGACATAAGTCATAATTAGGGGAAGGTTCACCTAGAAGTCACAGGCCATATCATTTATATATATACTATGTGTGTATAGGAAAACATTTCTTTCCCAACATTCCCTCAAAGAAAAATGTTTCAAACAAATAATGAGGATGAAAAACCTTTGCAGGATAAAAAACTTATATTATTTTCATTTACATACTTTCACCACAATGTTTAGGAAGAAAAACCCTTAATAGGATTAAGACCTTATATTATTTCATGTTCAACGCTCATATTAGGATGAAAAACCTTTAACAGGATAAAAACCTTATATAAGTGTAACAGATGTTAATAGGGCAGGGAAGAAGTCGACTCAGTTGATTTTTCCAGAATGAATTTACTCCTGCAGAAGACAATAACACATAAACATTGTCTTCTTGGGTCCCTCTCTCTCTCTCTCTCTGCACATCCACTTCCCTCAGCAATACAGAACTATTGTCCAAAAACAGGACTACATTAAATCTTAAAACAAATCTTATCAAACCATGAATCATCAAGGGGAAAACAGCGACCCCAGGTGGACAAGAAATAACTGCATGAGTTAGAGTGACTCAGCAGAATCAGCGAAAATTATAAGGAAAAACACATACCAGCAGAAGACAATAACACATAAACATTGTCTTCTCGGGTCTCTCTCTCTCTCTGCACATCCGCTTCCTAAACACACAAAACAGAATTTACACAGGGAAAATATACAACAAAAATAGTGTGACGTAATTTTCCCTACAACTTACCCTCATCAATACAGAACTATTGTGAGGGAAAACGGGACTACGGAAACTTATGAGGCGAAGAAGAGGCAAAACTCAATTTCCGCAGGAAACTGATTTTTAGAAATAACATTACATAAAAATAACTCATTAAAATAAAATTCACACACACTCAATGAATAACAAACAAAAATGAAATACATTGAAAATAAGAAATAACAAAGTATATTTTTAACTTCGTTACATTCACCCCCACTATATTTTATCAAATATGAGCAACGACTACATAGTGCACATCAAAGAAAACATTGCAAATCGACAAATTACAAAGGGCCAACATCAAGAAAACCAACATAAAATGTATTCCATAAGGATGAAGTGGTACGAGGGCAGCACTTGCCACTCAACCCAACAACTGGCAACAGGGTGCCTTTTTTCACCCCACAAGACCCAAACACAAAGTGCAGTGCAGTACAGGCCTATGACAATTAAGAAGAAAGAAAAAAATTAAAAGATAAATAAATAAAGAACGGTGGGACAGTATAGTAATACAACACTTTCCAGACCCATAAAGACATAAGCTACCAGTTTATGCTTTTAAAAAGTAGAAATCTGGAACATGGAGTTTTAAACAGCCTCAACATTGAGCTAATCCAGGACAACATCCTGCCTGGACATGGTCTGTATTAGCCTGTTCACAGGATTGATTAAGTGACCAAATCTTGACCTGACCTGTGCATTAAAACGACCACAGTGTGCGGGTGAGACCTAGGCAACAGTATGCAAAGTGTCAGATGCGTTATCCGTCTGAGTCATGGGGTCAAGAGCAATGTCTGACTGTCTCACATCTGTAGAGACATCCCCAGCAGTCAAAGGGCAAGAATCACAAGTCACAGACTGATCATTTATGTGATCCTCAAGTGAGACAGAGTAGTCCTGGAGGTCAGAAGTAACATTCGTAATGTCAGTAATGCCTGCCTCGGCAAGACTTGGCACAGACAACTGAGTAATCCATTCAATGGTTCTCCTCTCGGATTCCACAGGTACCGCATCAGTCAAGGGGCCCAGTCCATCTTCCACAGTCACAGGAGGTTCTCTGTCACTTTCAGTGCCAAGGCTTTCACTAGCCACACAGGTCTCTTCTGCCTCACCACCATTATCTCCCAAAGCTGAGGATCCTGTAACTAGCAAGGATGAGGCCAGGTCAGACATTTCACATGTGTCCCCCACAGAGAGGAAATTAACCAGCATCAGCAAGTTCCTGTGGATCACCTTCTCCCGTCCAGTGATTGTGTCGCGGATTCTGTATGTGTGTGTCCCCGTATTTACGTCCACCACAGTGTAGATGGTCGCTTCCCACCTGTCAGCAAGCTTCTTTTTACCTCTTTCCTTTCTGTTGGCCAAGAGCACCCTGTCTCCGATCTTGATACTGGATCCCTTTACTCTCCTGTTGTACAGCTGAGCATGTCGATTCTGCTTTTTTGTAGCATGAACTTGAGCAATCACCATTGCTTCTTTCAGATCATTGGCGAGACTCGCCACGTACTTCTCATAACTCATCACAGCAGAGTCATGAAGAACTGTACGAAAGAGGACATCAACAGGTAGGCGGGGGATCCGGCCAAACATGAGGTAGAAGGGGGAATAACCTATCGTCTCATGTTCTGTGCAGTTGTACATGAACGTCAGAGTCTGTAAACGTCGCGGCCAGTCAGCCTTCTCTTCAGGGGGGAGTGCTCGAATTATGCCACCCAGGGTCCGATTGAAACGTTCCACACTCCCATTCCCCATTGGGTGGTAGGGGTTGTGTGCGATTTCTTGACACCCGAGACCCTGAGAAGCTCACTAATCAGCAGACTCTCAAAGTTAGCACCTTGATCACTATGGATCCTTTCCGGGAATCCAAAGACACAGAAGAACCGGTCCCATAGAACCCTAGCCACCTGCTTCGCTGTCTGGTCTTTACATGGAAACGCTTGAGAGTCAACGGGTTGTTATCTGTCAAGACAGTGAATTTGTGGCCTTTCAGCCAATGACTGAACTTTTCGCAGATTGACCATTTCAAAGCCAGAAACTCCAACCGATGAGCTGGGTAGTTCTTTTTGGGATTGAGATAACAACTTGCCAGCAAAAGCAATGGGCCTGAACCGCACCTATATGCCATCCAAAGATGCATCGGTTGACAGCATGAAGGGGTGGTTGAAATCAGGGTGGGCCAAGACAACACTGTGGACCAGTGAAGCCTTCAGACTTTCAAAAGCCTGTCCCTGCACCGGTGTCCAATCAGCCGCACACAACTTCCTGCTCGACAGTTTGTTCTTGTGCCGTTTAACTCTCCTCTTCCCACCTTTCAATAGGTCAAATAGCGGCTTGGCCATTGCAGAGTAACCGGGCACGAAGTGTTGATAGTAATTTACCATCCCTAAGAAGGAGCGTATGCGCATCTGGGATGGAGTCACACCATCAGATTCCATGAGATCGGTGCTCGCCATGTTGGTGATGCTCTCAACCTTGCTGGGGTCCGTTGAAACACCATTCTCATCAACAATGTGGCCAAGGAACTTCACAGACCTCCTGAGGAAGAAGCACTTTTTGGTAGTTAACTTCAAGTTGTGCCTTAGCAGCCTCTTGAACACCATCTCCAGGCGCAGCAAGGCAGTATCCTCATCAGGTGCAAACACCAGCAAGTCATCAAAGTAGCATAAGAGACTCAAATAGTTTTGGTCACCAAAAATGCTAGTCATCATGCGCATAAAGCTCCCGGGACTGTTGCAGAGGCCCTGCGGTAGACGGTTGTACTCATACAGGCCCATGGGTGTGGCGAAGGCAGAGTACTTTCTGTCGTCCTCGTGGAGTGGCATATTGTAAAACCCGGAGGTCAGATCCATTGTGCTGAAAAGGCAGTTCCCCCCCGGCGCAGCCAAACAATCTGCCTGGTGGGGAAGAGGATGAGCATCCTTCAGTGTCCTCTTATTCAACCAGCAAAAATCCATACAGATGCGGAGATCTCCGTTTTTCTTCCACACAAGCACCAATGGTGAAGCGCAGGGGCGTCGTTAGGCCTGAAGCCCCCCTAAAATGTTCTTCAGCCCCCCCAAATAATTATTGGGATTTTTTTTTTTTTTTTTTTTTTTTTAAATTAAACTATTGTTTTACACATATTTGTTCACCCGTGTGAACAAACATGTGTTATTTATAACTCTAACATGCTACATATGTGAGTGCGTTTCTGGTTTGTATGTTTTCTCCCCCTTCAAATTGCAATCCAATAGCCTCTCATCATACTTAACAATAAAAGCCCGGGCACTAGGACCTTGGGGAGTCTGCATCGCTGCTGCGCTGGCTTTCTCACTCTGCCAAGTAACGTCTCTCATCAAGACAGCAGGATTACAGCCGAGGAGTTTAGCTCATAGTAAATGATGCACGGAGTGACATTGTAAGTACAGGTAGTTACAGAATGTGGCTATCTGTAGTTGTTAATGATTGTTACCTGCTTAAATTTAGGTTTACTTGAGGCAAATGAAAGGGAATATTGTAATGAGCTATGTTAACATAAAGCTAGCTAGCTAGCTACTTTGTTAGAAAATGTCTCCAGTGAGCAAGAGTGTGAACGAGCAAATTTGAAATGTAAGAAATAACTATCGACAGCTCTCTATTCTTTGCATTAATATATATCTCTAGTATTTTAAAACAATAATGTCAGTGCCTATAGAATGTTGTTGTTTATAATCAGTTAATGCTAGTGAAAACTAAATGTCATAGTGTCCCTCATAACGCTATTGTACCGGTATATCATCCAATTCATTGACCAGATGGATATAAGAAGATTCTTTAGCAGAGGTGACAGCTCCGCCCAGTCAGATGAGAGAGAGAAGGAGGAGAATGACAGGGCTGAAGCAGCCGGTGTGATGGAGGTTAGTGGTCTACAGGTCTAGAAGGAAACGAGTGGAGTTTTTTAATTTTCTTCTACTGTGGTAGAAATGTATAGGCATTTGTTGTCAGGCCCAGGCTACTCCAAGGGATAGCCTAAACTAGATTATTTCATGAAATTTTCATGTCATACAATTGGCTTCAGGATTTCGATCAATTAATGTTTCAATGTTTGAACTTTTCTTAAAGGTTCATGCAGAAGGAGAGGATGAGGCAGAAAAGGGAAGCTGTTCAAGTCAGAGACAGGAAGAGACAGACCAAGCAGCTGCATCAACAACTAATGATTTAGATGAAAAAGACACAGGGCCCAGACAGGTTAAGCTGAAGAGCTACCCACAGGACAGCTTTGGTGCTCAGAACAGGTCATTTCACCACAGCTGGTTTGAGAAGCACAGTTGGTTGGAATATTCAGTCAACCATAATGCAGCTTTCTGCTTTGCATGTAGATTTTTTGGCAAAAACATCAAACATGATGCTTTGGTCAGTAGTGGTTGTAAGAACTGGAAGAAAGCATTGTTTATCTTTGGCAAGCACGAGATGGCACAAACACATAGGGACAGTGTTGTTGCATGGCAAAGCTACCAGGCAACTAGCCGACAGGGAAACGTTGCACAGATGATAGCATCTGCACATGCAAGTGAGATACTAGAGAGAAGGGAGTATCTCAGGCGAATTGTTGCAGTCACCTCCATGTTAGGGCGACAGGGACTCCCTTTTCGTGGCAGTGATGAAGGCCAAGACAGCACAAAATAGAGGCCACTTTCTTGCTTGCATGGAACTTTTGAAGGAGTTTGATCCTTTCCTTCAAAAATATAACCCTCCCTCAAATGCTACCTATAGCTCGCCAACATCTCAGAATGAGATGATTGAGTGTTGTGCTCAAGAAGTTACCAGTGTCATTGTATCTGAGATGACAAAGTCCAAAATGTATGCCATTATGGCAGATGAGGCAAGGGATGCACAGTCAGAGCAGCTGGCTGTTTGTGTTAGGTACGTGTCAGAGGGGGCAGTGAAGGAACGTTTTCTAGCACTTACAGAGATAATGTCATTCGATGCCCAGTCCATTGCAAACAAGCTGCAGCAGCAGATCCAGAACAATGGTCTTGCAAAGCTTAAGTGGGTAGCACAGACATATGATGGTGCAGCTGTTATAAGTGGGTCCACTGGAGGTGTGCAAGTACATTTTAGAAGGCTCCATCCTGAGGCTATATATGTGCATTGTTATGCTCATGAGCTAAACCTAGTGTTGTGCCATACTTGCAGGGCTGTTTCAGAGGCTGTGGAACTTTTCAACTTGTTGGAGTGTGTGTATTCTTTTTTCAGCACCTCCCTAGTCAATCATCACAAGTTCCAAGAGGCTCAGTCCAAGCTTGGCTTGACAGCAGTTGAGCTTGTACAACTTTCAAACACTCGCTGGGCATGCCAGCTGCGATCAATCAATGCAATTCTTGAGACATTACCTGCCATTTTTGAGTGTCTCTCTGCCATTGGAACCCCCATAGCTGTTGGTCTCAAAGCCAAGCTCTACAAGTTCTCAACAGTCTATTCACTTCTGATGTTCCAGACACTTCTGTCTGTAACTGAAGGACTCCACAAGTTCCTTCAGAAAGAGACTTTAGACCTGGCAGAAGCTTTTATCAGCAAACAAGCCGTATGTGACACACTGAAGGCCAAACGCACAGATGTATTTGCCACAGAGCTGTATGAGAGAACCAAGGCCCTGTGCCACACCCACAGTATCCCAGAACCAGATGCTAAGAAAAGGCATAAACAGAGAAAAATGGAAGATTTTGTGATGGAGACAACTTTGGGTTCAGGCTGTTACGGCCCCCCCTTTTGGGCTAGGGGTGCGGGAGCCATAAACAGAGGCAGAGAATGGTTCAGGGTACAGGGGTACATTTATTTCAAGACAGAGGCGGTAACATATAACAAAACACACGAAAGGAGGGTGGTGGCGGGTGCTGTGAAAATAACTCAAAGGTAACAAAAAGAGATCCCCAAACGGGGGACTAGGCCTGCCTATACAGGTAACTAAGGTAGCCTCTTATAAGGTAAACACAAGGAGCACAGCACCCACTATGCCTATGTAGCTAACATCGAGTGCTAAGTGTTGCCAATCAGTAGCGACTCTTGCCCTCACACCTCCAGTCAGCGGGTAAACAACAGGGAAACAAACACATACTAATCTAAGACTCCACCTAGTAGCCGGCCACCTGCCGGGCTACAACTAGCTCAACGGGAGTCACATATTGAACACACAAGTCCCTACACAAGTTTAGCTAGCAGGAGCACAACACAACTAGGCTAACAGGGACACAACACAAACGAGCTAGCAGGTACACAACACAGGGGAGCTAGCGGGAACACCACACAAGTGAGCTAGCGGAGCAGGGACACAAGTGAAGGGAGCTAGCGGGGACACTACACACGTGAGCGAGCGGGTACCCTACACCAGTGAGCTAGAGAGCTAACGGGTCCCCCACACCCGTTAGCTGGGGGCGGCACGCCAGTCAACGGGGAATGACCGGCGGCCTCGTTGCACCGGTGGCGTCTCCTTAAAACAGGAAGTTGACCTCCCACGCTGGCGTCTCATTGGTTGGGCGGGAGCCTGATGCGCCAATCAGAGCTCCGCAGGAACCAGGAAATGGGCAGGCCTTCCATCCACGGGTGGACCTGTTTTTACCACCGGGAAAAACACACATGCAACGGCGACAGCCGTAACACCCCCCCCCCCTTAAATATCAACTTCCCCGGAGAGAAAGTTGCCAACACGACTTAACACAGGCACAGAGTTGATCAGCTCACAAACCTTGAAAGCAGAGTTGCTTTTCCCCTGTGTGGACAGGATGGTTAGTGAGCTTGAACTACGATTTTCTAGTGTAGATGCAGGCCTACTAAAGGGCATCCAGGCATGCAGCCCTAAATCTGAGAACTTCTTGAGTGAATCACACTTGGATGAGCTTGCCAAGCACTACAGCATTGATCTGAAAACAGAGGAGGTTCTGGTGGCCAGAAACTTCCTTGCCCGCAAAACAGAGGCTGGATGTCCACCCCAAGATATGTTAGCTGTGCACAACCTCCTAGATTCAGACATGTTTCCCTCTCTGAAGGCAATCATTCAAGTTGCCTTAACAGTGCCTGTGAGCAGCTGCTCTTGTGAAAGATCCTTTAGTGCACTACGTCGGCTGCACTCCTGGCTGCGGAAAACAATGGGGCAGAAAAGGCTTCACAGTCTTGCAGCCATGTCAATAGAAAGTGACATACTAGGTGGACTGAGTCACAACAGACTGATAGACCGATTTGCCACACTTAAAAACAGAAGGCATTCTTTGACGCTTCCTCCCACTAAATATAGTCATTAACCTGTGCTTCCAAACCACCCCCGTCCCTGTCAATGTCCCGATGACCTCACTTCCTCAGAACGGGAATGGAATGCACTGAACATTCATGTTTTCTCAATGGTATGACTATGGCCATGGAAACATGATTACATTTTCTAAAATCTCCTCTGCATTGGATTCTATTTTTGAAATAAGTTGAATGTATTTTTGTGTATTGTGTATCTTATTCCCTTCTGCTCATAATACAACAAATAAACAACTCAGAAGTTGACACCGGCAGGTCCATTCTCCATCCATTGTGTGTGGTCCCTTTAAGAATTAGGATTTGGGAGTGACGCGGATATGAAAACTAGTATATCCGTCTTTCCTTTACAAGCAGGAAAATTATTTCTCTCTATTTGAGAAAAGTTCATATTTGTGTTGTCAAATTTCACAATGATCCTGAAATTCTGTCTCTTCTGTTATCTTATACTGAATGAATGCAAGCAAAGATACAGAGAAAAATCACACTCTTTCTGATTGAACCAATCTATGAACTGTCTGAAACAATGGATATCCGCAGCCCCAAATGAGGCCAAAAAAAATTGCCATTCAGCAACCTTGGGGGCTAAGCCCCCCCTTTCTTTCAATCCTAGAGACGCCCCTGGACCTGATAGTTTGAAAAGTACGTGAGTCAGAGAAGTTATTTCACTTGGTGCTCCAAAATAGAAATGTGGACATCTTAACCAGAGCCTTTAACCAGGAACGGACAGACTTATATGTTTATTATTCCCACAGTCAGTTCAAAAGCAGTATGTCTCATGTTCAGCGACATTAAAAGCAGCGATGTGAAGCGCCACCACGAGACAAAGCTCAGATCTTTAGAGCAAACAGACAGACTCACATCAGAGATTAAGGCCCATAAAAATAAACCTAAGAGCCCAAAATGATCAGAACCCTAACACATGAATGAATATGATCAGAACCCTAACTCAATATATTAACAATCACGTAAACAGAGAGGAGAAATGAGCTGAACAAGTGGTTTAATAACCACAGATGAGGTCCATGCACACACATTTCTCTTTTTAAATGACAATTTAATATCTTGGCTCTTTTGATTGACATCACTTGACGCCTGAATAAACAGAATTTGAAGCTGCATGACAATTCAGTTAAATTCTTTCTAACATTAAGGACTTTATTTATTAATTACATTATTATAGTCACATTTTTCAAAAGCTTTCTGTTTAAATCCAGCCTTTATTTTACTTGAAATAAGAGAGGATAATGTATCTATTATTAGAGTATGTATTATTTATAATTCTTCCAGTTAAATTTGAAATCTGTAATAATATACATTGTTTAAATGTTAATTCATTGTACTTTATTTAATTTGACTGTCAGTCGTTGACTACATACAGACGTTAATACAACTGTTGCGAGTGTAGGGCGGAGGGCTTTCTACGAGAGTCCTGGACTGGGGGGTGCACGATTTCAGAGGAGGAGGTCTTGAGCTCCGGCTCGAAGGACCAAGTATGTTAGAATAATGATTTGCACTCGACACCGGGTCTTGGTGGTCATATCAACAGGTAATTTATTATATTGCAAGAGAGGAGCAGAGACAGACATACAACGTGTTACTTTACTAATTGCATATCCACGTTTGCTCAAAGAACAGATCGAAACCTCCTTCCTTATATCACACAGTCACACATGACGTCTTTGTAACCTTCCTCCCGCCATAGACAAAACAATGATGCATTGTCTCCAGTCAGGCGCATACCATATGATAACGGTGATGTGGTGTCTCCAGTCAGGCACATACCGTCAGTCAGGGACATACAGATATCAGAGATCCCTGGACTAATAACTTGCTTTCTATGTATAAGGGACATAAGTCGTAATTAGGGGAAGTCACAGGCCATATAATATATATATATAGTCACAGGCCATATAATATATATATATACACGTGTAATAGAAACATTTTTTTCCCCAACAGGAACTCATTTCTATCCTTCAATGATAAAATCACCGCAATACACAACCAGCTGGCTGCCCCCTCCACTACACCACCCCCAGCCCTCAACAAAACCCTCCCCTACTTCCAAGCTACTCACTCTCATCCTTCAGTTCAATCACTGAAATGGACCTCTCCTCCATAGTCTCCAGCATGAAGACCTCCACCTGTGCCCTTGACCCCCTCCCCTCTTCCTTAGTCAAGGCCTGTCTCCCCATCACAAATATCATCAACTCCTCACTGTCCTCTGGTCTCATACACCACCCCCCCCCCCACACACACACACACACACACTCCCCACTCAAGCTTGCTGCTGTCACCCCCGTGCTAAAAAAACCTGGTCTTGACCCTGACATCCCCCCAACAACTACAGGCCCATCTCCAACCTCCCCTACCTGTCCAAAGTCCTTGAGAGAGCTGTTGCATCACAACTCAAGTCCCACCTCAATCTCCATAATCTCTATGAACCCTTCCAATCCGGCTTCCGTTCAAAACACAGCACAGAAACCGCCCTACTGAAAATTACATTCTTCTCTCTGCTGACTCTGGCTTCCTCACCATCCTCATTCTTCTTGACCTCAGCGCCGCCTTCGACACCATCAACCTCTCCATCCTCCTCTCATGTCTCCAGTACTCCCTTGGTATAACTGGCACTACCCTCTCCTGGTTCACCTCATATCTTTCAGACCGACATCAATTCTTTGTCATAAATAACTGTAAATCCTCCACTTCCCCAGTTACCCCCAAGGTTCCGTGCTTGGTCCCCTCCTCTTCATCATTTACATCCTTCCCCTTGGACAAATTATCCGTCGTCATGGTCTCGATTTCCACTGCTACGCTGACGATACCCAACTCTATTTCTCCTCCAAGACCTTTCTCACCACCTGTCTAACTGAAATAAAATCATGGATGCAACAGAACTTTCTCAAACTCAACTGCAATAAATCTGAATTACTCATCATCGGCCCAAACTCCCTTACCCGCTCAGCCCAGACCTTCTCTATAAACATTGATAGCTCCATCGTAACCCCCTCCACCCAGATCCGCAACCTCGGTATCATTCTTGACCCCACCCTTTCTTTCCCACCCCATGCCAAACACATCACCAAAACTGGACCTCAGGAACATTGCACGCCTCCGACCCTCCCTATCCTCTTCCACCACCGAAATTCTCATCCATGCCCTCATAACCTCCAGACTTGATTACTGCAATAGCATCCTCTACGGCTCTCCCAACAAAATTATCAACAAACTCAAATATGTTCAGAACTCTGCCGCCCGCCTGCTCACCTCCACCCAGCGCTATGAACATATCACCCCGGTCCTACGCAACCTCCATTGGCTCCCGGTCAAATATAGGATTGACTTTAAAATGTTGATCACCACCTACAAAGCCCTAAAAAATCTGGCCCCTCCTTTCAGACCTCCTCCCCCTTGATGCCCCAACCCGTTGGCTCAGTGCTGCCGATGTGAACACTCTGAAGATCATCAGGACCATGCGCCGGACCTGGGGTGACAGGGCCTTCTTAGCTGCTGCACCCCCCCTCTGGAACGCCCTCCCCATCCACATCCGTCAGTCTCCCTATCACCCTCCCTGTCCCTGCTCCCTGTCACCCCATCTTTATTTAAGAAAGCCCTAAAAACCCACCTCTTCAAACTTGCCTTCACCTGCTAACCCCTACTCCCTACCCTTCACCTGCAAACCTCTGCTCCCTATCCTCCACTACAGAACTCATTCCACATAGAGGCTTTATTTTTTATATCAAAAATATTCTGTTTTTAATTGATGTCTTGATGTTTTTCTAATCGTTCCCTTTTTCATTTTGTTGTATTTAAAGCGTCTTTGAGTGGCTTGAAAAGCGCTATAAAAAATTAAAATATTATTATTATTATTATTATAAATGAGGATGTTTTAGTAAATAATACAAAAACTTGCCGCATATCTCCTCCCGCAGCATTGAGCGCACATGCATCAAAATATATCAAAACATGCGGCCTGATCGCGTGCTATGACTTTTCTGAGAGATTCGCAAAAAACTGAAAGATTTTCGCATTCACTTGCGTGGAAATTTGGCGTGAAGAGAGCAAAACAATACTTTACCTATTGTCACACATTCCACCATAGACACCATAGATTGTTTTCACCCCACATGTCTGTTTACTAACACTCCTGTCATTTCAGCTCCTCTTACTGTCACGGTCTGGGACTCCGGCTATGGGTCATTGGCGGCCTCTGGCGGTCTAAGGACTGTACTGCGGGCTGGTTGAAGGATGGGGCTCTGCTTCCCGGGTCCACACCTGGGACTCATTCACAATTAGTCCCAATTAAGCCTGGTGCGGACAGAGTATAAATACTTGGCAGCAGACTGGACTCGTCACCGCGACGTTTGCTTTTCATGGCACGGTTCTAGTTATCCTCACGTAACAGTTTTGTTCTCGCGGGTTGCGGTTCTCAGCCGCGGCCTCTGGACTTTCGCAGAACCATCCTGTTTTGTTTCATGGTGTGTGTATCCTGTCCCGGCTGAGTGAGAGCTATCCCCCCGGTGACAGCACTCTTAGCCCTTTTCAACTGTGACGTTTTCCTCCCTGAGTTTGGATTAACCTTTTGTTTTCGGGTGCGACTCCTCTGTTGGATTTTTGGTTTTCTGTTGGATTATTGCCTTTGTTGGATTGCTACCTGTTGCCCGAATAAAAACTAAGAAACTACTCCACGTTCTGCATTCGGGTCCTCATTAGCGCACGGGGTAATCTGTGGGCTTTCACACCAGCGACCCCGGTTCGATTCCCCAGCCCGGTGGTCCTGACACTTACAGCATCAGGGCCCCGTTCCTCAATTTTCAGGATAAGATTACATAAATCAGGCTTTTCGGTTCCACGAAGCAAGTTTGGCAAAATCACCATAGCAACACATCCATAAACTTGATCCTGCTCCAGCGCAGGCTTACTTAATTTAACCAGTTCAGTGTGGATGTACTTTAGATGTCCAAGCCTTCAGTTCAGGGTAAATTGCATTAGAAAAGTAATGGAGGAAATAAGACAATATAGGCCTACTGATAGTTTTCATATTCTAAGATATAAGGCCACAGATTTAAGTTGTCTAAAAAGTCAAAGTAATAAAAAGAAAAAAGAAAAATTATGGTGTTGATGGAGCCAAGATGTTGTGAATGATGCCTGGTTTGAAACATGTACTGCTAGCTCAAATCTATCAAACTATCTTAGGCTAACAAGCTAGGTTAACAGGAGATATGCTCACATTACATTGTACAAGGTGAAGTTATAACTCCCGTAAAGTCTTTCAATCTGTCCATGAACATTAACATCATTCACCATAAAGCACAGGCCTCCTCTTTCTTTTTGCCAGAGTCTGTTCTGTCGGATCGGTACTGTTGAAAAAAAATCCTGGTATTCCAGGATTTTGCCAAGTTTCACATACGAGATTAAGTTTATAGACGCAAATTTGCTGAGGTGACACCTATCAGACAGCTAGCGGCGGTGATGACACCCACCTACCACTCAATAAGGTCATGCCTTTAATTAACGTCAAATTACAAAAAATGGCCAAATATCACTTCCATGAGGCTGTTCTAAGCAGACAAATCACAAGCAATTTCATATTCAAGTTGCATGTAAACTTTATTAATCAATCAGTTTACTTCTCACAAGAAATCGTAACTCCAGTGAAAGAGATCGAGATTTGCAGATTGTTATACCTGCGGTCACCGCTGTTACAAGTGGGTTGAGGTTAAACTATAAAAATGCAGACTTTCACTTAGCCTTGAGGGCTATTGACAAGCCCTCGAGACAGCTCTAATTATTTGTTCTCTAGATTGAGGGCAGATTGGCTCTAGTAATTCACTATTGCTTCTCGAGGAAAAAGTGGTATATAATAAGAAAGTATGGGCCGGACCTTGCTGGTTGGCAGCAGACATCAGTCTCCAATTCTGAGCCTTGAACTTGCCATCTTTCTAATAGCCAGCAGGTTGCTGTCCAAATGTATATATGTATTACCTTAATAAACATTATGAACATGAGTTTATGCTTTTAATCACTTTTTAAAGTCTTCTTTAATACAGCAGGTCGTCCATTTAGTAAAATATGCTTACAGTACAGGTAAGCAGGTCATGCTTTAGAGCGTAGCTATCTTGTACCATGGCATTGTCCATTCTGGGAGTTGTACGTGTTCGTCATTAATCATAACATTTGTGGTGCCTAAAACTGTCTTCTCAGAGTTCGCTTGTACTTGGCCAAAATGCCAAAATCAAGTCTTCAAAACCATAATCTACAAACCAATGACTTACATCATGGTGACTACATCCACTTCTGAAATACAGTCTATATCTGGCAGTAGATATCTACAGGCACAATACATTGGTGTATTTGGCATGGTCAAAACTGTTAATTATTCATGTTTTAAACTAAAAGTCTTGCCAGGTCTTAAATGTTGAACCTTTAAAACTGCAGGTTGTTAGTGGTGCTTTGCAGCACTTCCCTTATGGGAACCTTAAGGGTACAGTAGGCTATACAAAATAAAAGTCCCAAAAGGTAACTTATTCTTAAAATGATTCTTATCCATATGTTTGTCTGTCAACTACTACTTCTGCATACTTTTCAGCTACAGAAACACATTGCTCTTTATGAACATTTACACTTGTATTTAACTTTCTTCTACTTTTTTATGCTTTTTAAAAAAAACGCAAAGCATTTCTTCATCTAAACTTTTCAGTCAATCAATTTCAACTTCCACTTCCAATTTATTTTAATTCCCACCCAAGTCCTAATGTTTCACTTCCACTTTTCTAGTAATGCATTTTTTTTTGCTTCTTTCTGGTTCATCTTCCAATTCTGATTTAGTTTCAGCAGTGCACTGCAGTGCATTTTGGATTCTTCAGAAAGATATTTCACATTTCTAATGTTATTTCTGTATTGCAGCATTAGTGTTTTTGCTGTTTTCACCTATTTTTGTATCAATCTAAGTAACTGAATGCGGGGCTACTTGTGCTTCCTAGAGTCTTAAAAAGTAGGATGGGCGCCAGAGCCTTCAGTTATCAAGCTCCTCTTCTGTGGAACCAGCTTCCACTTTCAGTCTGGGGATGGACACAGTCACCTCATTTAAGAGTAGACTGAATACTTTCATCATTGAACGCACTTATAGGGCTGGCTCAGGTTTGCCCTGGTCCAGCCCCTATATGCTGCTAAAGGCCTAGACTGCTGGGGGATATCTTAGGATACAATGAGCTCCTCTCTCCTCTTCTCTCTCTCCTTCCGTTTGAACTAATGTCTCTTCAATGCACACTACTAAGTTTGCTCCTTTTCCGGAGTCTTTGTGCTTTCTCGCCTCAAGTTTCCATGGATTGTGGTTATATCTGGACCCTGGTCCGGCCCAACACCTCCTGCTATTATCATTGTTATTGCGAGTGGCATTGAACTTCGTATTGGCCAATACCATTACTGCTTTTATTATTTTTATTGTTATTCTACTATATCCACTGTTGCTGTTATTTTTGGTAGTAGTTTTTAATTCTACGTTGTTCATTCTGTACACATGACATCTATTATCCATCCGGGGAGAGAGATCCTCCTCTGTTGCTCTCCCGAAGGTTTCTTCACCTTTTCTCCCCATTAAAAGTTTTTTTTGGAGGGAGTTTTTTTGGCTATTCAAAATAAATTGAATTGAAAAATGTAATAGAATTGTTAGCTGAAGCACACAAAAAAATGTTCAGCGCCGTTTTCATTTTTTCTTCTTCTATCAATCTCCTCTCACATGGTGTGTGTGTGTGTGTGTGTGTGTGTGTGTGTGTTAGAAGGGGTTGATGCGGAGTCCTGTTCCCAGAGGAGAAAAAGGGTTGACTTCTGCCCACATTAAGGCATCATTAAGAGAGATTGCTGATTTATCATCCTCCAGCAAAAACACTGGACCCTGTACATAAAAAAGGAAAACAATAATAAAACTTGGAAGTTGACAAGATACATTAGTGTAAATACAAAAAAATACCCAAAAAATAAAGAAGCACACACCTGTATTCTCTGTCCAGTGAAACACGACAGTTGAACATCTGAGTGGCTTGGCAGATTGGAGCCTGTCACATAATCAGCACCACACAGGACTAAACCATCTAAGAGAGAAAGGAACATTTTTTGCTGGTTAACCATTACACATAATATGTTTGTATTACCATAAAGTTTGACAGATTAGGAAGTCCATAATTATTGAGTTGAGCAAGAGTTCTACCTCCTCTGCTTCTTCATTAATGTATCCCTCTAAGCCAGTTTTCATCCAATCAAAGAGCTTCTTACGCAAAGTAGCCAATTACTTCTTTATCAGCCTAACCTGCTGTTCTTGAGGCAAACTCTCTCCAGCATAGCCCCAGATGCAGCCTACCTGCATCTGGGGCTTATTTTGCTGATCCCAAAAATATACCTTTTATGATCAGTACTTTATTTAATTTAATCTAACTGTATTAATTGTCTTTGAAAGGTACCACGTTTATAGTTTAAAACATACAATTCACCATTTGATGCACCATAACAGATTATAGTTTGAAGCTAATGTGCATCTGCTGTGCCTTGGCAGGTCAAAACAAAAAGAACACAATAACAAACAGTACAGAGTAAACACATCAAACAAAGTAATACAAGAAAGAACACACAGACACACAATTTAAAGCAACACACAATAATAAAAGGTCCATAAACTCCCCTGATAAAGTTTGGGTTAGAACGTTTTTTTATACCAGGGTGTGTTGGTTGGATTCTCCTGTCGAGGCAGCTGAACTCCTCTCTTTGACACTCTGATGAAGGACTGTTGAAAACCGACAGACAGAGATACAATTATGAAGCTATACCAGACATGCAATGTAGAGGTATTACAGTGATAACAACAGTCACTATTAATGGACATCTGCTGGCAAATTTAAACACAGACGTATGAACATAGATGTGTATATATATATCATTAGTGTGTGAGTGTATTTCCACCCAGAACAAAACATCCAGGAGGTTGTCAGCATAACAAGGATACCTCATACATCTCTCTATCTGGTTCCGCCCCTTATACTTCTTTACGGAATTCAATGTGAAATACTTTTGCAGCAAGAGTCTCTATAATTGGCCACAATGTTGCTGCCATCCTCCCCCTTATATGCCGGACATTGTAAAACCTGCTGGCCATTTTAAGGGTTTTTCCTACACACACACTCAATGAAGTCTGATCAAGAAACTCAAGCTTCATTGGTTGCACTTTACAGGATGCTCGATACAGACTACTTTTCCATTCTCGTCTGTGTTTGACAGGCCAATGCCATAAGATTTGATTAACTCAAAATATGGAAAAGTTGAACAGCAGCTTGTGCCGTTTTGCTTCTTTTCTTCAAAATATATATATATTTTTTTTCAGCGGTGGTGGACTTGTTCGACCAGCCTCCCTCTTTCATTCCTTCAACCGCCTTCTTGAAAAGGGTATGCAATATTTGGGCAATATAAAAACCTGTTGATATCCGAGGCCTTCATAATTCTTAAATTCTTAAATTGAAAAGAAATGTGTTTCTCTTTCCAACCAGAAATGTGTGCTTTTCTTTTGGGCATGCATTGCTACTATCAGCTTGTTGGTTTCTGTACAATGCACAGAGCTGGTCATAAACAGGAAAGAGGCTGTGTGTCGCAAAGTGCCCTATTGAGACACACAATTATGCTGAATGCGTTGTATACATGCCCAAATAATGCTCCCGAAACGTGAATAATATTGCACATGTCCGAGTTGGAAAATATTCCATTAAAAAAAAGGCCTTATTCAGACCTGGCCTCATCATGGCTTTAGCTTTTAGCCCTACTGGCTAGCTGAGACTACTGTAATAGTGAGTTGTGACAGGGTTCACCTCTTTCCCCTCTTCTCCTTTAAATTGATCACCATTTATCACCTATGACCCAATTGGTGTTCATTTATGTGTTTTTTTAGTTTATTGTACTTTACAGTATTATAACATAATGGTTAGTAATACCATTTTCTTTGTATTTGTGTGTCTCTGTGTAACCTACTTGCTGTTAATTTGTGTGCAGGCCCGCCAGGCATCCAGCTCCACAGACAGCTGCTCAATCTTCAGAGGAACACACACTTCCCTCCGCTTCAACAGCTGACTGAGAAAAAAAGAGAAAAATATGGTTGGACAGTTCATCCAATTTAAACCTGATCGCTGTACACCAGGACAAATTATCACTGCTAAACACAAAGCGCATTATTGCTGTATACCCCAGTTATTATTTTTAAAACTCCTCCTGTAGCAAATCATGTCCTTGCAGACTCATTGCCTATTTTACCGTGCTACATTATGATCAATGTATATTTAAAGATCCTGGAACAATATCCAGGAGCGGTGTTTTGTTATTGGACTTCTGTGCTAACCACGGTTTGTCCAGAAGGGCTGCAGATGCGGTGGTCGCAGATGCTAAAACTCGGGCATGGGAGGAGTTTGGGGAGGCCATGGAGAAGGACTGGCCTCAAGGAGATTCTGTCAAACCATCCAACGACTCAGGAAGGGAAAGCAGAGCCTACCCCAGGCTGTTGTCAGCGGGGGAGGGGGGCCGCTGACCCAGACGGGGGATATCATCGGCCGGTGGAAAAAACACTTTGAGGAACTCCTAAACCCATATCCCTGGCAGAGGCCACTAGTCCCCCCAAGGCGCCGGGGGTGGATGAAATCCGCCCTGAGATGCTGGACATTGTTGGGTTGTTTTGGCTGACACGCATGTCGCATGGGGCTCGGGAACTGTGCTCATGGACTGGCAGACCGGGGTGGTGGTTCCCATCTTCAACAAGGGGGACCGGAAAGTGTGCTCGAACTATCGGGGTATCACACTACTCAGCCTCCCGGGAAAAGCTTATGCCAGAATGCTGGTAAGGAGGCTCCGACCGCTTGTCAAACCGTGCATGTTTTGTCCCGGCCGTGGAACAGTGGACCAGCTCTTTACCCTCGCAAGACTACTGGAGGGGTCCTGGGAGTTTGCCCAACCAGTCTACATGTGCTTTGTAGACTTGGAGAGGGCTTTCGACCGGGTCTCTTGGGTTTTTTTGTGGAAGCGGCTGGGATGAGAGTCAGCACCTCCAAATCTAAGGCCATGGTGCTCTGCCAGAAACCGGTGGATTGCTCCCTCCGAGTGGTAACAGAGTGCCTACCCCAACCGAAGGAGTTCAAGTATCTCGGAGTTCACGGTCCGTGTACGTTTTATTCGTCTGTTTTTTGGGTCATTCGAAAAAACGGAAATACCATCGTTTCTTCGTTTTCTGTTTCAAACCAAAAACGGGAAAACGGAAAAGCACTTCCGTTTTCTCATATTTGTCGTCTGAATCCCGTAACGAGAGAACGGAAGTGCCTAAAATGAATGTCAGAATAAAAGCCAGTGATATATATTCTTATTTACAGTCTTCTATGCAAACACATAGCTGCCGTAACGTTAGAAGAACATTAATTAATCAATATAAATAAATAAACCTGGATATGTTAGCAACAGTCATGACTACAGGCAGTTTAATATTCATGTATATATGTATGTATATATTAATCAACTTTTCAACTAATCCTTGCATTGTTTAATGCAACACAGTTCGTAATATAGTTTAATCAAAGTAATTTGTGTGTGTAGAGTTGTTGCTTTTAGCATCATATTTATATTTGCAGCATAGTTGTATGTAGTATGTATTTACTTGTTATATTTGTGTCATTTTAGAACCAAACATTCCTCCATGGAAGAGTGAGCATGTGTTGATCACAAGGCAATAAATATTGACAATTGAAAAATAAAGAGAGAGTTAGTTTATTCTTATTAAGCAGCCTTCAGTGGATCTTTTCATTTACCACCCAGTCAGAGCACCACCTGTGCTTCACATTTGACCTTCATTACTACATCATCACTGTTACTGTCATCAACATCTAACTTGTTCTGTAGTGTGTGAACACTGTTTGAGGAGTTGACTATATGAGTTATTGTATCAGACTGAAACATGGAGAGCTACTCTCACATTTCTAAGATATCTCACGTAGTTTATAGTCAAATGATTGTTAGGCGTCGTTGCCTGTTTTTAGCCGCATGTCTATATTTCTGCATGTACATTTAGATAAGTCATATGCATTGTATGTGTACACACATAAAGCTGATTCGGATTATATAAAAAAACTATTTATTAATTGAGGTATGTGGCAGGCTTCCCTCCTACCCGAGGATACGTGGCTCGTACAGACGCAGCGGACACATATGTTGCAGGATTCAAGAGTTCTTTATTGCAGGTTCCACGCATTATGCTCTCTCTGGCTACGGCTCTCTGCATCTCCCAACTCCACTTCCCCGTCTGCGTGGCTCTGGGAGCTTTTATAGCTCCCTCCTGCCCACGCAATCCCACGATCATGTGGATCAGCTGTGCCTCCTTACGAGACACAGCTGATCCCCATGATCGTCCCCCTCTCCCTCTCTCCGTGCTGCAGGCGTGCTAGCCACGCCCCCCCGCCCACATACCCCCACCGCCCGACTTAGGCCGGGGAGCCACCGGTCTAACCAACTCCCCCCCCCCCCCCCTCCCACTGGGAGCGGGAGCGGGAGTCAGCCCCGACCATCTGCACCCCCGACCTATGGACCACCATGGAATTAACTTTGCGTTTCCGCCAGATGCCAACGGGTGGTCCGGGCGTTGGCATCCTCCATCCGTGGGGGTCCGGGCGCGGGACGTGGCCCGAACAGAGGGCGATCGAGCGCCCCGGGAGGCAGGTCCCTCGCTCTCTCCGCCGGCCCCCTCCCGGGACCAAAACCGGCTCTCACCCTCCGTCCGCCGCGGCAACCTGCAACACAAGAGAGAGAGAGAGAAAGTTAGGGAACAATGAACTCCGCCGAGGACAATACTTCCTGGCGGGCCGGCAACTCGCAGCCCCTGACCGACCTCCATAATGGGGCAGTCCAACTGGACGTGCCCCGGCTGGCCGCATGTCCAACATACCGGCCCCTCGGTCCGCGGGGCCCCCCACGGGTCCGGCCGGTCGTGGTCGTTACTCCCGGAGGTCGTTGCCGGGTCCGGTGCCGCCGGTCCTGGTTCCGGCCAGGTGTCCCAGCGTCCCTGCGTCGGCCACGGCGTGGTCCAGTCCGCGGGCCCTGGAGTCGGTGTCCGCGGCCTCTCCCACCGCTCGGGTCCCTGTCGCGGTCCCCCCTTGGCGGTCGGTGGGGACGATCTCCTCCGCACCGCCGGGCCCGGTTCCGTCCGGGTTGGCGCCTCGCAAGGCGTCGACGTCGGGCTCTTCCGGGCCCGCGGCGCTGGCCTCCTCTGGGCCCTCGGGACCGGCCCCTCGAAGGCGTCGGGGGTCTGGCTCGCCGCGTCCTTCCGGGGCGCGGCGTCTGTCTCCATCGCCGCGTCTTTCCGGGGTGGGGCCCCGGGCTGGGCCGGATCTGCCGGCTCCTCGGGCTGGTCCTCCCTCAGGTAATCCTCTGCGAGGGTGACTGCGGCCGGTAGCGACGCCGGCTGGCGTCCCTGGACCCACGCAGCCATCCGCGTCGGCAGTCCCTCCATGAACTGCTCCAGGGCCACCAGCTCCAGCGCCTCCTCGATGGTCCCGCTGTCCTCCGGCCGCAGCCACCGTCCCGCCCCCCGCCGCACCTCCCGTGCGAACTGGTAGGGTAGGCCACCGGGCCCCAGCCGAAGCGTGCGGAACCACTTCCGAGATTCCTCCGCCGTCTCCTCCTGGACGCCGGCCCCTTCGGGGTCCGGCTCCGCTGTCGCCGGTGCTGCCGCTGCCGCGGCCCCGCGCCGCTTCCGGGTTTTCCCCCGGCGTCCCGCCGGCCCCTCCTCCTGGCCGAGCGCCGTTACGGCGCCCACCAGCTGGCTTCGTGCCGGCCACGCCGGCGCTCGATCCTCCGGCCGCTGCGCTTGCCACGCCAACCACTCCTCGAAGGTTTGTTCGCCCTGCCCCATGTTGGGCGCCACTGTGGCAGGCTTCCCTCCTACCCGAGGATACGTGGCTCGTACAGACGCAGCGGACACATATGTTGCAGGATTCAAGAGTTCTTTATTGCAGGTTCCACGCATTATGCTCTCTCTGGCTACGGCTCTCTGCATCTCCCAACTCCACTTCCCCGTCTGCGTGGCTCTGGGAGCTTTTATAGCTCCCTCCTGCCCACGCAATCCCACGATCATGTGGATCAGCTGTGCCTCCTTACGAGACACAGCTGATCCCCATGATCGTCCCCCTCTCCCTCTCTCCGTGCTGCAGGCGTGCTAGCCATGACCCCCCGCCCACAAGGTAGTTTGCTGTTCCTGTAAAATTGAGCCAAAGGGCCAGCAGGTAATGGCCTTCTTTAGCTAAGAGCAGCAGGTCATGTCCTGCCTTAGCTCAGAGCAGCAGGTTATGACCTTCCTTAACTAAGAGCAGCAGGTCATGACCTTCCTTAGCTAAGAGCAGTAGCTCACATGTACTTCTGTCTGATCCAATGATATCTGCACACTTCTAGATTACCAAATAAAGACAATCTTTGGTACTTTCTAATTCTGTATGTCAAGCACAAGTTAAATACTTATTAAAACAATTATGCAAATCTGCTTTGTCCTGTGAAACTGCAGTGTTATTCATGAATGTATTGTTCAAAACAAGATCAATCACATCAGGTATGGTTCATATTTGTGGTTACTTTTATAAAAGTGTGTTTGCAGTGCATGTTACACTACCACACTTAGCTTTTCCTTTACTACTTAATTGACTTGAAAGCTAAATAAGCACATCAAATTCCACTCCACTGAGGTGTTAAAGAGCGAGGGGTGTTGCACCTCTCTGGAGACATGCCATGTACCAGCCTGCTTCAAGGCCTCCACCATCATCCCCGTCCCCAAAAAACCTAAGATCACAGGACTCAATGACTACAGGCCCGTCGCCCTGACCTCTGTGGTCATGAAGTCCTTTGAGCGCCTGGTCCTGTCCCACCTCAAAACCCTCACCGACCCACTCCTGGATCCCCTGCAGTTCGCCTACAGAGCCAACAGGTCCGTGGACGATGCAGTCAACATGGCCCTCCACTCCATCCTCCAGCATCTGGACACCCCAGGAACCTACGCCAGGATCCTGTTTGTGGACTTCAGCTCTGCCTTCAACACCATCATCCCGTCTCTGCTGCAGGACAAGCTCTCCCAGCTGCACGTGCCCGACTCCACCTGCAAGTGAATCACAGACTTCCTGTCTGACAGGAAGCAGCACGTGAGGCTGGGGAAACACGTCTCAGCCTCTCGGTCCATCAGCACCGGTTCCCCCCAAGGCTGCGTTCTTTCCCCACTGCTCTTCTCCCTGTACACCAACAGCTGCACCTCCAGTCACCAGTCCGTCAAGCTCCTGAAGTTTGCGGATGACATCACCTTCATTGGACTCATCTCTGGTGGGGACGAGTCCGCCTACAGGTGGGAGACTGACCACCTGGTGACCTGGTGCAGCCAAAACAACCTGGAGCTCAACGCTCTGAAGACAGTGGAGATGGTTGTGGACTTCAGAAAGATCTCAGCCCCACCAGCCCCTCTCACCCTGTGTGACTCCCCAGTCAAAGCTGTGGAGTCCTTCCGCTTCCTGGGCTCCATCATTACCCAGGACCTCAAGTGGGAACTAAACATCAGCTCCATCTCCAAGAAGGTGCAGCAGAGGATGTTCTTCCTGAGGCAGCTGAGGAAATTCAACCTGCCAAAGACAATGATGGTGCACTTCTACACTGCCATCATCGAGTCCATCCTCTGTTCCTCCATCACCGTCTGGTACGCTGCAGCCACTGCCAAGGACAAGGCCAGGCTGCAGCGCATCATTCGCTCCGCCGAAAGGGTGATTGGCCGCAATCTGCCGTCCCTCCAGGACTTGTTTGATTCAAGGACGCTGAAGCGGGCGAGGAAGATTGTAGCTGATCCCTCTCACCCTGGACACAAACTGTTGGTGTCCCTCCCCTCTGGCAGGAGGCTGCGGTCCATCAGGACCAAGACCTCACGCCACAAAAACAGTTTCTTCCCGTCTGCAGTCGGGCTCATCAACAGAGCCCGGGTCCCCCACTGACTCAAATTACTCTGTCACCCCAGACAATTCCCACCGGGCACTCCCCTGCACATAGCCTTATACTTAAATACACTTGACACTTTAACATTACACTTGCCACTTTCACACAACACTTACACTCATGCACATTCCATGCACTTTATCTTATTTTTGGTATTTTGATATGCTACTGTTTCAATGTAAATACTCATTCATCCATTCATCCTCATTTATTGCACTGCGTTAACTGTTAAATGTGTATTGTTAAATGTTAAATGTATGCACCTTCCCGCCAGGACGAATTCCTTGTATGTGTAAACATACATGGCAATAAATGGTTCTGATTCTGATTCTGAACTGCTCTGGAGAAATCTTAAATGTTAGGGGAAAAAAGAAGAGAAAAGGATATTATGGTTAACTAGTTTGGAGACTCCAATAGTGCTCTCAAAGTATTTGTTTGTAGCTTTCCTATCTTCCGCGTATACATCTGAATCAATAACCTCGTTAATTAACAAAGACACAAGTACATTTAACTGACTGTGTTGTTTGCATACACATATACTGCCATCTACTGGTAGAAAGGGGAAACCCTTTACTCTGCGTCTCATACAGGCTCTGCTGTGTTCACTGAAGAAACAGAACAATGAGGAAATATAAATATGATGCTAACAGCAACAATTCTACACACACAAATTACTTTGATTAAACTATATTACGAACTGTGTTGCATTAAACAATGCAAGGATTAGTTGAAAAGTTGATTAATATATACATACATATTACTTGTGACAATCAGATTGGATTGAATGCAGTCCAGTTTTCCTCTCAGTGTCCAGATTTGGTCATTTTGATTACCCTTACAAAATCACTAACTTTGTTTTCAATGCAGTAAGTGCTTTTTGTTGGGGTAGTTTTGCTGATCTATGCATCTTCAAGTATGTACGCTGCATGTCATTTCATCAATGAAATCACATTCAGATAACCTCAAACTGAGACACTGATGATTATTTGGTTCATAAGTGCTTCTCTTTGGAGTTGTCATGGTTGTGTGTTCTTCAACAGACATATCATGGGGCAACTGCAACGCAAATGATTTCTAAGTCCTAATACTACCCTAATACTACACTCTCCTCCACTGCTGTCCACACAGCACTGAGCCGGATCAACGCACGCAAGGCGGCTGGACCTGACGGCATTCCTGGACGTGTGCTCAGGGCATGTGCGGAACAGCTCACTGGGGTTTTCACGGACATCTTCAACCTGTCCCTTGCCCAAGCAGCTGTACCAACATGCTTTAAAACCACATCCATCGTGCCAGTGCCGAAACACTCCAAGCCGACGTGCCTCAACGACTACCGCCCTGTAGCACTCACACCCATCATCATGAAGTGCTTTGAGCGGCTGGTCCTGGCACACCTGAAGGACTCCCTCCCACCCACACTGGACCCACTCCAGTTTGCCTACCGCAGCAATAGGAGCATAGACGATGCAGTCTCCTCAGCACTGCACTCTGTGCTCACACACCTGGACAACACCGACACCTACGCGCGATTGCTGTTTGCTGACTTCAGCTCGGCTTTCAACACTGTCATCCCCTCCAAGTTAATCACTAAACTTGGAGACCTGGGCACCAACACCTCCCTCTGCAACTGGATTTTGGACTTTCTGACTAACAGACCTCAACATGTTAGGTCAGGCCATACCTGCTCCACCACCATCTCACTCAGCACCGGTGTGCCACAGGGCTGTGTACTCAGCCCATTCCTCTACTCCCTCTTCACCTACGACTGCGGACCTATGCATGGATCCAACTCCATCATCAAGTTCGCAGACGACACCACGGTGATTGGTCTCATCAGCAACAACGATGAGACAGCCTACAGGGAAGAGGTACAGCACCTGGCCACATGGTGCGCCGAAAATAACCTGCTCCTGAACACCAGCAAAACCAAGGAGCTCATCGTGGACTTCAGGAAGGAGAAAAGAAGCAAGCATGCGCCCATCCACATCAATGGGATGGATGTTGAGCGTGTCTCCAGCTTCAAGTTCCTGGGGACCCACATCTCGGAAGACCTGTCTTGGACCACCAACACCTCCAGCCTTGTCAAGAAAGCTCACCAGCGCCTCTTCTTCTTGAGGACACTGAAGAAAAACCATCTGTCTTCAGCCATCCTGGTGAACTTTTACCGCTGTGTGATCGAGAGCATCCTAACCAACTGTGTCACAGTCTGGTATGGGAGCTGCTCTGTTGCGGAGCGCAAGGGACTGCAGCGGGTGGTGAAAACTGCCCAACGCATCACAGGAACTTCACTTCCGGCCATTGAGGAAATCCAGAGGAAACGCTGTCTGCGTCGAGCTCGCAGCGTTCTCAAGGACGCCTCCCACCCTGCACACAGACTGTTTTCCCTCCTGCCCTCAGGCAGACGGTTCAGATGCTTCCGGACAAGGACCAGCAGACTGAGGAACAGTTTCTTCCCCAGAGCTGTTTCCTTATTGAACTCTGCCCCATGCTGACACCCCCCCTACTCCCCAACCACCTCCACCCACAAACCCATCTCCTCGTCATCTCCCCCCACTGACCAAAGACTTTACACCTGCACTCAAACAGTTTTGAACTGTCTGCACTAAAAACTGAACATTGCACTAGTCTAGTAACGTTAGGCAGCTACTGTTTATTATTATTATGCACTATTTAACGTTCACTCAATCTGTATTACTTAACTTATCATATGCCCATTTGCCTTTTGTAAATTATGTTTATAGTTCCTGCTTATAGTCTACCTACATTTAATGCACAAATCAACCTGTATAACATGTACATATTACCGCAATCAATCTGTATATCCCGTACCTATATCACTAACTTATTATCTGTAAAATACTTATTATTATCTGTATATTGGTATTTACTGCTATTGCACTTCTGGTTGGATGCTAAACTGCATTTCGTTGCTCTGTACTTGTACATGTGTAATGACAATAAAGTTGAATCTAATCTAATCTAAACATGAATATTAAACTGCCTGTAGTCACGACTGTTGCTAACATATCCAGGTTTATTTATTTATATTGATTAATTAATGTTCTTCTAACGTTACGGCAGCTATGTGTTTGCATAGAAGACTGTAAATAAGAATATCTATCACTGGCTTTTATTCTGACATTCATTTTAGGCACTTCCGTTCTCTCGTTATGGGATTCAGACGACAAATACGAGAAAACGGAAGTGCTTTTCCGTTTTCCCGTTTTTGGTTTGAAACAGAAAACGAAGAAACGATGGTATTTGTGGGCGACTGTGGCTCAGTGGTTAGCGGGTCGGTCTTTCAACCAGAAGGTCGGTGGTTTGATCCCCGGCTCCAGCAGTCTGCGTCGTTGTGTCCTTGAGCAAGACACTTAACCCTTAGTTGCTCCCCGGGCGCTTCACGGGGCTGCCCACTGCTCCTTAATACTAAGGATGGGTTAAATGCAGAGAATAAATTTCCCCACTGTGGGACTAATAAAGGAATATTATTATTATTATTATTATTTCCGTATTTTTGAATGAATCAAAAAAGAGACGAATAAAACGTACACGAACTGTTCACGAGTGAGGGTAAAATGGAGCGGGGGATCGACAGGCGGATCGGTGCGGCTGCAGCAGTAAAGCAGGCGCTGCACTTGTCTTAGTAAAGAGGGAGCTGAATCGGAAGGCGACGCTCTCAATTTACTGGTCGGTCTACGTTCCAACCCTCACCTATGGTCACAAACTTTGGGTCGTGACCGAAAGAATGGGGTCTCGGATACAAACGGCCGAAATTAGTTTCCTCTGTAGGGTGGTTTTCTTTGAGAATTAAAAGGAACGTGGCGTGAATTATTGATATGCAGGTGTGGGTGAATAATTCCTTTAATGATATTTAAGTTGTCATGATGACCACTGGGCACATATCAGATAAACAAGATAATCACAGTCATTGATTAGTTCTCCGCCCTTAACATAGATATATTAACTATAAATTAGCACCAGCATTGCTAAACCATAAAGACAACTGCTAAATCAGACAGGAAATAATAAAAAATAAAAAAAATCACCCCCACCTTTTTTATTCATGCAAGACCACACAGAAACAATCGGATTTCAAAGTTCAAAGCCATGTTAAACAAATAATTATTGACACATGACCACACACACAGTTGTGTGTTTACCTGGTGTATTCGTAGAGTGCAGGCACAATGCTAAAGTACTGTCTTCTGATGGCGAGCAGACCTCCAATGTAACCACACAGGATCAACAGCTCACTGCGGGCTCTACACAGACAGACAGACAGACACACAGACAGATCAAGTCTGACAATGTATAGGAAGCTATGATCAAGTCTGACAATGTATAGGAAGCTACAGCATTGGTGAAAGTAATTTAAATAATGATTAATACTATGTAATAATTGCTCTTACCCAGTCAACTTGGCCATGATGAGGCAGTCAGTTCTGATGTAACTCATCAGGTCCAGGATTGGTTGAACAATATCCACTGTCCAATCAGGTTGATTCAGCTGTTCTGGTGAGGAAGAACATTGATCATTGCTTTATTAAGACAGAAATTTAGATTATCTTTTCAGTTTCACACTGCCTTCAATGCACAGTTAAGTATTAATAAGTTATTGTTATGATTGGATAAGTGTGATTCTTTTGAAGATCTGATTAATATTTTGATTGTAATTTACTGTATTTTATATCAAGTTAATTAGTGAGTGCAGATTTTTATGGTTTTCATAGAGATTGGTTTGGAAACTGGTCATTCATAGATTACATTTGTTAATGTACTGAGAAACTACGATGGAATGGCTCATTTTATCTAAGTATTCAGTATAATATTGATTGCTAACAGTATTGGCAGAAAAATGTCAATGTCACACCAACTGATAGCATGTCAGAATCTAACTTTTACAACAATCAACATGTAAATAGCAGACTCTTTCATATTTGTGCCATCATATTGTTATTATAGGTGGGTATCCACAAACAATCACACACTGAAACTCAGTAGCCAATACCTTTAACATGATCTAGCCCTATCCAAAGGGCGTTCTCGGGTTCAGAGCTCAGCAGGTGGAATTTTACTGCTGAAAACAAATCTCCTTCACACATGGCTGCTTCTGCCAGGGTCTTACATTCCTCTAATGAAGGGATACCGCACTTGAATGACAAACAACACATAATCGTAGTCACTATAATCATCACAATGTTAATATCCCTCAACATCAACCATGGAGCCTCCATTCCATTTCATCTTAATGATTGCCTACTCACACTTTTATGAAATTGGTTAATTTCAGTGACACTTCCTGGGTAAAATGCACACAGCTTAGCCAATAGAATGTGGTTGTCAGGAATCATTCGCAGTAGGTCAGCTGAGAGCTCCCTAAATGTAAAAACAGTAGAGATAAAAGTTCTGCTTTGCATGGATTACACCTTAGAAGCAGCCACTGTAGATGTGTTGTTGTGCACTGCAGCCAAAGTACTATGAGCACGTGGAGCCCTCTAACTCTAGATGCCTCTAGATCAGGGGTGCCCAATACGTCGATCGCGATCGACCAGTCGATCGCCAGGGTAGTGCGGGTAGATCGCATGCCATTAAAAAAAAAAAAAAAAAAAAAAAAGTATCCTCCTACGGCATTTGTGTAAATCAATGTCCATCACCACGGACGGTGCGCCCGCATGGTCGGACGCTTGAATGCATTATTTGCGCTTCACTACTCCCGTGAGTTTACTCAACTTTATGTGGTTAATTTGCGCCATTCGCTTTACTCGCGGCTGAAAAGGGGCAGGGATATCTCCGTGGCTTATCTCCGTAAAAATGGTACCGTTTCCGCCATCCACCATTGAACTAACCACTAGTTCTGCTTTATAGTTATTGTGGAAATCCCTCAAACGTCGGACCATCAGACGCCCCCGTGTCCGGGTTCATAATATCATCTGTAGCCGCACAACTGAGTCTGAATGACGGCTGCTTCCAGCGCTACTTCAGGCGGACCAGCAGCTGTTTGATTCAGCACCGGCAGGACAGCAGTGATGATGCGGCGCTTCTCAACGCTGATTGGCTTTCACTACGCAAATCTTTCGCCCAAGTTATTCGCGTCATTCGCATCTGTGCATTGACTTTGCATGTAATCTACTCGCGAATAATACGTGCCGCATTCAGTGTGAACGCAGCATAACCCTGGCTGTTTCTATTCAGTGCAAGTCATCAGAGTAAAATGTAATGACCAAAAATGTACAGAATTATATTGTGTCATAAAGGTTTATGCAGTTATGCAAGGTACGCCAATATTGTAAATATAAAGTATACTCTGTATATTTATACATTAATAATGCTATTTATTATATATCTATATAGATATATATCTATATAGATAGATATTTAGCATTATTAATGTAGATCTTTTTTAGCATTATTAATGTAGATCTTTTTGACTAGGTCAATTTAAAAGTAGCTCGCAAGCCAAAAAAGTGTGGGCACCCCTGCTCTAGATGCTAATCTACAGTCACAGATAACACACTGATTAATGCAAAGGTGAATTTTGGTTGATTTATTTAAGTTCAAGCTGAAAATAAGTTTGCCGTCACTGGGCTCCACCTGTGCTCAAAGAACTAGGGTTGCATAGCCTTTAAGACCAGGGACAAGTGTCATGATGTAAAGCTAACATATGTAACATATCCTGTACATTATATTTTCAGTTGGCTTAACACCAAACCAAATATGGTTCAATCAGCTAACTGGTTATGAGTAACATGGGGTTTAATATCAAGATCAAATCTACTTAAAAAAGGGAAAAAGCGAATATAAATAAAAAATTCTAAAGCAAAAATTAGCACTAAGTAGCTAAAGGACTGGTGTAATTTTGAAATACTTTCAAAGTATACAGAAGAATAATATAGGCCACTAACTGAACATGCATGGATTGAGACGTACCATGTAGTTGTCATCATGTATTTCCTGGCCAAGAGTTCAAGACAGTATGCAGTGCTCTGATTAGCTGCCTCTCCTAGGACAATACCCACACATGCTGCCAACTCCAGGTCATTACCTCTGATAAGACTTGACATAGCTTGCTAAAAGCAACACACACACACACACACACACACACACACACACACACACACACACACACACACACACACACACACACACACACACACACACACACACACACACACACACACACACACACACACACACACACACACACACACACACACACACACACACACACACACACACACACACACACACACACACACACACACACACACACACACACACACACACACACACACACACACACACACACACACACACACACACACACACACACACACACACACACACACACACACACACACACACACACACACACACACACACACACACACACACACACACACACACACACACACACACACACACACACACGTGAGACATATGAAACTACATAATATTCTTGCGAAATGTGTATACAAAGTAATGCAAATACACTGTGTAATTAATTGTGATATGCACAGACATTGGTACCTTGATGTTGTCCACAGCTAGGTGGCAGCATGCTGCCCGGACAGAGCCTCCGTCCTGGAAGTACCACTCAGCTAGTTCCTTACATACCTTATGAAGGAGACTGGACAGAAAAAGAGCAAATCTAGCTCTTTGGTCACAATCCCTGGATTGTTATCAAAAACACATCATCTCAGATATATTCTGGGTATAATTTCAGGGAACAATTAAATCAACCTACAATACTAGCAAGGATGCCACGTTATTTTGTATTCTACAAGAATTGAGTACAGTTAGAGTGAAGAATAGTTTCTAGATATGATGCTCTTTTTGGATACTTTAACCAGGGGATTTAACTTGTCATTCAGATTCCATACAATAAAACACACTTAATAAAAACAAAAATACAGAGTTAAAAATATTAAGTTTGATCCAATTACAGTGGATGAGGATGTAAACCGAGTATTTAGCCATATTTTGGCAAGATTATGATTGTTCAGAGTCCATGGATGGCCAATGGTTAAATCGATTCTGTTGCATATGTAGTTAAAGTGTTAATTTCTATCACAAAACAAACCTTTATTACATGTATTAACTACTGTACATACAGATACAAATTGCTCCCAGAGCTGTGCCTACGATGTATGAATGTGTGTGTGAATGTTAGCTACTCCTGATGTGCAGGTGGCTCCTTAGCCTCTGCCATTAGTGTATGAATGGATGTGAATGGGTGAATGATGTCATGTAGTGTTAAAACGCTTTGAGTCGTCAGAAGACTAGAAAAGATCTATACAAGTACAGTCCATTTACCATACAGGTAATAAGGCCTTTGTATTAAACCCATCCTAAGCATTTAGGAGCAGTTGTCTACTGTGAAGCACCCAGGGAGCAACAAGGGGTTCAGTGTCTCGAGTAAAACCAGGCAGACCAGGGGATCGAATCTCCATCCTTGTGGTTAAACAGTTGGAGCCATAGCCATCAAAGCTATTCTCAAGCTTCAGATTGCTTATCGAGATGACTCATTTAACATATCTCCATTATTGTACTTGTATAGTGTTTCTGAATAAACTGAGCTTAATTTTGATAATTTGTCCACTGTGATACCTGATCACAATTGGAATCCATTGGAAGTGACATGACACCTGGGATCGGCTCCAGCACCCTGCGACCCTAAAACAGGATAAGCGGTTTGGATAATGGATGGAAGGGACATGAATCCAAATGACTACTGGTTGGATAATACTGAATTGATACAACTGCTCTCAACCTAATTTTAGTTTCTCCTTAAAAGGGAAAATGTTCCCCTTATATCTGTCTATTAAAGTGAGGGATATAGTGTGAAAAACACCTGCAGTTCTTGTCAATGTTCTTTGTCTCTCTGGTTGGGCTCAGCTGTACTAATTGTGTTTTGTCCCCAACATAAGGAGGAGTAGGCAAGGAGGTGACCGACGCAAGACGGTCCGTTAGAACCGGAAACCTGGTGTGCTGGCGTCATTGTACTGAGGGGAAACTCACTGGGATAATGGGAGCTTGTTACACTGGCAGACTCATGCCCTGGAACAGCTCGCCGCCCGGACTGCTGCGCCACCGCCGGCACTACATAAAATGACGGCGACGGACGACGTCTAGTCTTTTTTGGAGACGTTCGAGGCGGTGGCGGAGGCGTGCACTTGACCTGTACCTCCAGGGGGGTACACATCAGGCAATGGTGGATTCCGGCTGTACACAGTCAATGATTCACCAGAGCCTGGTTCGGCCCGGGGCATTGGTGGAGGCATTGTGGGTGAAAATAAGGTGTGTGCATAGGGATGTTCACGAGTATCCCATAGTTTCAGTTGAAGTTAGACACAGGGGGAAAAAACATAATGTAAAGGCTGCGGTTTGCTCCCGCCTTACGCATAATATTGGTGACCGATTGGCCAGGGTTTAATAAACTAATGGGACAGGTACCAACTGGGGGGTGGACAAGACAGCCGCTATCGCCGCCTGCCTGTGGCCCAAGACAAAAAAAGAGGTGAGGCAGTTTTTGAGGCTGGTGGGTTATTACAGGCAGTTCATCCCGAACTTCGCGAATCGGACCAGCCCCTTAACTGACCTGACCTGGAAAGGGCCTCAGATCCGGTCCAGTGGACGGAGCAGTGCCAGTTGGTGTTTGAGGAGGTAAAGCAGGCTCTCTGTGGGGAGCCACTCCTTCACACACCTAACTTCTTTCTCCCCTTTACTCTGCAGACTGATGCATCGAACAGAGGGCCGTTTTGTCCCAGCAGGTACGGGGGGTTGACCACCATGTCCTTTACATCAGCTGGAAGCTGTCCGAGAGGGAGGCCAGGTACAGCACGGTGGAGAAGGAGTGCCTGGCCATCCGGTGGGCGGTCGACTCCCTGCGCTATTACCTCCTGGGACGCTCTTTCACCATCTGTTTGGACCACATCCCACTCCAGTGGCTCCACCGCATGAAAGATACCAACGTGCGGATTACTCGGTGGTATCTGGGTTTTACAGCCTTTTAATTTCAAGTATTTTCAAGTTTCAAATAAAAACACTTACAAACCTTGAAACCTGGTGTGCTGACGGGAAACTCACTAGGGTAACGGGAGCTCGTTTCAGACACATTTTACATTTTACAGGAGAGAGGCCTTGACTGAAGCGGAGAGAATATGGCCAACGAGGACCCGTCAGAACTTGAGTTATCAAGAGCAAACAGACTGCTTTGCTTTGAATGTCAGCTTGGGCAGCTTTTGTTGTATGTTTTTGCCAATTCTGAGCCAGAGAATGTGTGTGTTACTATGCATGAAGGTTATCATCCTCACTTGGACAGAGGTGTGATGGAGACCTTCTTTAGGATCCCAACCAGCAGGTTCGAGTGGGCAGGTAATTGAGTATGTATTTTTGTCCCCTAACTCTATTGTGAGCTATTTTGTTGAGTCACGTCTTCGTGAAATTCTGAAGGATTGTAAGTTAACTTGTATTGTTAAAAGGTAAAAGCACTAAGGAGCAAAGAAGTAACGCGCTGACAATGTGGAAAATAATATAGTTGTTAACATCTTAGTTCATGCTCGAAGTCCCTGTGTTTTTATTTTATTTTCTGCATACGTATAGGAGCAACTCGGCTAAACTATGTTTTTTACTGGGCGCAACCCATCCTGGTATATTTTGTCACTTCTGGCACTCTCCACAAGCAGGGGAACAAAGAGAACTCAACTTTATGAAGCTCAAGTGTAAGTTCAGTAAGGAACTTACACTTAACTTTTTTTAATTAAAGTAGCGCACACTGATGAATGTATTGTTTCAATGGACTACAATTACCATCAACACTGATAAGACATCCATGTAAAAGGTGCTGCAATGTTTTTTCCATGTTTGTCAAAAACAACTAATGATTTTGTTTGTCATAGAGACGTCTGCCCTATCACTATGCCAGTCCTAGTGTGTCTTCAGACATTTAATTACTTGTTGTAAACTACTAAACTAATCAGACGCCTTCCTTATGTAAACTGCAGTAAATTGTTCTCCCAGTAACAGCCAATAGTGCCAAGTGTTTGCAATTGACAAAGACACTGAATATCAACACAGTCAGTAAGCTAAGATCAGCCTCTGTCCAAATGTCTCTTTAACTGCATATCAGATTTGTGCTGCCCATTTTTGTTCAATGTTAGTTTAAAGTTAAATTTAAATCACGCACCAAAGAATGTTTGTGTGTGAGTGTGTGTGGTGTGTTTGCTTTACCTCTGGTATTGTAGTCTGTTATCCACATCATTAGTTGTGTGGTTAACTGGGGAGCTTTGAGGTGCACGAATGTTCCCTTCACATGCTCCCTAAAAATATAGAACATTATTAATCATTATCTTTTATCATTTCTTGTCAATATTTTCACAAGCATCAAAATGACTGTTCAAGTATTTCCTCACCTCTCTGTTTTTGTCTTCCATTACTTGATCTACCCCACCTGTAAACCATTTACTCAAGATCTACCATTTATCATCCAGCCCTAAAGAAAACTACTATTTCCTGTCATCCCCTCCCTCTGTGTACCTGTGCTATTATTAAGGCTTCTAGCAGTTGTCCACGGCCAGTGAAGAAAGTTACAAGTTGTTTTATGTCTCCTGTGGCGATACAGTATGGGATAGCATCATCATTATCCTCAGCCATCAGCTGGTCAGCTCTCCTGTGAAATAAGAATATTAAAATTACATATGTAAATAACATAAGCAAAGTGAAACACAAAGTTTCATAACTTTGTTTGTATTTAGATTTGAATTTGTAAAATGAAGATGGCAAAATGAATAACCCCAGTTCAAATTAAACTGTAAGAATATGTGACAAAATCAACGTCAACTTGCTAAAAGGAAGAGTTCAGGGATTTGAAAGGGGGGTTGTATGAGTTACTTATTCAGTGTATTACGTTGACACGGTCAGTACTCCCCCAGTTTAAAGAAGCAGAAAGGAGTACCAGCACGGGAGCAAAGCAAAGTACTGTTGTCGAAGGGGCCAGTAGCATAATATATTTTAGCCACCTAACAGAAAGGCTTATCTAAAAAATAGCGTACACTATATTTAGCTGATTTTTTAATTACAGCCCTTTCTGACGGGGAATGTAAAGTGAAACTTATCTATGCTATCTTCAAAGCCACGAGACTCCATTTGCACAACAGTTTAGATGAATTTCATTTCCAGTTATATTCTCTAGCATTCTCTATTCTCTTTTTTAGCAGGACCTTAGCTTAGCTCTGGAAGCTAAGCTGTTTCTCCAACCTGACTATCTATAAGTAGCTCATACAACCCCACCTAAAGAAATCCAAACTATCCATTTAACAAACACTCCAGTGACCAATAATCGTTCATGTGGACAGCGACAGCATTGGTCTCTGAAACTGTTATACATCATTTGCAATTTTTTACTTTTACATGTATTTATAAATTATCATTCATTATCTAATTCATTATCTATCTGTTAAATTGTCTAAATATGCATGCATATTTTTCCTTGCCACACCAGACCTCTGTTACTATAAAAGTTATTTAGATAAACAGTGTCCTAAGGGAATGTTTTGTCCTAATGAACATAAACAACAGATTTAGGTGAAATTTGGTTCTAATAGAACAGGGGTAAAATTCCGCGAGGTCCAGTTTGAGAGAATTTCCTCATGCAAAGGTCCGGAACATCACAATAATGTCACATTTGTGCTATGATTTTGTGCCATATGTATTGAAGTAGCCAACAGTTGTATTAACGTCTATATGTAGTCAACAACTGACTGTGAACAATATAAACAATATTTAATATTACAGTTTTCCTCGAATAATTATAAATAATACATACTCTAATAATACATACATTATCTTCTCTTATTTGAAAGCAAATAAAGGCTGGATTTAAAACAGAAAGCTTTTGAAAAACGTGACTATATAAATTAAATAAATCCATCCATCCATCCATTTTCCTCTGCTTATCCAGGGTCGGGTTGCGGAGGCCGCTGGTCAAGCAGGCTGACCCAGGCTTCTCTCTCATCCGCAACATCTACCAGCTCATTCTGGAGGATCCCGAGGCGTTCCCAGGCCAGCTGGGAGATATAATCCCTCCAGCGTGTCCTAGGTCTTCCCCGGGGCCTCCGACCAGTTGGAGGTGCCTGGAAAAGGGAGGCGTCCTATAGGCATCCTAATTAGATGCCCGAACCACCTCAGCTGACTCCTTTCGACACGAATGAGTAGCCGCTCAACTCAGAGCTCCCTCCTGATGTCCGAGCTCCCTACCTTATCTCTAACGCTGAGCCCGGCCACTCTACGGAGGAAACTAATTTCGGCCGCTTGTATCCGAGACCTCGTTCTTTCGGTCACGACCCAAAGTTCGTGACCATAGGTGAGGGTTGGGACGCAGACCGACCAGTAAATTGAGAGCTTCGCCTTCCGGCTCAGCTCCTTCTTCACCACGACGGCCCAGTGCAACGCCTGTTTTACTGCTGCAGCCGCACTGATACGCCTGTCGATCTCCCGCTCCATTTTACCCTCACTCGTGAACAAGACCCGGAGATACTTGAACTCCTTCGCTTGTGGTAGGCACTCTGTCCCCACCCGGAGGGAGCAATCCAATTCGTGGTGCTGACTCTCATCCCCGCCGCTTCACACTCGGGTACAAAACGCCCCAGTGAATGGTGGAGGTCACGGTCCGAGGAAGCAAACAGGACCACATCATCTGCAAACAGCAGAGAGGCTATCCCGAGATCCCCGAACCTGACATTCTCCGCCCCACGGCTGCGCCTAGATATCCTGTCCATGAAAGTCACGAACAGGACCGGTGATAAAGGGCAGCCCTGGCGGAGGCCAACACCCACCGGGAACGTGTCTGACTTACTACCGAGGATACAAACACAGCTCCTACTGCAGGCGTACAGCGACCGGATGGCCCATTGCAACGGGTCCGGCACACCATACTCCCGCAGCACCCCCCACAAAAAGCCCAGAGGGACCCGGTCGAAAGCCTTCTCCAGGTCCACAAAGCACATGTAGACTGGTTGGGCAAACTCCCAGGACCCCTCCAGTATCCTTGTGAGGGTAAAGAGCTGGTCCACAGTTCCACGACCAGGACGAAACCCGCACTGTTCTTCTTGAATCCGAGGTTCGACAATCGGTCGGAGCCTCCGTTCCAGCACCCTGGCATAAGCTTTTCCCGGGAGGCTGAGTAGTGTGATACCCCGATAGTTCGAGCACACTCTCCGATCCCCCTTCTTGAAGATGGGAACCACCACCCCGGTCTGCCAGTCCATGGGCACTGTGCCCGACCCCCATGCGACATTGAAGAGGCGTGTCAGCCAAGACAGCCCAACAAAGTCCAGCGCCTTCAGCATCTCAGGGCGGATTTCATCCACCCCCGGCGCCTTGCCACCAAGGAGCTTTTTGACAACCTTAGTGGCCTCTGCCAAGGATATGGGTTCATCCACCAGGTGCTGCCCCCTGTTCAGGGGACATGTTGACCGGGTTTAGGAGTTCCTCAAAATGCTCTTTCCACCGACAGACAATATCCTCTGTCTGGGTCAGCGGCCCCCCTCCCCCGCTGATAACAGCCTGGGGAAGGCCCTGCTTTCCCTTCCTGAGTAGTCGGATGGTTTGCCAGAACCTCCTTGAGGCCAACCGAAAGTCCTTCTCCATGGCCTCCCCGAACTCCTCCCATGCCCGAGTTGTTGCATCCGTGACCACCGCAGCTGCAGTCCTTCTGGCCTGCCTGTACCTGTCAGCTGCTTCAGGAGACCCCTGGGCCAACCAAGCCCGAAAGGCCTCCTTCAGCTTTACGGCTTCCCTCACCCTCGGTGTCCACCACCGGGTTCTCGGGTTGCCGCCACGACAGGCACCGATGACCTTCCGACCACAGCTCCTAGCGGCCGCGTCCACAATAGAGGCTTTGAACATGATCCACTCAGATTCCATGTCCCCAACCTCCCTCGGGATGTGTGAGAAGTCCTTCCGGAGGTGGGAGTTGAAGACCTTCCGGACAGGATCCTCTGCCAGACGTTCCCAGTTCACCCTCACTACACGTTTGGGCTTGCCAGGTCTCTCTGGCCGGCTCCCCCGCCATCTGATCCAACTCACCACCAGGTGGTGATCAGTTGACGGCTCTGCTCCTCTCTTCACCCGAGTGTCCAAAACATACGGCCACAGATCAGATGATACGATTACGAAGTCGATCATTGATCTCCAGCCGTTCTTCCCAATCACCCCCCGCCAGGTTTCTCTGTCATTGCCCACGTGAGCGTTGAAGTCTCCCAGGAGAACTATAGAGTCGGCAGGCGGCGCCCTTTCCAGGACCCCTCCCACCGACCCCAAGAAGGCCGGATACTCCTTCTCCGCTAGCGAGGTGACGTTCCACGTCCCTAGAGCTAGTCTATGCCGCCTGCGATCGGCTCGCCCAGGCCCCCTGCCCGGCCCGCCGCCCGATCTACATAGCACCCGACCCAGATGTCTGCCCCTGCGGGTGGTGGGTCCACAGGGTATTTGGATGACGATTTATTAAATAAATCATTTTAGAAAAATTAATTTAACTGAATTGTCTTGCAGTTTCAAATTCAGTTTATTCGGGTATCTAGTGATGTCAATCCAAAGAGCCAAGATATTATATCCTTGTTTTCTATAAAGAGAAATGTGTGTGCATGGACTTCATCTATGGTTATTAACCCACGTGTTTCAACTCATTTATCCTCTCTGTTAACATTATTGTTGGTCAGTTAATTCATGTGTTAGGATTCTGATCATATTAATTCCTGCGTTAGGGTTCTGATCATATTGGGCTCTTAGATTTATTTTTCTGTGCCTTAATCTTTGATGTGAGTCGATCCGTTTGCTCTAAAGATCTGAGCTTTGTCTTGTTGTGGCGCTTAACACCGCTGCTTTTAATATCGCTGAACATGAGACATACTGCTTTTGAACTGGTTGTAGGAGTAATAAACATAAGAGTCTGTCCATTCCTGGTTAAGATGACAACGTTTCTCTTTTTGGAGCTCCAAGTGAAATAACTTCTCTGACTCACGTACTTTTTCAACTATCGGGTCTCTCCTGTTGCGCCTGTGTGTGTGAACCGCTCACTTGGGTCGAGGGCGGGGCTTAACGGAATACACATATGTGATTGGTCGATTAGGATGACGTGGCAGGATTTACATGGCGCGTAATTGGTTGGTGTGTTTCCTGGACCGCTGAACGAGAGCCGTAAAGGCAGGAAAAGCTGCGCCGGTGAAATAGAAGCAATCCACCAAAAGTTAATAATTCTGTAATAATAATTGGTTTTCGGTCCAGGGTCCAGAGATAACTACGTCTGGGTCTGGACTGCGGAGCGCCAAAACCCATGTAATAGAATTATGTCTTTTTGGAAAATTGAGTAAAAACCCAAAACAGATATAAGCCCCGTCAGACCCAATCTTGGAACATTGGGTTCAGCCTCTGGGACTAAGCATATACAAAAGAATCCCAAAAAAATCAAATAAATAAAAATAAAAACCAAATAAATGTCAAATCCCTGCCTCACAAGTCCATATAAGTTAATCGTGTCACGTTTATAACACTATTACACAATAATTATAAACATAAACCATAAGTATGACTTAAAGTGACTCAAAAACGACTAAGTATGGACCCCGAGTTTTGAAATATGCTGATTAAAAAAGTTAGGAACTAGCTAGAAGCTAAACTCAACGGTTTTAGAATCCTTAGAGCCTACAGAGTCCGCCAACACCAACCATTCCACTCTCACACAAAGCATTTCAAAGATATGCACAAGAATGTAATTTGTGTCCAGCAAAAGATATGAAAATTGACTTACTTATGGCTGAAATATGAAAATTCCAGGCCTTCCTGCTCCCTACTGACAGCTAAGGCCAAGGAGAACCATTCTGCAGTGAAACGAGCCCCGTTCAGGGACCACCAAGGACTGTGGGAACATTCATGCTTGAGCAGAGTTAACATGAGTTCTCGACATTTTTCTGAACTAAATAATTATTAAGAATACTTAACTTCACTCAATCAAAGCCAGACTTTGCACAGATACTCCTACAACATTTAGCTATTTTATAGTAATTTTAAAAGTGTTAATACCAATGTGTAAGGTAATACAAATTAACTTTTAAAATCTTTTTTTTTCAAAAAATACATCTTTTTACTTTTTTTTTTTTATGTGTATTATCATAAACCAATATAACACTAACACATTTATGACTTTATTATCTATCTTCACAAGGGTCTTCTGTATTTTATAGCTTTTAAAACTTTTAAAATAGACCCTGTGAATGAGGAGATAATCAGGATTTAATGTGAGAGAAAAAGCATCCGCAATTTTGGCTAAAACCATTGCTGGTGTGGAATGGGGGGTAAAGTGTTAAAAGCCTACAAGCCATGCTCAACTAAAGACTACATGAAGCAGGGGATGGACCTTTATCACGGCAGACAATTTGATACAGTAGTAAATAACAATATATATATATTTTTTTTTTTTAACCTTTATTTAACCAGGTTGGTCCCGTTGAGATACAATGACCTCTTTTCCAAGGGAAGCCTGGCCGGGTTAAGTGTCTTGCTCAAGGACACAACAACCATGGAATGGCTGAGCGGGGTTTGAACCACCGATCTTCCGATTGAAAGTCAGACCTGCTAACCACTGACCCAAAGTTGCCCCTATATTAATCACAGCTGCATTATGTGCATTATGTGATCCTCTCGTTTCCCAAATCGGAAACACAGGTAGCAGCACGAATCTCGGCTGACATCTCACAATGGATGTCCGCACATCACCTGAAGATTAACCCTGACAAGACGGAATTACTTCTCCTTCGAGGAAAAGTCTCCCCCACTCACGACCTGACGATTACTTTCAACAACTCAGTCTTGGCCCCGACCCCGACTGCCAGGAACCTCGGTGTGACCCTGGACAGTCAACTCTCCCTGACTGCCAACATTACCGCAACAACTCGTTCCTGCAGATTCATGCTGCACAACATCAGGAGAATACGTCCACTTCTCACCCAGAAGGCGGCACAGGTTCTCGTCCAGGCTCTGGTCATCTCGCGTCTAGACTATTGTAACTCCCTCCTGGCGGGTCTACCTGCTGGTGCCATCCGACCTTTGCAGCTCATCCAGAATGCAGCAGCTCGACTGGTCTTTAACCTCCCGAAATTCACCCACACTACTCCCCTCCTCCGCGACCTTCACTGGTTACCGGTGGCCGCCCGCATCCGCTTCAAAACACTGGTACTGGCGTACCGTGCTACGAACAGATCTGGTCCAGTCTACATCCAGGACATGGTAAAACCTTACACCCCAACTCGTGCACTCCGCTCGGCTTCTGCCAATCGCCTTGTTGCTCCGTCACTGAGAGCTAAACACTCAACAAAGTCTCGACTGTTCTCTGTCCTGGCTCCTCGATGGTGGAATGAGCTCCCCATTGACATCAGAACAGCAGAAAGTCTCTACATCCTCCGTCGCAAACTAAAAACATATCTTTTCCGACTATACCTTGAATAAAGGATGTAGCACTTTAGTAGCACTGAAATGGCTCTTACTGATAGCACTTTGTAGTCGAACCTTTGACGAAATTGTACCTTCTTGATTCTTGTTGTTCTGATTCTTGTTTGTAACCGTAGACTGCACTTATTGTAAGTCGCTTTGGATAAAAGCGTCAGCTAAATGAAATGTAATGTAATGTAATGTGTGCTAGTTTCAAGGTCCTGGGAATGAACATACTGGCCTACTGGCTTACTGGGACACCAGTAAGCTTTTATAGGCCTTTTTCATAGCAGAAATTTGCATCTTAATGCAAGTAAAAATAACAGCTATGTAATAAATACTGAGTTACTAAGCTACAGAGTTTTTTCCCACCCTCTGGCAACTCGGATTGCAGACTCAGAAATCTCTTTAATGTTGAATCAACATGTCTCTGACATGCAGAGTTGATACAGTTTCAGTGGTGTATAAAGTACCCCAAAGTAAAAATGAGTAAAAATAAAGATACTGTAAGAAAAGTATGTTTTATAGTGCTTCTAGTGAGAGCTAGAGAGTTTACGTTGGAGGGTCAAGACGAATAAATAACTCTGTATGGATTTTCAAATATCAAATGAATGACACTGTATGTATTACACAAATGTATCAATTAGAACATATATGTCTCTCAAGGCCCGCGGGCCAGATCCGGCCCGCCACGTCATTTTATGTGGCCCGCGACGGCTTGAAAGGCATGATCACCACCGTGGACCCGTTTTCAGTCGGTCGCGGATCCGTTTCCGGTTCGTCGCGGACCCGTTTTCAGTCGGTCGCGGACCCGTTTCCGGTTCGTCGCGGACCCGTTTTCAGTGGGTTGCGGACCTTTGCATGGGCAATATAAAAATCTTGTGCTTTTATTTTGAAGGGAATTTTAAATGCAGTAGAGTGCGTGTATTCACACTCCTCAGTGCTGCGTTCACAACACACTTTACTTGCATGAGTTTACACACGCACTATTTGTTATAGTTCACTTCATTCCCAACCTTTTTTTATGTTTGTGCATGAAAGCACTGCTGAGTCTGTTAAAAAAGGCTGAAGTTATAAAATGATTATGTGTGTTGTATTACTTTGTGTCCTTAAGATGCACTTAAGATGCTGCCAGCGAGGGCTCATAGAGCCCTGCTGCAAGCCCACTGCATACTCTCCTGCGGGCTTATTATTATTATTCCTAAAACTTTGGACCATAAAAGGTCCCGCAGCGTTGCCAGCACATGCGTACATAATACATCAAAACGAGCGGCCTGATCGGGAATCGTGTGCTATGACTTTTCTAAGAGATTCGACCGGCAGTTTCCCCGAAAAATGCAAAAAACGGCGAGAAATTGTCCCATTCACTTACATGGGGTTTCGGCGAGAAGAGAGCAAAAGAAACACTCATCTTTGTGCCCATAGTGACTCGCCATACTTTAACGTAGAGAAATGATTAAACCTTTGAAACGTTAACAAAAGGATGGAATTTATTTTCCTAATTGGCCATTTTTTGATAGCTAGCACAGTTTTCCTCAAATATTTGTTCAGGTTTAGGAAAATATTGGGACCATTTCTGACTTTACAATGGGTGTGTATGGCGCAGCTCAGAGCACGTGATGTCATCGCTAGAGCACGAAGCAGCTTCAGACTCATCAGAAAGAAATATTTGTAAATTGCCATTACTGCCACAATTTTCATTCTACAGGCATAATTTATAGTACAAAACGTAGGAAATCTTGTGCTTGCTTGTACAAATGTGTCGTGGAATCCCACAAACATTTACTTTTTTGTCAAAAAGCAAGAAAGCGACATGAAGTCAGCAAACTGCTCCATTAATCCCCATGTTAAATCGGAGCACAGTTTTCTCTCATGGAGCAAACGGGGGCCCTTTCTGAACTGCCTCTGAGCTCTCATTTCTAAACCCCCCAAACATTTAAGTACACGTAAACGTTCACAAAAGTCTTGTGCTGCTCATGATGTCTTCATTTTTTCAAACGGAGTTACGGTTTTCCTATCAAATTCATTAGTTTGACGGGTTGTTTTTGTTAATTCTACAGTCCAGTCTCCCTCCCTGTCACTCACTGACACAGGTGTTTCTAATCAGCTCATCAGGACAGTTTCACACAGGAGCAGTGTCACTATGGAAACCTTTGATGTTACCAGCACACAGGTGTTCTGCTTAGTGCAGTTTGACAGACACACAGACACTGATACACGCACACACATATGGCAACTGACTTCTGAATGTCTGGCTCTCCCCCTCTATCTCTCTCTCCTTCTGTCTCTCTCACTCTCTCTGTCTCTCCCACCCCTCCCCTTTTGAGCAGGTAGTTTCTCTTTTCTGTATTTTAAGCTATTTTAACCTATATTTAGCTATATTCAGCTATCTGCTAAATTGAACTATATTCAGCTTTATTCACCAATTTACAGCTATAATTAGCTATATTCAGCTTTATTCAGCAATTTACACCTAAAATGAGCTATATTAAGCTATTTTCAGCTTTATTGAACTATATTGAGCTTTATTCAGCAATATTCAACTATTTTCAGCTATTAGCTATATTCAGCTATATTCAGCAGTTTACACCTAAAATGAGCTATATTAAGCTATATTATGCTATTTTCAGCTTTATTGAGCTATATTGAGCTTTATTCAGCAATATTCAACTATTTTCAGCTATTAGCTATATTCAGCTTTATTTAACTTTTTTTTTAAATGTAAGCTTCAGCTTTTAGCACTCCAACGCTGCTCTCAAGTCCATCACAAATACAGAAATTACTCCTCAGTAACCTCAACAACACATCTCACTACCGGTAATATATTTATTGCGACGTCTTACGGCAGTAGGCGCCACACATCAAAATTTCTTTAACGTAGAGAAATGATTAAACCTTTGAAACGTTAACAAAAGGATGGAGTTTATTTTCCTGATTGGCCATTTTTTGATAGCTAGCACAGTTTTCCTCAAATAATTCTTCAAGTTTAGGAAAATATTCAGACCATTTCTGACTTTACAATGGGTGTGTGTGGCGCAGCTCAGAGCACGTGATGTCATCGCTAGAGCACGAAGCAGCTTCAGAAAAAAATATTCCATCACAAATACAGAACTGACTCCTCAATAACCTCAACAACACATCTCACTACCGGTAATATATTTATTGCAACGTCTTACGGCAGTAGTCGCCACACATCAAAATTTCTTGTGAAATTTTCTAGTTAAGTTTATTATTTTAAGTGCTGTAGCCACCATGACCAAGGACAAGGAGTTGTGTTGAAAATAATTGGGTTGGCTGTGATCCATCCAGAAGCAACATAAGTATACTTTTGCATCTACTATGAACTTATCATCATAATTCTCCAAAAAGCAATATGACACTATGAAGGAGTTCAGTTGAACAGTGCATTTATAAGTATGCTCATTCTGCCCGGTACCGGTTCGTGGGTCCCTTGGTACCAGACAGAAAGAATAAATGAATATATATATATATATATATATATATATATATATATATATATATATATATATATATATATATATATATATATATATATATATATATATATATATATATATAGAAAAATGGCCGGATACAACCAGTATAGGGTTACGTGATACATTAGCCTAAAAATTAGTTTCAACTCAGTCGGTGTTCTGGATTAAAACCAAGGCAGAGTATCCTGAGATCACCAAAAAAGCTCTGAAACCTCCTTCCATTTCCACATCCTTTCTTTGTGAAGCAGGTTATAAGTTAAGGTGTAGACTGGACATAAAGAACACACATGTCTTCCGTCACCCGCTGGACTGGAGGATGTAGAGGGAAATGCATAATATTGTGATTCGCCAAACCTGCTTGCTTGGAGTCTGTGTTCCACCACAGTCCCCGATGTTGGTCTCATGATTAATTTTTCTAAAGATATATTTGATTTTGTAGCGAGCAACAAAAGTTTCAGGAGAAATGTATCGAAGTAAAAGTATCAGTTTTCTTTGCAAAATGTAGTGAAGTAAAAGTAAAAGTTAACAGAAATATAAATAAGTACAGATACCCAAAAAAACAACTTAAGTACAGTAACGAAGTATTTATATTTTGTTACTGTCCAGTATGTATGCAAAATTATTGCATTGGATTGCATTTATACTGTAAAAGTGTTGCTCTTATTTTGGCCATCTCTGTTCATCCGCATTAGTTTTGTGGCATTACACCATGTTACATACCTCGAACAGTACCACAACTTATTGAGCAAACATTTTAACAATCATTTTAACAGCTCACACTGAAAAAACACTTGCATTGGGACATTGTTTGGTGTCCTTTTTGTTTAGTGGAAACTCTGAAACATTAAACTTCAACATGGATTACCTCTGCATGAGTTTCTTCCAATACTTCATGGAGACTCCTGGTGCCACAGATAATGCTTTCTCCCACTGGAAGAGAGATAACCCTCCATTAGCTCCAGTAATATTGGCAATATTATAATTTTCTATATTCTATATTGTTTTTTCACAAAATAAATATAATCATCACTGTGGCTGTGACCCAATATACATCAAACTTAGAACTGACTGTTTCGTCAGATAAGATAATCTGATGATGCCCAAATGTCACTCAAACTCCTCTAGCCCTGGTTTAAATCTCTGCAGCTGCTGCATGCCCATCTGCCCCTGCATTAATTCTCCACTCTATCAGAAGTCCTCCATTCTTACGGTTACGTGCCATCGCTTTTGAACTTCTTTCACTTAGTTTCTACTTGCAGGTTCTTTCAAAACATTTGATAATGGCATAGATAAAATGCAGGGACCAATATTAGTTACAACAGCTGGAAAACTTTGCTTGGGTGAGGATTTTTGCTTTTACGCCAACAAACTTGAATTTGCATTTGACATGGGATAAAAAAAATAAAAAGAGACTAATGTGGAACCAGCCAGTGATTAAAGAACATGTTGCTAAATATCAAAATGGTCAACGTCATGAACAGGATCAGAGCCAACACAATAAACTATCAAGTCTCACTAGTGTCTGGCTTTCTTGAGAGAGAGATTACAGCATAGATACTCACAACTGCATGTACACAAGCTCACTGCATACCTGTCCCAGCTCCACCATTAATTCACAGTATCGTTGAATCTGTCCCAGTCTCAGATGGATGTCTGCTGCTTCCATCAGCCTCTCCTCTTTACTGGGAGCTCCAATACCTCCTCCAAATTTAGACATCTTGACTATAGTGAGCTCCTGGGCTTCAGACTGAGAAAGAATAGAAAGAATTCAAGAGAAACAAAATACTTGTTTGGGACCAAATATATGCTTTTTAAAACATCTTAAATTGATTGCTGTTGAATAGAACAGAAAATGAAAACTATAGACCATCTTTAGACGGGATCACACCAGCTGCAACGGCAAATCGAGCCAATTTTGTAAAAGCGAGAGTGGCCCCCACTTCCTCCCCCACTACTTTTGGCGCACACACCCATCTTCAAACTCTTCCTTCATTTTGATCTCAACTAAACCTGTAAAATTGCATCTTGCACATTTGTCTCACCTCACAGGTTTCCATGGATCGTGGTTATGTCCAGACCATGGTCTTACTTGACACCTGCTACTATTATTAATAATAATTGTTTTCTACAAGACTGGTTAGACTGCACAGATTGGCACATTCAAATTAATTAAATAGATTTTGTATAGCCCAAGATAAAAAAGAATTGCCTCTGAGAGCTTTACAATCTGTACAGATATGACATTGACAGAAAAAAAACTAAACTAAACCCAAGACCCAGGGTCCAGGTAGAACCACGATCCATGTTAACCTGTAAGGCAAGAAAGCGCAAAGATTCCACAGAAGATGGTAATGTGCATTAATGGGCCACATGTTCTCCACCCAGGAGAACATCATCACTCTTGAGGAATCAACAGTGACATCATACATGAGCATATGTGTTGATGATGTGGTGATCTTTCTCTAACCCCAAAAAACTCTTCTCCATTTTTTCCAACCTCCTTGACCCCCCCCAGTCCTCCTCCTCCCTCCAACCGAACCACTTTGTCAACTACTTTACAAAAAAGATAGATGACATACGCTCCTCATTCACCGATCCCCCTCCCATAACTACATCTCACTAACCCTATCCGCCTCCCCTTCGCTTTCCACTTTCACCCCACTGTCTCCCAATCAAGTTCTTACCTTGGTAACCTCTGCCCGCCCAACCACCTGCCCCCTTGACCCCATCCCATCTCACATCCTCCAGTCTATTGCTCCTGACCTTCTTCCCTTTCTCACCCATCTTATTAACACCTCCCTCTCAACTGGTTGTTTCCCTAACTCTCTGAAGGAGGCAAGAGTTAACCCTCTCCTGAAGAAACCCACTCTCAACCCGTCAGAAGTCAACAACTACAGACCTGTCTCTCTCCTTCCCTTTCTTTCTAAAACCCTGGAGAGAGCTATCTTCAATCAAGTCTCCTCCTTCCTCCATCAGAACAACCTTCTGGACCCTCACCAGTCTGGATTCAAGGCAGGCCACTCAACAGAGACTGCCCTCCTTGCTGTCTCAGAGCAGCTTCACACTGCGAGAGAAGCCTCTCTCTCCTCTGTCCTTATCCTTCTGGACCTTTCTGCTGCCTTTGACACAGTGAACCACCAGATCCTCATCTCCTCCCTCCAGGACCTGGGTATCTCAGGCACTGCGCTCTCCCTCCTCTCATCCTACCTCAGCGATCGCACTTACCGGGTAACCTGGAGAGGATCTGTGTCTGAGTCTTGTCCTCTCACTTCTGGGGTCCCTCAAGGCTCCGTCCTCGGTCCTCTCCTCTTCTCCCTGTACACCAACTCTCTTGGCTCCGTCATTCGCTCGCATGGCTTTTCCTACCATAGCTATGCTGACGACACCCAACTGATCCTCTCGTTTCCCAAATCGAAAACACAGGTAGCAGCACGAATCTCGGCCTGTCTGACTGACATCTCACAATGGATGTCCGCACATCACTTGAAGATTAACCCCGACAAGACGGAATTACTTTTCCTTCCAGGAAAAGTCTCCCCCACTCACGACCTGACGATTACTTTCAACAACTCAGTCTTGGCCCCTACCCCGACTGCCAGGAACCTCGGTGTGACCCTGGACAGTCAACTCTCCCTGACTGCCAACATTACCGCAACAACTCGTTCCTGCAGATTCATGCTGCACAACATCAGGAGAATACGTCCACTTCTCACCCAGAAGGCGGCACAGGTTCTCGTCCAGGCTCTGGTCATCTCGCGTCTAGACTATTGTAACTCCCTCCTGGCGGGTCTACCTGCTGGTGCCATCCGACCTTTGCAGCTGATCCAGAATGCAGCAGCTCGACTGGTCTTTAACCTCCCAAAATTCACACACTACTCCGCTCCTCCGCGACCTACACTGGTTACCGGTGGCTGCCCGCATCCGCTTCAAAACATTGGTACTGGCGTACCGTGCTACGAACAGATCTGGTCCAGTCTACATCCAGGACATGGTAAAACCTTACACCCCAACTCGTGCGCTCCGCTCGGCTTCTGCCAATCGCCTTGTAGCTCCGTCACTGAGAGCTAAACACTCAACAAAATCTCGACTGTTCTGTCCTGGCTCCTCGATGGTGGAATGAGCTCCCCATTGACATCAGGACAGCAGAAAGTCTCTACATCTTCCGTCGCAAACTAAAAACATATCTTTTCCGACTATACCTTGAATAAAGGATGTAGCACTATAGTAGCACTGAAATGGCTCTTACTGATAGCACGTTGTAGTTGAACCTTTGACGAAATTGTACTTTCTTGATTCTTGTTGTTCTGATTCTTGTTTGTAACCGTAGAATGCACTTATTGTAAGTCGCTTTGGATAAAAGCGTCAGCTAAATGAAATGTAATGTAATGTAATGATAACAAAGACAATAAAATCCTCCCCAACCAGAATGCCTGGATGAATGGAGAGGTGATGGCAGCCACACCTCCTCCCCAGGGCTGTGTGCTCAGCCCCCTCCCGTTCACACTGTACACACACGACTGCAACCCCTAACATGAAGAGAACTCTTTTATGAAGTTTGCAGATTACACTACTGTCATCGGCCAGAATCAGCACCACAGAAAACCTGACATCCTCACACATCTCCATCCTGGTTAAGCTGTGACATTTGGGCAAAAAACAACAACTGTGTTGTAGAATAACAATATACAAACCTTAACCTTGAACAGTGACACAGGGCATCAGAGCTACTCACCGTTTTAAACTTGAGCAGGTGTTTCATGTGCATCACTCCCTTGCTGTAGCTGGCTGGTAGCAGTGAGTCATCCTGGCCGTTAATGACTGACACCAAGTCCCACAGATTGCTACTACCTCCTGGAGGCTAGCAGAGGAGTATGCACAAATATGTTCAGAAACACCCACAGACACACATGCAGTAAGCACACTCAAACAAAGGAAACAAGTGTATATACACACACACACACACACACACATTGTGGCAGACCAGGGAGAAAGCGGGAGCCCAGGGGGAGGAGCCCAAGGCTCCAGTTGGGGGAGGTGATTGACGGCAGGTACTTCCCAGTGCAGGTGCTGCAGCCAATGGGAGTTTGGCAGTGGACACACCTGCAGGCAATCCCCAATTAGGGGAGTATATCTTCAGCTGGGAAGCAGCAGGAAGGGAGGGAGAAACCAGAAGGCCACGAGCTGCAGCTGAGCCAGAGAAAGGAACCACGGGGAGACAAAAGGTAATCGGGTGTTCGCCTCTGCTCTGCCCCCAGGCTAGAAGACCGGATTCACCCACGGCGTGAGGCCACGGACCCCGGACGGGAGGAACTTTATCCCCACCCCCTTTTCCCCCACCTTGATATTAAAATACTCCTTTTGTTGATTCACGACTACCTCTGAGCGTCCTCTTTTATGCCTGAATCTTACCTCCTCGCCCCGGGGCGCCACAATATACATACATACATATATTATAATAATAAACTATGTACTTTTTTCTAGGAGTATTTATTGTATGTAACACAATGTGTCTGCATATTTACTGTTTAAATTAAAACAGAAAATTCTGCTTGTCTTAAGTACTTTTTCAATTACTTCAAATCTCGACATAAATGACAGGTCAACTTCTTCTTTAATGTTCTTTTAGTAAAGAGAAGCATATTCATCATGTTTTTCAGTGATTCAGAGTAAATACTGGATAAAGAGAGAAGGGGGCCTGCCTTTGTTGACTCACCTTCCAAATTGTATTCTAAAAATGTGTCCAATTATATTTGAAGTTAAAATGGTGACTGACATTGTAACTGACATCTAGGTTTTAACCGTAGACACAGCAACGGTGAGCAATTAGGGTTAAGTGTCTTGCTCAAGGACACAACAACACGGACTGGCTGAGCCAGGGTTTGAACCGCCGGTCCTCTGATTGAAAGTCAGACCTGCTAACCACTGACCCACAGTCGCCCGCAGTGACCTTCTATTGCTTTGCAATTACATCACTTTATATGTGAAAGTGTTTTTTGAAGAAAAACCTGAAATTGCACATTGAGGCCAAAAGAGGGAGGCAAAAGCATGGACTCCAAAATATATAGTGTGCCAGCAACAGAAATAACTTTAACGATTCAGACTTGCCAGCTAGATATTGAGATATATTTCAAATATGCCTGAATTTATAAACCGATTTTTTTATTTCCAGTACAAAGTAATGTAAAATAGATAATATCAGCTGGGCTTTTGTCATGAAAACAAAGTCCCCTGTAGTGTATAAACATACAGCGGAAAATGAGGCAAGATCAATTACTAGCTGTGTTTTGCTAGCTGTGGGATGAACTGCTGAAAATCCAGACATAGCAGAGCATGGAGACAACTGTGAAAAATGTCTATAGACATTTTGAAGATATTACACTGATATCATCCCCATTGATAAATAAGCATTCAGAATGTAATTACCAAAAAGCATTCAGAGAACCATCGAAGCTTCTTGGCCATGATGTCTGAGCTCAGTTTATCCAGCTCCAGCTTGATGTCTCGAGACACTTTGCCACAGAGCAGTGGTGGAGAGCCGGGAACCATAGCTGTGTCTGCACACAACCAACATAATTAAATGAGGTATAAGAAGAAAACACCATAAAAAAAAAAGAAGTGAGCAAGAGCCTGTTCTTACCAGTGTTTCCTATGATTTTTTCCCAAGGCTGATTGGTGAGGATGTTTAGCAGCAGTGGAGAGATGAGGGGTGTGAGGGACCAAAGCCTCACTGTACTGTCTCTGCTACAGCTGGCCATGGTAAACGGACGACTCTGATGACAAGTCAAACCTACAGACACAAACAGTTTGGCAAATGCATGTCAAAACAGAAATAGTAGGGTTCTATTGCAGTGGTCGAGAGTTAAGGGTCGAAACTCTATGTTAGCAATCATGTAGTTCCAAAATTTAGCAAAGTAACTGAAGTTCTACAAATCCCAATCACCATCTTGCAGGGCTTCAAAAAGGAAGATCAGCCAGTTCCTGTGCAGGTGGTTGGACCTGCCGCGGAGCTTAAGTAGCAGTCTGAGAGAGGGGTTCACTGTCGCCCAAGTCAGAAAAGTCCTGCTCTATCAAGATTCTGCTGATATCAAAATCTCAGGAAGAAAGTGATGATTGTAGGAGGCAGTTGAGCGGGTCAAGGCTGTGGCATAGCATCCTGATGGGAACTGTGGCAACTGGTTGGGCCAGACTCGGGAGAAATGCAAGATCTTGCAGCGATATAGCCTGGAGAAAGGAGAGGCAAAAGCTAATCCAGAAGGAGGTTCTCGCTGAGGTGGAGGAAGCTAACTACAGAAGAATGCTGGTAAGTGCAAGCAGGGGCCGTGGACAACTGTCTGAGAGATGACCTGGGAAGAACTCTGGAAGGCGAAAGCATACCGATTTAAGTTCTGGCTCTTGAATTAGACGTGTGCTCAGAAAAACGATACACAACATTACCAACATGTTATATTATTGCATTTATATTTCTCTCTGTATGTCTCTTCCAATACGTTTGGTCACAAACTTAAAACAAACCACACAATGTTAACCGAGCAGTCAATAACTGTTTGCTTCCTCCCCAAATCAGCAAAATCTGAACTTACTGGGATCAACTGAATAGGCCAAGGCCAGCCAAGGCCTCCCCACCTTGCGCGTATTGTTTCACGGCTGTAAATACTAATGTTAAGCGATCTCAAGTAGGTTACTGACTTCCTATAAAGATGGAAGAGGAAAACGCACAACCTCAGGACCCTCCCGCTGATCATAGCAGTGAGTGTGACTGAACTTGATGGGGGTGTGAAAGAAGTGCACAGAGTCGGGCACTGTAGGAAAAAAAAGGCTCTGTTACTGTAAATTAAAGACGAAAGCATTGTTGTAAAAGAGAGATGCATAAAAGGAATAAAATAAAAGGAAATGTACATTTTACAAGTTTAAGGTTCTTTGTGATGAAGGAAAACAAATTATGTGACTCCTGAAGATGAACAGAAAAACATCAACAAAGCAAAATCTTTTGAATGTCAGTGATTCTATTGCTGCTGTTTAAGTGATCGTCTAAGACTCAAAGTTGCCCTGCTGCTTCCTGTTGAACCTAGCGTTGGTTCAACGACCCAGTTGGAGAGAATTTGCTAATGCAAAGGTCCGAAACATCACAATAATGCCTAACTTGTGCTATAATTTAGTGCTATGTATACATACATATATATTGATGTAGCTCAACAACATGTATTGTCAGTTTTCCAATTGAGCTGTATGAAATATAAATAAGACATGAGACAGTTTCAGCTCTATTCCTTCTCTGTTAACGTTGCTGTTGGGCAGTGAATTTATAGGTTATGATTCTGATCATATTGGGCTCTTAGTTTGTATTCATCAAAAGAGTTGTGCTTTGTCTCGTAGTGGCGCATCACATTGCCGCTTTTAATAATCATATAAACATATGAGACATACTTGTTTTGAACTATCAATGGGAAGAATGAACATATAATAGTTGGTTGCAGATATTATTGCAGCTATCACAATCAGGCCATACATGGTCCTGATGTTGGCAACCAAGTAAGAGGTTTTGCTAGAGCTAACAGTCCCCGGGGAAGATTGGATGGAGTATGGGCAAGAAAGAAAGAGCAGATCTGTTTCTGAATGTTGGTGGAATGGTAGAAGGCCTGCTGTGAGCCAGTTGAATTGGGCTACAGGGGCCAATCTCTCCATAGGCCCTGGGACAATTGGGAATTTGTGGGCTGCAAAGAAGATGAGCGGCCCCTACAAATGTTTTCCATTAGCATTTGTAGAAAAAAGGGTGACATGTGGCATAATGTGCTCACAAGTCAGGGCTTGATGGGTTGTCCGGGTGAGGGTGTCTGATGTTCAGACCCAAAACACTTGTAGAAACTGCGATATAACATGTCTTTCTAAAACCAGAATATTGTATGAGGTTTGATTCTATAGCAGTTTGTAATTTGAAGGAACCTTCTTCTGAGTAACTGGCAGCTTTTATTGCATTTTAAGTGAACAACCTTCACTTCATCACATGAATACTTGACACCATCATGTATCTGCCCTATTAAAACAGGTTGTTCCGTTTCAGGTTGATCTGTCTTACCATAGACATCAGCTCCGTGGTCAAAGACTGCATCTAGACATGTGCCATCTCTTGTGTCCCACACTCTGATTGTATAATCCCAAGAACCTACAAAATAATATGCTGTTATTTTCAGGCTAGCATTGCATTTAGCCAGATTTGACAAACATCAAGACATTCTCGCATTGTGCCATCAGTGTCACACCGGGGCGGCGGACCCGCCCCCTTCCTTGTGTGGCACTTGTCTGATTGTCTCACCTGATCCCAATTGTTTCCACCTGTTCCCTGTTATCCTCATGTGTTTATAGTCTGTGTCTTCCCCTTGTCTGGTGCCAAAGTGTTCCCGTCTATGGTCAGGACTACTCTAGCCAAGCTATGTATTTGCCTTCCTCGTCAAGAGTGATTTTCAGTTCCGTTTTTTGCATCGCTATATGTTACAGCGCTAGGTTTGCCTCCGTTGGAGCGCCTTTTGTTTACACGCCTCATTACGAGTGATTCTCAGTTTAGTTCCTTTTTCACTAACTGTTACCACTCCGTTAGGAGTGATTTTGAGTTAATACTTTGTGTCCTCCGTTGGAGTGTTTTTGTTTCCTCTGTTAGGAGTGAGTTTGATTTAATACTTTGTGTCCTCCGTTGGAGTGTTTTGTTTCCTCCGTTAGGAGTGCTTTTGATTTAATACTTTGTGTCCTCCGTTGGAGTGTTTTTGTTTCCTCCGTTAGGAGTGATTTGGAGTTAATACTTTGTATTAATAAAGACTGTCTCACTGACCCCGCTGCATCTGAGTCCTGTTTCGAGTCCCGGCCTGACAATCAGTTGTCATTTTAAACTGGAAGGTAACAAATAATAGTTTGAGTACCATGTCCGTTCAGTAATTTTTTACTCAGTAGGTGCCCTGTTTTAGAAAGCAGGTGACAACTCCAGGGAAAACTCTGAGTTAATTTACTCTGAGATGAGGGAAACTCTGGGTTTTCAGTTTCAGAAAGAGGGCCAGTTTAAACTCTGGGTCATACTAATACCATAGTAACTGACTCCCATAATGAACCCTATCTTCCTTATCATTAGTTGATAGTGACTCAAATCTTATCAAAAGGTTTCTTTACAGAAGAGCTTCTGGCTTACCTGTTACAGTGCTCTAATTCAAGTCAACAGAACAAGTTGTTACTCCAAATATAAACCTCAAACACCCCACCAGCATGTCACTTTCTCCCAATTGTACTATTTTGTAAGGCAAAATGGTGACATGTTACTAAAGAATATAAAAAACAAAACAGTTGGTATAAATAAGGTCACTGGGAAATCAACAAAAGTACTTCTAGTAACATTACCTGAAATGAGGAGGTAAGGAACCTCTGTGTTCCACATCAAGCCTCTCACCGGAGCTGCATGACCACTCAACACATTGATACACGCATCCTGTGTGTAGTCCCATATACGAACAGTGCTACACACACACACACACACACACACACACACACACATTTTTGTCTTGTAGTGTTAAACCTAACTGATGTATCTGAAAACAATTAAATAATTTGTTGTCTGTCTAAAGTTAGTCCTTGTAAAAGACAAGTCAATCGATTTAAAAACAAATGATAGTAATCGTGTGCTTTACATTTTTATGGGTGACACTTATGAATCAGAGATCGGTAATGATAATCTTTAAAAATCTTGACAAATGAAAAATGTAATGTTTTGAAACTGGTAAAAATTTTCAACTCTAAAAAACCTCTACAAAAATGTTTCCTGTATTTGTGAGCAATGGTACTGGACCCTCCACATTTTCTGAACTTTAAGATTCCATTCCATTTAGAGCTTCCATATGACACATAAATGATACAGTTTATATTTGCCTATCAATACATAAAGTTAAGACACAATTTCCACATTTTGCAATCGACACATTTACTCGTATTTGTTATGTATGCATTATAATATTCTTATTTGATTCCTTGTTCTTGTACCTTATCAGAAATGTCCATCTTATCCAAGAAAATACCTATTGAATACTGTTTATTAGCAAAAGCTATCTGCGTTTCACTCACCCATCATCTGATCCAGAGCACAGTATTCCCTCTCTAAGTGGAGACCAGCGAACATGGAATACTTTAGCTAAGTGCCCAGTGAAGACTTTCAGAGGTTGATCGGAGCTGGTGGCCAGGTAGTACACACGAACATTTTTATCCTCACAGCCTGTTGCTATCATATCCCTAAAAAGAGAGAGAGGAAGATGAGTGGAAAACTATCAAATGTTACAACAGTATTAATGTGCAAAAACATCAGATTAGACAGGGTTGTAACTGTTCTGATTTTGCATTGAAAGTAATTGTGCAGTTACACCAACTGTCCCACCTACACTTGTCTCCATCGTTTCTAATAAAGACTTTTTTTTTCTTCGCCAATTACTCACCAATTTTTGTCTTATTCTTGTTCGATTTTATTAGCCTACTTTAAAAAAAGATTTTTTTTTTTGTAATCCTGCTTTGTTTATCTAGTATTGTGTAATCGGGAGGTTGAAAAAAAGTTTGTCTTTTATTTTTAAATAAGTGAAAGAAGTATCTGAATCTCCAATGCATATTGGCCACCCCACTGAGAAAGATGGCAGATGAATTAAGGTCCTACTTGTTGTTCTGGCTCCAGTCACAACCAAACACAGCAGCAGGATGCTTGTACTTATGGAGGATTTTACCATCGATGGTCCGGATGATACTGTAGTCAAAACAAAATAAATGTGTAAGTCTTATATGAAGGACAAATATTGTGCTTTTTATTTTCAGAATAGAGGTATCAGGGAAAATGAGGACTGACCAGAATCCATCTCCACTACAGGTAGCAATCCTCTTAGAATCTTTATGGCTCCATGATATACAGAATATACCGTTCTTACCATGCTGGAGGATAACAAAGAGGTCGTCACTGCAGACATATCATACTATCCAGAATATTTTGAATAAGTTGGAGTCAGATGTTTGACTATGTAATCATTTATGGGTCAATGACAAATAAGGCTTCAAAAAAATTAATTAAAAAAATATATTTTCAAAATTGATGTAATGGATATTTTTGAGACTGGTGACTTGTCCAGGGTGTACCCTGCCTTCGCCCAATGACAGCTGGGATCGGCTCCAGCGCCCCGCAACCCTAAAACAGGATAAGTGGTTCGGATAATGGATGGATATTTTTGTACCTGGAACATTGTGCTTTAACAAGTCTCAGTTGTTATCTAACGTTTCATAGTGTTTTAAATAGATTTCATCAATATTTTAACTTCATTAGCTTTTGTTCTTGCTCGCAACTTCATTTATATACTTTGTAAATACAAGTTAATGGGTTTTATGATAAAATAATATATTTCTAGTTTTAGATTGGTTGTATGTATGACTTGACATGACAAGTCTACTATCCTACCTGTAAGTTAAAAGTAGATATTTTAATCAATATTTCAGAGAGATCAACAAATCCTTTCACTCTGCCACAAATGGCAGTTGATGTCCTCTTGATGATGCAATATCCTGTTAACTCCTCTGCACTCCATTTCAATTCTATTATAAATGTATTATCATGAAAATACATTATTTTATAGTTGTTATACTCTGATCATTTACTGGGACAGCTGAGCCGCCTGATATTTTCAGTGTTTGAGGTACCAAAACATAAAAGCATATATATTATTTGAATGAACTGAAATATATATTTAAACTGAATAGGTTTTATAGAATTAAATTATATATGTCATGAATTGATACATTTTTTAAAGGAAATAATGGATTCGGACACAAAAATACGCATGTCATGTCATTGACCCTTATCCAAGCAAAGTTTCATTTTTAAAATTGTATTATGTTTTTTCAGCCGAAAAAAGGCTGCCGTCTCCCCTTTTTTTCTTATTTTTTGGCTTATTAAGCCAAGTAATTAACTGGTGATTTTCATACATGATACACAGATTTGTTTTGCAAAGTCATTATGAAATAAAATTCAAAGTAACCTCATTAAAGCGAGTGATGATCTTTCCTTTCCTGACGTCCCAGATGAATGCGCCATTACGAGATGTTGCGCCTGCAATGCAGTTCAGGTCTCCTTCAAAACACACACACAAAGGTCACCAACTTATCACATATTGTCTTTTGCACCACATATCTGACCTGTTTGTGAATGTAATTGTATTTTGTGGACCGGGATGTTTAGGTTGTGTTTATGTATCACCTACAGTGAATTGTAAGTCCTTCATTAGTTCTTCACAGTAGCAAAGGTTTCATGCATAAACACTAGGGCTGTCAACGAATATTCTATATTCAAATAGTTGTTAAAAACTGAATTTCGAATGTGAAAATGAATATTCGAATGTTAAAAAAAGAAAACAGCGGCAAGACTGTCTGCTTTGCGGGTGTTTCAATCACTGAATGAAGTTGCCATATTTGGGACAAGAATCGCAACCTTAAATTGCTTGCACAAAACTCTTGATCAGCACTCGTTTATTTAAACCGCTATGCGCAGAGAGCACCACGGAGAGAGAGAGAGAGAGAGAGAGAGAGAGATCCGCGGTCTTGGCCATTAGTTAATTTACTTATTTTCGTGTAGTAATATGTTGTTTAAACTTAAATAAATTACCTATACAAGTAGTTATGTCTCGTTGTATTAATTTGTCCTGTTATTGACGTGCCTAATGCACAACTTCGAATATTTGAATATGTTCGAATATATGTGTTTTTTTAAAGGGAATATTCGAACGTCATTTTTGAGCAATTTTGATAGCCCTAATAAACACCTTTTCAACATTCCCTCAGAACTAGGAATCTTAAGAGGAACTCATTGCTTTTCAACTGTGGGGACCAGGGTTTATATTAAGTCATCGGGGCATTTGTTTTCTGACTCATTTTTAAAAAGATGCATGTGCAATTTTAAAAATATGCATGTGCAATAGGAGTGAGTGATAGAAGGGACAGCAGTACTGTGAATAAGAGAAAAAAGGTTATTTCTTGATTGTTTCAGATGATATTTACTGTTAACACAGACAATTTTAGTTCAATTTTCCTCCTCTGCATTTCATTCATTACATCCAACGTACAGTAGTAAATATTATGCAGCAGGGGACTAAAATTACTAGGAACTTCTAGGTGGAAACTATAGATTTTCGTGTTGACTGTATGCATGCATGTGCTTGTGTGTGTCGAGGTGAAGCGAAAATACCTGGAGCCCAGGACAGGGAATAGACCACTCCTTCATTGCCGGGGGAAGTGTAAACGGCTGTTAGTGTGTCTGTGTCCCAGATTTTGATGGTTCCATCAAAACTAGCTGTGGCCAGCAGGTTGTGATCATCTGGGTTGAACTTACAGTCAAAAATAGTCTCTACATGACCCTGGAAACAATATTAAAACAAGTCAAAATCACAGCATAAGGCTTCTTCATTCAGTCATGTGTAGGCTGTTGGCTTTACAAAGGAAGTTATAGAATACCAAGTCCCGTAGAAAGTCCCACTTCTTGGCCCCCATGTCATAGAGTCCCACCCCCCCGTCCATAAAACAGCATACAGCATGGCCAGGAGGAAGAGAGAAGGACCGGTTCTGAGACAGGGTTGGGGGAGGTACCGCCTCACTGGTGGAACTGGTGTGGTGACTTTTACTGGGAGAACAGGAACTGTGAGCTGTAGAGAAAATATCTGTTGTGTTCTTCTAGAAATCTTAGATAATACATACGTATGTATGTCAACCTTATTTTAGTACTGTTGAGCTAATCAAATGAAGCCATACAAGAGGAAAGTACAACTGCTAAGTGTTTGAACGGCTGCTTTATTCCCACATAGTGTTTATTTACAAAAAGACATTAAGAGATTTTCATTCTCATCTGATGTGCTTTTGTAGTTGTTTGTTGAGAGCACAAATCTGAACATGTGGATTTAGTGTAAAACTTGCATTTGTAAGAATTACATTTCGGCACAAGATTTAGATATCAACCATAAAACAGAACCCTAGCAACTTATACAAGCTGTGGTGTATGGGCTTTTCAGTTCATACCACTTTAGTAAGTTCAAAAGGCTTTAGTCCAAAATGTACCTACCTTTCTTGGCAAGTGGGGAGTTTAGGACATGCAAAGCATGAAATCCGGTCTTTTTTAGTTTAAAGCTGTCCAAAGGAGTGGCGCGAGACACATTCCATACCCTCAACACTCCAACCTGGGAGTCTGACAGACAGAGACAATTCAATTAATTTCAAAGGTTTCTCTCATAATGCAAATGTGTTTGTATTTGTACTGGTCTGTTAACGTGCCTCATATTAAATGGGTTGTATTAATATAAACTCTGTCTAAAATCTTACATTTGCATAATAATAAGTGAAGGCTGAAGGGAACCCAGATCATACACACATCCCACACAGAAATGCCTAGTCTTTACCTCCAGTGATGAACATGCCTGGTGCAGAGGGGACCCAGGCCAAACACTGAACGGATGCAGCAGCTGAGGGGAAGCAGAAGCATGTGATACAAGCCAAGGCCTCGCTGTCCACCAGCCTGATGCCATTATGGAGGTTCGATACTGTAACAGAGAGAAGGTTTTCATCATTTAGCATCTGTGGTTGCAATTATAGTCACAGAGATTTAGTTAATATGGTTGACTGTGGCTCAGTGGTTAGCAAGTCTGTCTTTCAATCAGAGGGTCGGCGGTTCGATCCCAGGCTCTGGTAGTCCATGTCGTTGTGTCCTTGAGCAAGACACTTAACCCTCATTGCTCACCGTTGCTGTGTCTACGGCAGGGGTGGGCAAACTTTTTGGCTCAGGGGCCATATTGACTTTTAAAATTTGACAGACGGGCCGGGCCAGTATCAGATGGATAGAGTGTTTGTGTGAACCAATATAAATAAGTAAAAGACAATAACTAAAAAGTAAAGAGAACTTACATTACTTACTAACGAATATAACTTAAATGACTCAGCTTTTTTGTTTAACTCGCTGGCTAAGTCTTCGTCAATTAGTTCTACACGCCGAGTCACTGTCCTGCGTGATAAACTACATTTTTCGAATTTGTTTTTGCTCTCTGGACACAAGAGACCTGCTGTCTCTACCATGCATTCTTTCAAAAACTCCCCTTCAGAGAAAGGCTTGCTGGCTTTTGCTAATTTAAATGCTAGCAAATAACTTGCCTTGGTGCTTGATACTTGACTAGCAGTTTGTCTAAAAAAAGCCCCCCTGTTGCAGAGGGGCTCAATGCAGGAAGCTGGCAGGAGGCTGGCAGGCAGAACCCTATATGTCACATGAGTCCCGTGGGTCTGATGTGCCGTTCGTTATGCCGTATAAAACGGACCATGTCTCCGTGGCGCGCTTGCCTGTGGGGGAGGGGTGGAGGTGAGCAGCGCAGACAGCAGCAGCTGGACTCGCAGCCTGATGCGCTGCAGAAAGCACGGCACAGCTGTCCTCTGCCGCACGGCACGTAAAGACCGCTGTAACGCTTCTCCGTTCCCGACTTGAGTTAAGAAACATCGATGCTGGTCTTTTGCCGTCATCGTGCTTCGGGAAACTCAAGTCGGGGACGGAGAAGCGTTACAGCGGTCTTTACTATAATTTATAATTCATAATACTCGACGGGCCGGATCCGGCCCGCGGGCCGTAGTTTGCCCACCCATGGTCTACGGTCTACTGTATAGCATGTATGTCGCTTTGGATAAAAGCGTCAGCTAAATATAATGTAATTAATACCCAGTTACAGAATTAGTTAATAAAAGTAGTTAAGTGTTTATAATTGTATGGTACTAAATTGGAATTGCTCAGAACAACTTTGAAAATCCTGTTTCTTAAATTAAAATCACTCCAGGTAACAAAATACTTGTGATGTTGTTCATATTGTGTCCCACCTAGTAAATAGTCAGTTGACAAAGGGTCCCATTCTAGAGCACTGACTGGGTCCTCTTCATCTGTCCCTTCTAATGACTCTGGCCGCAACACATGCTTTTGTCCTTTTGTCCCTAAACAAGAGAAGACAGACAGAATAATGAAGACATGTTTGGTTACAGAAACATCCCTGCTTATGAAACCTGAAACCAAGAGTAGCGTTGATAAAATTATTGCAGGCCCAATTTGATGATGTAATGGTGAAATGTATTTCACTGAGTAGCGTAAAGAGAGTTCAGTCATGAAATCTCTTCTAACCAAATCGACATTAAGAGCAAGGGTGACTAAAACTATAGTGATCTGTATGGAAATGGGAATAGCCATCTGTCTCAAAACTCCAAGTGAATGAAGGTCAGGAAATTTCAGAAACCTTAATTCCTATATATGCTAAGAAATTATTTCTTGTGGTAAATTAAAAAAAATGATTTCCACAATACGTACAGTATATGAGCTCAAAGTGTATGCCTCCAAGCAATGAACGTAAGTCAAAGAAATGTCCCCTAAAAAAAATCCACATATTAATGTGAACATGTTTTAATCAAAACATACCTGGCTGAAAAACTGACAGACTTCCGTCAGTGTGTCCAAACACCAGTTTGCCCTTTTTGGTGGGGTGCCATCTGAAGAGACAGATATCAGACAGGAAGGAGTGGGCTTCTTTATGCACTGTGACCCCAGGGTCTGTACCTCCATATACCCAGATATGCAGGGGGCCGCGTTGGGACACAAACGCCACTCCGTCAATAAAGTTCCAGCACCAACTTACTGATGCAGGAACACCTGGAAAAGAAGAGGAGATGCAGTGATACTTTATGCAGGAAAGGACATTGCCATACTCTAATCTTAACCCTCATCTTACCAACTGGCGTCCCCGCAGATCCCAGAACTTTACATTTTGACATATCTCACAGGCGATATATTCTATTTGACTTTCGCAATCAATTTGTTCCTAATTACTTTATATCATTGTTTCAGTTTCTGATTTAATTTGTGCTTTATATTTCCCCAGTCAAAAGCACCCAATTGAAGCCCATGCAGTTTTATTAGATGGAATAGAATAAATAGGTAATTTAAAGTATCACACACTACTAGGGAGGAAGAGGCCCTCTGTCATTTTGACACAGACAGATATCGATGCAGCATACACGCATTACCTCCTGTGCTCTGTTTATTTTCCTTTTACACAGTAAGCAAATTAACTGTAACTTAACTAAAGAATATATAATATATATTGTTTCTCCAGATGACATCAATTATCTATATAGGCCCCATCACCCCCGTTGGAAAATTGGGTTCAGCCTCTGGGATTGAGCATATAAAAAAAAATATATAAGAAAAAATCAAATAAATAAAACAAAAAAACCCAAGAAATGTCAGATCCCTGCACCACAAGTCAATATAAGTTAATTGTGTCATGTTTATAACACTATTACACAATACTTATAAACATAAACCATAAGCATGACTTAAAGTGACTCAAAAACGACTAAGTATGGACCCCGAGTTTTGAATAATGCTGATTAAAAAAGTTAGGAACTAGCTAGAAGGCTAAACTCGACGGTTTTAGAATCCTTAGAGCCTACAGAGTCCGCCAATACCAAAACCTTTCAGACAAAGCATCGCAAAGATATGCACAGGAATGCCATTTGTGTCCAGCAAAAAATATGAAAATTGACTTACTTATGGCTGAAATATGAATATTCCAGGCCTTCCTGCTCCCTACTGAAAGCTAAGGCCAAGGAGCACCATGCTGCAGTGAAACGAACCCCGTTCAGGGACCACCGAGGACTGTGGGAACTTTCATGCTTGAGCGGAGTTAACATGAGTTCGACATTTATTTAACTAAAATAATTATTAAGAATACTTAACTTCACCCAATCAAAGCCAAACTTCGCACAGATACCCCTACCATATTGAGCTAAAAGTGTTCATATCGACGTGTAAGGTAATAAAAATGTACTTTTAACATCATTTTTCTTCAAAAAATACATCTTTTTTTTGTATGTGTATTATCATAAACCAATATACCACTAACACATATATGGCCTTATTATCTATCTTCACAAGGGTCTTCAGTATTTTATAGCTTTTTTAATTTTTCAAATAGACCTTGTGAATGAGGAGATAATCAGGATTTAATATGAGAAAAAAAGCATCCGCAATTTTGGCTAAAACATTGGTGCGGGGCAAAGTGATAACTAATAACAATTTGATAAGACCATGATGGTTGTTTCTTACATTAGTGTATTCTTAGGGTCCCCAGAGACCCCAGTCGGTAGTGCCTTTATATCAAATAAGATGGTAGGCTGAGGGTGAAACACTAGAGTGCCAATAAAACCTGGTGTGGATCATCTATCAACCTTTAGTATTGTCCAGTCTGGCTACAGTCTTCTGTTCTGCCATGTTCCATACAATGAGCAGATTATCAGCAGAGGCTGACGCAAACAGATCAGGGTTGTCAGGACACCAGCTGATGGCTGTTATGGTCTTCTTGTGCTCTGACATGATGGACCGCAACTTAAATTCATTGTACTGCTGGTCCAACTACAACAAGAAGACAGAGAGAATGACATGGAATTAAAGAAGGAGAAAGCAATGCAGAAATGTTCAAAATTCACAAACTTAAAATAACATCACATGGGTAAATGGGAAGGACAATATATGCTTTAATAGTTCTGTTTAAGATTTGAATATATTGCACTGTGTATAATTGTGGTTTATAAGCGTTGCAACACCCAGGATGCATGTATTGTGGTTTATTGCCGATGGATATGTGTATCCATACACTGTATTAGGGCTACCATACAGTAAACTCACATTCCCTCTGACAAAGGATGCAAATTAGGTTTAAGTGGTATGCTAGCATAATACCATCTTAGATTTGAACACAACATTCTCATTAACACAAATACACAAAAGTACTTCACCTGGTAGATGTATATAGCCAAAGTAGCACAGTAGGCAAAGCGGTCTCCACTAGCAGCACACACATCTTTATTCCAGGGCTGACAGCCTGCTGCCAGCAAGCCCACCTGCTTCACCTTTGCCATTATCACCTAGAGTCACATAAACAGATGTAGATGCTAATCATGTTATATTTAAGTATTTTTTACAAATCCTGATTCAACTTTTGACAAACAAAACAAAACTTACCAATAACTGATCAGATTCTCAGTATCTCTGGACACTAAAATGTATGTTAAACAAGGTCTAAGATCAGTTGTCAGCTGGAAGACTATCATCTGTGCATTTATATTAAATTGTATTATTATGTGTTGTATTGCAACACCAACCACACTACATAAAATCAACACTTCTCTAACTATTATTTGTTATGAAATATGGATTGAATTCCAGTGTACATTTATATTAGTACCAGAGTAACACTTACAACATATAAGTATTTGGACTGTGACACACTTTTTCTTCTTTACCTCTTTATCTTTACACAGATTTGAAATGACGCAGTCAATATGAGGTTGATGTTTAGACTTCCAGCTTTAATTCAATGGATATAACAAAACTATCGTATTAAATGTTAAGGAATTACAACCATTTTTACACAGTCCTCCACATTTAAAAAGTAATTGGACAATTGTCTTACAAATGGTTTGATGGCCAGGTGTGGCCTGTTCCCTTGTTATTTCATACAATTTAAGTAAATAAAAAGGTCTGGCTATGGGTGGAAGACTTCTAAACCTTGTGAAAATGTGGGGGACTGTGTAAAATGGCTCTAATTCCTAAACAGTTAATGCCATAGTTTTGTTAAATCCATTGAAATAAATCAGAAAGTCTACACTTCAACCACATATGTCAATATGTGGTTGACAAATCTGTGTAAAGTCATGTAAAGAGGAAAATAAGAAAACCTGTATCCAAATACTTATGGCCCTTGCTATGTAGATCCACAGGTTGAAGAGGATAAGATAATTAAAGAGAAAGAAAGGATTTCATTAATCTCTGTTGTGATTGGCTAGGAAGGCTGCTTATTGTTCCTGTGAGGACCTGACTACTGACTCAGCAACATACAGGTTGTCTAAATGGTGGGACTGTACTCATTATAGCAACTACACAGCTTCAAACCGAGTTGGAAAGATAATCCTGTAAAAGTGTAGTTTCTGTATTAGTAATTTTGTATGAGTCATTGTTGTTGTTTTCAAACTAAACCAATATAAACAGATGCAACTTCAGATAGAACTGTGGCCTACCTGTCATACTTGGTATATTTTTTTATACCTGCGCTGTTCCCCCAAGCAAGTGAGTGGGGATTTAAGCTTCAAATAAATGTTTAGTTACCTGTAACCTCTTCTTGTCTGTTGCAAATCAGCTGATTTACATATACACTTCTCTTTTATATTAATTGATGGTGTGGTTATCTAAACAATAATGGTGCAGCTCTCACAGTAATTTGGACCTTTCTGAAAATCACATATTTACATTTGACTTATTATATATTTGTCGACAAGCTAATGTCTTTGAAACGGTCAACCTCCTATGTTATGTTAATCTTGAAGAGTTTGGAGTTAGTTGTTAAGTTTGTATTTTAGGTTTCTACAAGCCCCCTCCTAAAAAAAAAATCAGTCTGCTACAATTGACTTCCTAGAAATTCATGGGACACCTTTCTCAAGGTAGTTCTTAAACAGTGGATGGTATATTCTGAATGAGCCTGTATTTGACATAGCAAGGTGATTAGAATCAGATTTTTTTTTCTATACAGCTCAGTCACCCAGCAAAACAAAACAAAACTTTGTAGCTATTGTAAAATAAATGAGGTGTCCTTTAAAATTATACATATACTTAGATAAGACAAGGGTGCTGTCTAGCTCATTGGGATGGATAGTCATTATTAGCCATCATATATTTATCTCGGATAAGCACGGTCTGGGTCATTTTTAAAAGATATGTGTCAACGGTAACACACTGAACTAAATTTAAGTTGAAAGTTGTGTTCCACATTTATGTCACTATGGATTACTTGTTTCTACTACATTCAGTTAAGTTAGCGTTATTTTTAGCTCAAAGGACCCAGTTTTGAGACACGCAAATCGCCTACTTGGCTTTGGCTAACAAAGAGGCAATCACAGAGCACTTATTATCACAGATCCCTCGTTTCAACAATCACCTAAAATAAATGCTGAATCTGAATCGTCGTTTATTCAATATGCTAACCCCTTTTTAGGCTACTACCTAGCTATTTTCATCCAAAATTGCTGACTCAACTCGCCATACAGACGCAGTTGTTTTCCTGTTATACTTCTAAATATGTAGATGGAATCAACAGGTTTCAGCACCACAAACTAATCCGTGTAGAAACTGTCTGTTATTGAGGTACTTGAGTGTCGCAGATATGGTCGGTCTGAATACCACTGAGGGGCAGGTTGTTGATAACAAACGTGCATTCAACAAGATGTCATATCTGTTTAGTGTGTCATCGCTATAATACAGTGTTAGCAGACAGCTAATGTGTTAGCTGTCTGTTTTTATTCTTACCGTCAGTTCTCAGCTGGCTCGTGCACAATGGACAGCTCCAAGGTTCTGAAATGCCCCCTGATCGCTGTCCTCCGCGTGATATAGGTCGTAACAACGGCAATGATTGGTTCGTGGGAATAATCCACTTGATCAGCTATTGGCTCTCTGGAATGTCAATAAGACTTTATTCTGTGCAAATCCAGAAGTACAGTCTCCTCTCATGACTCCGTCCAACATGATGCATGATTATATTAGTGTGATTATTTTCATCGCTTTCTGCAATTGCAGTTCAAATTCAGTGAAGGTCAGTTCCAAGCGAGGGTGGAAGAAGTGGCCATTCTGATCCTTCACAGTAGAAGGCTAATGTTTTTACTGCAATACAACAATATAAAAATAGCCCTGATTTCAAATTATCAAGCTAAGTAAAAGCAGACTGTAGACTGATATCAGCACAATATTCATTGTAAGCGATCAAAAGTTAAATGCATGTGCCAAGGCTACATTTCCTCCTCACTAGACATTTGCCAAGCTACATTTTTATTTACTTAAGCATTTTTCATGATTTGAACAACTTTATAAAGTGTTCAGCGGTTTCTGAACACTTTAAAAAAGACTAATAAGCGTAGCTGTCATCAAATAACTACGCCTATCCTACAACACAGGATAATAACCAATAAAGGTTCTGCTGACACATAGCCACGCGTCATATGATCTAAAAACACACAACAGTGGTTCTGACAATTATTAAATAGTTCATGGGTAGTGTTCTCTAAAAATATACTTTGACTAATAGTAGACAAACTTGTAAAATAAATATAGAGGCAGAAACAGAAATGTAAAGTGTGGAATTGGTGGTTGGTATCATCCCATGAGTAGATCTATACTGAAAATGATTCCGATATTATGTGGTATGTAATATACTGGGTAGCCATTTCTCAAAATGTGTTGTAAACAAGGGAAGCTATGATTGTATTAGGGTGAATAAACAGTTTACAATACTTTTGAATAGCATATTTATTTTGTTTTCTAAAGCCTGAAAAATGGTCAGTCTGGTTGTATACAAAAGCTGCACCAATTTGAATATTTACATATTGTGTCGCTGAATAAAAAAAAAACAGGCACAACCTTATCCCAACTGGATGCACAGCAACCATAGACCACACTAGGTGAACTTGCCTTTTGTCTGTCCTTTCCATTTGAAAACCTAAATCTGACCAACATTTATTTCTGATGAAAGAAAAACTAAGCCAGCACATCATTGTACTCTTTTTTTACAACCACCTATAAGTAACAAATAAAAATGCAAGGCATAATGTGCTACAGTGCCAATAATATGTATTTACCCCTCCCTAACCTAAGCACATTATGGAATAATGACTCAACACAATGTCTAAACTCTTGATAATCACGACAATGTCTAGTTTCCTGGGTCAATTTCATACCAACAATGAACATTTACAATCACGTTGATGCTTTGACAGTGATTTCACCTAAATAATTTGCAGACAATTGCAGTCATGGTCTTTGCTAGTTAGCAATTAGATCAACTTGGTCATTGCCATCAAATATGTCGAGCTGCACTATTCTAAACGGAGCCAGCATTAGTCCGCTGCCGATTAGGAATTGAGTCTTCATAAAAGCCCTACAATAGGTCAACCTGATATTCAGGTTGACCTATTGTATTTTATATGATAAATGGTTGCTGAATGAGTCGGCTTTAGCCAATCCAGATGTAACCAAAAATCTAAAGCTAATTAACATTTCTGGTGAATCTGAACGATGGTTGGAACCTTGTCTGAATTTGTTCAACTATTCATGTACCACCATATAAGAGAAGCAGACATTAAGCAGTAACTAAAACCATTTAAGAAATACCTCCCCATTTAATGTTCTAAGATATTAAAATAAATGTAGAAATGTAATGTCAATACAGTTATAATATACAAAATTTTATTACAAAAAAAAAATGTTCTACATGAAAGTTTTCAAAGTTCCACTTTAAAAATGGCTTCAAACATTTTAACTCAAACTACAGATAACTCTTGGTAGTAAAATGACAGTGAAGAAACCGCACCACTAAACAGAAAACATAAGCAGTGCTTCCAGAAACAATACACTTTCTTTTTTAAACTTTACCGATTTGCTGCTGTCCACAAGTTTTAGTCCATTGTATTTTCACAGGAAATTCCTACCTAGCTGCCCGTTAGATGTAACAAACGAGTTCAGCAGAAAAACAAATGTATGGGACTAAGTTACAAAATAAAACTAAATCCCTGAATGTGAAAAGGAATACAAGTCTGGTATCCTATAGAGGCAGACCAACAGGGACAGCAGGCTATACTGTTTGAATCATCCACACAAAATTTGATCTGAACAATGCATTGCAAAAATTCACATCTTTTAACATAAACCACTTAGTCATCATCGTCCTCCTCGTCATCGTCCTCCTCGTCATCATCGTCCTCCTCGTCGTCATCATCGTCGTCAACTGGTTCTGCTTTCTTGGCAGCGGGCCTGCCTGGGCCACTCTTCTTGCCAGCATCACTCTTCCCCAAGCCACTTTTGGCTTTGTATGCAACAACATCCTAAAAATAAAAAGGGACATCTGGTCAGTTGATTCTTTTCATGAGTTTAACACAAATTGTCAGATTTCCTTTAACTTGAAGTTGCTTGAACGTTATGTCAAGTCCAAGTAAAAATAATGGGCAATGCGTGGATACCTTCAGATATTTTTCCTTCAGTTTGGCAGCCCTGGCCTCATAAGGAACCTTGTCTTTTGGTGTCTGTGTAGACCAAAACTCCCCAAGCTTCTTGGCAATGTCACCAATGGAAATACCAGGATTCTCCTCCTTGATTCGGGGACGGTGATCAGAGCAGAACACAAAGAAAGCGGAACTGGGGAGAAAAAGGAATCATTTATGCCAAGAAGTACCAGACTTCATTCATGCACATGAAAGTAAGTAGAAGCCAAATATAATTGGATATTATACTAAAACTCCACTGTAGTCTTTTTTTATTATTTTTAAACCAGACATGGGGCAGTGAGGCAACGGTTTAAGACTTACGGTGGCCTTTTGGGTGCGTTAGGGTCCTTCTTCGCCTTCCTGCTTTTGACTTCAGTACCTTTAGGGGGGGTGTATGTTTTCATCTCTCGCTCATACCGGACCTTGTCGTTCTTAGCCAAATCCTCGAACTTCACCTTCTCCTTGGCTGACATAGTCTACAAAACAGAAGCCAAATTCAGCAACGCCCCAAATTCTGACTTAATGCATCTCCTGAAGTATTTCAACACACATGTCTTCATAGACATTACATATTGAGAATATGCAGAACTTAACATCCTTATTGTGGGGTTTACCATACTATTTGTTAAAAAGGCTATGCAGGGACAAGCAAAGGGACTCAACTCACAGAAGCCACCAATACACAAAATCCCACCTTTGACTGTCAAATTAAATGTATGGTTCTGTGGTTTAAATATAGTAACACTTATGGTTTGTAAAATATTGTATTTAAAATTAAGTATGCCAGCTTACCTTCCATCTCTCAGAACATTTCTTGGAAAACTCTGCGAAGCCTACACTGGTCCCTGGGTGTTTCTTTTTGTGCTCTTCGCGGCAGGTCGCAACAAAGAAAGCATATGAGGAGGTCTTTCCTCTTGGCTTATTTGGGTCCTTTGTCATGGCTGCGATTGATCTAGAACACATGCAAAAAAGAAAAACGTCACATTACACTACAAGCCCACTTGGTGGCAAATGTCAGGCTGTATAATGTCCTAGGTTACAGTTATAACAATAACTTATATGCACAAAAAACTTAAACGTGTAAACGTATACTCATATATAATAACTTCGCAGATTGAACGTAACAGTCAGTTCGCACAAGCAGACGCCCACGGGTGTTTTACGGCTTTAATCGGATTTATGCTTCTCTCGGACAAAAAGACGCGACTCCATTTTGTATCTTCCCGCCTAAATTTAACTGCGCCAAAAGCTTACGAAACTACCATACAAAGTTAAAAGCTATGGGTTTAAACAACATGACTGTTCTTCCTCATTAAAGCCACCCGAGTGGCGTTCGACTAAATGGCTAGCTTTAAGATAAACTTTAACTCAAATGTGGGGCTACCATCATGTAGCAGGCTAAGCTACCAAACCAAATGGCGTTTGAACTGCATGTTGCGCACACAGCAGTAGACCACTATTTAAGTTACACTGCTTGTCACAGTACCGATAGAGGCCAACAACTTGATCATTTGTAATATATAGATTAAGCAGAAAAACTGCTAACCTTGTTTGGAGACATTTGAGGAAGCAGGATTAACGTTAACTAACGTGATGATAACATACAAACAACTTATTTCGCCAATATGCTTTTGTTGGTAATAATGCACGGATACATACTACCATTGAAACCACCGCAGACTTTCAATAACAAAACTATCCAAACAGAATAGCAATAGCGTCGACTGCCTTACCTGTTCTCAGTTAGACAAGTTGTAAACGACTGAACGAGGACAAAAGCCCGACTGTTTTGTCACTGTCTGCGAGGGCGAACTAACTTAACTCAAAGTACTTCCACAACTCCTCCCCGCCGTCAGCGGATTGGCCCGATTTCAAATTTACATTTGAATGTAGGCCTTGAGAAAGAAACACCACTGTGATTGGTTGCATTTAGTGCGATCATGTTTGTATGCGTTGTTTGTACGCTGATTGGGTTAACTGGGCTTTTAAACATACGGCGCCAAAAGTCCTTTGTCTGCTTCGAGTCAAAATATGTTCATCTGTTCATGTGTTGTCGGGAGTTTGTGTACGTTTGACCGAGACTGGCAGCACAGAAGCAATGATAGGGCCGTTTATATTTCGTTTCATTGAACAAGCTATATTACAAGAGACTGGTCAAACCTTCGTTAAGACAAGTCAAAAATCAAACTGCTCATTTGTTTTTTAACCAGCAAAAATGAATTACACAATTTATTACATACTAAACAACAACAAATCAACATCTGCTATTAAGTGCAATGTATACTTGTATAAGTACAATAAAGATATAGGTACAATGGAACATTGATGTGTTTATGTTTTTTCTTCAAAGACAGGAACTTGCACAATGTGAAAATAACAAAAGCTCAATATATCATAGTTTTCCATAAATAAACTCTGATGTAATTTGTTTATGTATCCATAATTTAGGCAGTCCAAAATACATCTGGTAATACAATAAAATTGATAGGTAGGTCTCATGTTCCACGTAGTATTATTTCTTCCAGTGTTTGAAGATATTTAGTTTTCACATCTTTTGCATTTGATTGAAAGAAAGGATCCTGATTAATAGAGTGATTTTTCACTTATAGAATATTATATAATATAATATATTGCAAGCTATCAAGATGCAAGTTCTGAAAACTGATCAAATTGACGGATTTGATATTCTCTCTTTGGTGTTGTACTGCAGCCTCAGTTCTCATTCTTTGAATGATTTGAAGGGTTAGACTGAACAAGCTCTATAGTGGGACGTTTGAGTCATACTTTTGATTACCATCTTTTCAATCAACTATTTTATTACGTTACAGTTTTAAAACACTATCAAGTCAACACTTATGGACCACTGAGTTGTGTGGTGTTTCATAAACTATTGTATACATATTTGTATGATCAGATTATATTCTTTATATAAACCACAACAACAAAAAGGGATATGAGACATTGTTAGTGGGATAGCATATGTAATTCATCATGTTTGAAACTGAACAATGAGACAGTATAGTTTTGTACTCTCTGTGATAATCCCTTGGTTTCAGTTTGATAATCCTTCTTTCGTTTATATTCCAACTTTTAATAATGTAATACGTTGAACCTTATGTCGTCTGCATGAAGCAATACTGCAAGAACAAATTAACTAAGATGCGCTTTTTTGTAGTCCATATTTGGAACATTGTAGTTTCACTGCTGCAGATCTACGCCATCTCCCTGTCGTTGCACAAAAGGAACATTATGAATCTTTAGACAGGAGCCTGGACAAGTTTTAATGAATGTAAAAAAGAACGATTGCCTCCAATTGGGGTCTTTTCCCGAGCTCAGAGAATCACAGAGAAAATCACAGTACATATGAAGTGAGAAATTGTGTGGAAAGAAAAGTGCACATAATGCTGCAAAATGAACACAATTAATATGAGTACTAATTCTTGTAGAAACAAAATACGGTGTCATACTTAACTAACAGAAACGTATGAAATTGCTCCCAAAGTCTGTGCCATCGGTGTGTGAATGTGCATGCAATAATGTGTTTAGGGTCCTGATGGACAGGTGGCACCTTGCATGGTTGCCTCTGTAATCCACCAGTGTATGCATGTTTGTAAATGAGGGAATACTGACATGTAGTATGGACCACATCTAGAGTTCAGACCAGGAAGCAGAGTTGTCGTCTTACACCCTTCTCTGCATTTCCTTTAGAGCAGTTGCCCACCTTCAACTCTAGAGAGACTGTGTCTGTTCCACGGCCACATAATTAATTAAATCAAAAGTAACCAGAAAAGGAGTTATACAAAATAACCTAATTAAAGTTAACACCAGCGCAACAACATAGGATAATTAAATGTGGACTCTTAAATATCATCATCTCGTATCGTCATCTAAAAGATGTATTAGTAGATGATTTAATATCAGACAATCATATTGATTTACTTTGTCTTACAGAAACCTGACTGTGTCATGAAGAATAGGTCAGCCGAAATGAATCAACTCCAGCAAGTCATATTAATACTCACAGTCCTAGTAGCACCAATCTTTGACCCAGGCATAATACATCCTAAACTTAAATTAAACTACAACTCATTTGAAAGCCTTGTTCTTAGTATTTCACATCCAACCTGGAAAACAGTACAGCCAATTATATTTTGTATAGTGTACCAGGCACCTGGTCCGTATTCAGTCAAATCCTAGTTAAAATACTCCTGTACAGTAGATGGCGGTATGCATTTCAAACTCTTTGCAATCAGCCATTTAACCGGGGAGAAAAAAGGAAGAATAACAAGACGAAGGAAGAAGTCCTCAATAACTCCCTATCTGGAATATAGGCAGCTGTCGAGCGAACTACAGACAGTACTGGCAGCAAAGCGTAGGTGACCGTGAACACGCTCAGAGACGACAGGAAGACAAGAAGATGAATGAAGCCGCTGTGGACCGGGGCACGCTCTGCCTCTTCGATGTTGACGGAACGCTCACGTCCGCGAGACAGGTAGCTTGTGTGTGTGTGTGTGTGTGTGTGTGTGTGTGTGTGTGTGTGTGTGTGTGTGCGCGCTCTCTCGTTCCGGTATCGTTAAAACCTCCACCTTACAAGGAATTTTACTTGGTGAAAGGTGCATAACAGACAGAATAAAACAATACAATTATAATAAATACAATAAACAGTTATTTATTATTTATAAATATGATAAATAAAAAACAGATAACAGTACTTTAGAACAACTAAGCCACTACCACGTGATGACTACTCTTGGAAAGGGTTTTCAAGCTGTTGGATAAACTAGGTTATTATCATTGTTACAGAGCCACAACGACAACAGACCGTGGCTCCTCCTCCGGAAGTGTGTCATTTTAAATCATTGGGCGGAACTTGTCATGCTTCATCTTTGGTAGGACTTAAGACACTCCCCTGAGGTGTACCATTATCTTAGTTCACATGCTAGTCCTGGCCGTTTATCAACCTGAATAGTTCTCGATCTTAGAAAGTCCATAACCCAGTTGAACACTTTCCATCCAAAAATAACATACATTTGATCATCGGCATCACCCTCTATAACATGTAAAATGTTTTTCCACACCAGTGTCTTTATTTACTTGCACTTTCCTTATCATAAGATGGTTAAGTAAGTGTCCATGTGCAACGAACAAAACAGGTAACTCAATTGCATACATAATTACCAGAAGAAAAAACAGTACAAAGTTCTAAAGAGATGGTGATACTATGACTAATAATAGTACATTTTCAGTGACGTTGGACAAAAGTGAACACAAGCTTTTTCTGTTGGGAAGCGTGGCAGTTGACATGAATCCTGACTGCTGAAATATAGGCAGATTTTCTTTATTAAAAAAATTAGTCTGGTACTCAATGTTGTGCAAAAGCTGGAGACTGTTATGATTGTGACTGATACATTATATAAGTATTGTTTATCTTTCAGCGCGTATCTCCAAACATGGCAGAGTTCCTCGAGAAGCTCAGGACTAAAGTTGGAGTCGGAGTGGTAGGAGGGTCGGACCTCTGTAAGATTCAAGAGCAGCTCGGAAATGATGGTGAGACGCACATTGGTTCCTTTGTTGTAGATAGATGTGTGTATGTATGTATATATATTTATTAATATGTGGTTAGTTTGACTATGTTTTCCTGTATGTTTATGTGTGCAGTGATCCAGAAAGTAGACTACGTGTTTGCTGAGAATGGTCTTGTGGCCTATAAGAATGGACAGTTACTCTCTGTCCAGGTAAGACTAAAGCACATCTTCTTTTAGCTAAATGATTGTAAGCCTGCATTGTCAAATACCTTTTGACAGATTAAAATCATTTTTCATTATAGTCATGGTTTTGTGAAACAAACCCTTAATATGATGGCATTACCTTGTGTAACAGGCCCCAGGTTTACTTTGTCTGCTTGCTGTTGTCAGTCCATCCAGGCCCATATGGGAGAAGAGCTACTCCAAGAGTTCATTAACTTTTGTCTCAACTACATGGCCAAGATCAAACTGCCTAAGAAGAGGTAGACTCATATCAGAGTCATGATCTCATTATCAATATCAATGATAGTAACGATCTGACTTAGCGTTATGTAGACTAAATGGTTATGTTTAATGTTTCACAGGGGGACATTCATTGAGTTCCGTAACGGCATGTTGAACATCTCCCCCATTGGACGCAGCTGTACACAGGAAGAGAGGAACGAGTTTTACGAGCTAGATCAGGTAGCCCCCTTTTCACACAGCCTGTTCAAGCTGATAAGGGATATGTAGCTTAGTAGGTAGAGTGGGTCGTCCATGGTTTGATCCCTGGCTTCTACTGACTGCATGGTGTTCAGTGTCCCTGAGCTCAACACTGAACACCAAGTTGCTCTGCGGGCAGTTAAGTGCTTCATCAAATGCTTAGAATGGGTTAAAAATAGAGGTCAAATATCATGTATGTATGTATGTATACTATATATGACGATTCTAAAAAAAGTTTAGGTACAGAGGCGGAATGGGGAGACTGAGTTGTTTCACCGCTGAGCCGGCACAGAGGTAGTCACATATACGAGCCGACGTCTGTGTGAGACAGGCGGAATGGTCGTGACGTGTTGAGGATGTGTTACTCCACCAAAAGCAGCAGTTAGAAGTCCGTGAGCTACTCGAGCTTTGTTTATACGCACGCATGGCACTATAGTACAAACGTCTGTAGTAGGGCTGCAAATAACGATTATTTCAATAATCGATTAATCTGTTGATTATTTGATTAATCGATCGGATAAAAAAACATTAATTTCCAACCCTTTATTCAAAAACAGAACTGACAGTGCAAACATCTTCAGAAAGTGCACAAACCGGTTGCTCCTTGAACATCCCTGAGCTGTTAAAGTAATAATTTAAAAATAATTAAATAAAATGGACTAACACAAAAAACATACATGTATGCTTTACATCTGCCAAATATATAGGTTTTTTTAATTAAAGTGCACAAAATGATGTATATTTTGCTGTCAGAACAATAAATAATTTATAAAAAATAAAGAAAAATACAAATCAGAAAACTTAACAGGATTTGTTTCAGCATGTCGACTGGTCTTTAACCTCCTGAAATTCACCCACACTACTCCGCTCCTCCGCACCCTTCACTGGTTACCGGTGGCCGCCCGCATCCGCTTCAAAACATTGGTATTGGCGTACCGTGATCTGGTCCAGTCTACATCCAGGACATGGTAAAACCTTACACCCCAGCTCGTGTGCTCCGCTCGGCTTCTGCCAATCGGCTCGTAGCTCCGTCACTGCGAGCAAAACACTCCACAAAGTCTCGACTGTTCGCTGTCCTGGCTCCTCGATGGTGGAATGAGCTCCCCATTGACATCAAGACAGCAGAAAGTCTCTACATCTTCCGTCGCAAACTAAAAACACATATTTTTCGACTATACCTTGAATAAAGAAAGTAGCACGTCGTAGCACTGGAATGGCTCTTACTGATAGCACTTTGTAGTTGAACTTTATTTATGAAATTGTACCTTCTTGATTCTTGTTGTTCTGATTCTTGTTTGTACTAGGGATGCAACGATACCACTTTTTACAAACCGATACGAGTACGAGTATTTTTATTTGTGTACTTGCCGATACCGAGTACCGATACCGATACTTCTTAGATTTGGTCTCCATGAAAGTGCAATTAATTTGGAGGCAGATTTTATTTTATCCTCTGCAGATTATGTCAAGCCTATAGTACAAAATTAACAGAAGGCTATCCCAAGCTTTAAACTTCTTGTGGAAGTCCCTCTAATGTCGGACCATAAAACGCCCCCGTGTCCGGGTTCATAATCATAATCAGAATCAGCTTTATTGGCCATGTGTGTTTACACTCACATGGAATTTGACTCCGGTTACACATAGCTCTCATTGTACATATATACACATTTACAATAAGCAAGATAAATATTTAAAAAAAGACATTAGAAAGAAAAAGTAGTCCAATTAGTGCAGGTAGTGCAGATGGGGGAGTCTGATTAATTGTTCATCAGGGTGACGGCCAGTGGAAACAAGCTGTTCCTGTGTCTGGTGGTTTTGGGTAATATTAGGGATCGAGCAATTATATAGGAAGCTGTGTTCCAAGTTATGTTTCCGGTGCTTTTATTGTGGAGGGAGAAACGGAAAGGAAAACAGGAGTGGAATTGTGGGATATACGTGTGTGAAGGAGATAAAAAAGTGGTTCAAGTTACCCTGCAGCGTGTTTTCATTTTATTAGAATTACAAATATAGACACACAACAGACACTCGGCTACAATAATATCATCCGTAGCCGCACAACAGCGTCTGAATGAGGCCGCTGCCAGCGCTACTTCTGGCGGACCAGCAACAGTTTGATTCAAACCGGCGGGACGGCAGTAATTTGTGTCGCGTTCGGTGTGAACGCACCATTACTCTACACACCTTGCTGCAAGAGCCGCAAGAGAGCGACGAAAGAGCCGTATGCGGCTCTGGAGCCACGGGTTGCCGACCCCTGCCCTAGACGTTGAAGTCAGGTAGGACAACAAATCTTTTTCTCCACAAAGCGCGACCAGTTTGTTGTAGTGAAATACTGTTGAGTGGTATCGGTTCTTGGTATCGGCAATTGAAACCGATACGAGTACGAGTATTTTAACGCAGTATCGGCCCCCGGTGCATCCCTAGTTTGTACTCATGGTGGAATGCACTTATTGTAAGTCGCTTTGGATAAAAGCGTCAGCTAAATGTAATGTTATCTTTGAACGTCAGAACTTGTTCTCTACACTACACTCAGACGCACACACTCACAAACTCTCACACTCAGACACACACTCACTCACACTCTTTGTTCAGACACATTTCACTGTTATTAACGAACTAATGCTAACGTGTCATGCTTGTCAAGCTGATAATGAGTAAACAGCAGCACCAGAAGAGCTGCTGGAGCGACGTTACGTTGCTAGTCGTGGCAGCTGAGCCTGAACAGGAAGTGCTTCTACTAGCTGCCGCTGCCACGGTTTGAGCTCCTACTGTGCTGATGAACGGCCTCTTCCTCATCAAGGACTCCAACATGTTTACGTTTTAGGTGCTGAATCATCACCGTGGTGCTCCCATGCCAAGTTGCTTTTTCGATGTATTTAGTGTGAAATGCTCAACACCTTGCATGACTTAGGTCGTACTGATTTCTCTGCCTCGCTATGTGTTTCAGAACAACGTTACGGTCTCTCCGATTGTCTTTCCTCTACCTCCGTTCTGCTCCGCGCTCAACTCAACTTTTTATTTTATACTCAAACTCTGTGACTTATTCAGTGGTAAATAGTCACGCGACACAATGAATCGATAATGAAATCCGTTGTATGAAGGCAAATCATTGTCATAAAGAGAGAGCGCAAATCAATCATACGCGAGTGTAATTTACTTTGACGAGCGCTTTTACATCACTTCGCGAGCAAAACCCTCTCAAAAGTTCCTCTCGCGAGTAAAAGTCCCTCTCGCGCATTTTTAACCTGCTCGCGCGTCTCTGTAACCTGCTCGCTCTCGATTAAATTTTGTTTTTGACAGTAAGTGGGCGGAGCCAGTCTCCTCCTGTCTCTTCCTGGATGTGATATCCAGCCAATCCAAAGACGAGGATTGTAACCAATTAGATGTAGAGATACGATGGAGACTCGCTCCGCCCACTTACAGTCAAAAATAAAATTTAATCGAGAGCGAGCAGGTTACAGAGACGCGAGCGCAGATTGAAGCTTTGTGCGCGAGGAGGTTAAAAATGCGCGAGAGGGACTTTTGAGAGGGTTTTGCTCGCGAAGTGATGTAAAAGCGCTCGTCAAAGTAAATTACACGCGCGTATGATTGATTTGCGCTCGCGCGTGGAGCTAATTTGCGCGCGCACGCGGAGCTCATTTGCGCTCTCTCTTTATGACAGTGATTTGCTGCGCTCTCTCTTTATGACAGTGATTTCCCTTCATACATACCGTTGCCAACTCTTTTAATAATCAAATTTGATCGATTCGTTGTTGCGAGTGTGTGCTCGTAGATATTGTGCAAGCTACGAGCACACACAAATCCATCCGAAACACCGGTGTGCGTACAAATAAAATGTGCTGAGAAGAGGCAAGACATCAACGTTTACCGACAAAACGGCATAAACCAACCTCCACAACGCAGAGGAAGAATTGTAATTACCTGTACACTCATATCTCATTATCATGGAATACTTTATTGCCCTGCAAAGAAAAAAAGTTAAATATTAAATGCATTATAAAGAAAGCAAGGGGGCACATGTATACACACATGTAGATTTTTAAAACCTCCCGTTTCTAAAGCATTTTAAAAGTAATTAATCATCTTTTTTTAAATCCCTAGACATGTAAATAGTACTTATTTTAGCAAACTCTGTGTGACAGTCACGTCTGAAAAGCTCTGATCTCATTGCTTAAAAATAAATTACAAAAATTGTGCTGCTTAAGAAACAGACATTTTTCTCAGGAGTTGGAGACCGAAAACAGAACTAACAGGGCAGTGAATATTGGACTGACATTTGTCAGGTCGCCAGAAACTTGCTAACATCAGAATTCTTTTTTTTTTCGAGTTAACTTTCATAATTACACTGCCACCCGGTACACACTCTCAAAAACTAATGTAGATGTTTGTTTTTCTATTTGTGTACTTCATTAAAAGCTAAATTGTCAATTTCCAAAATTGGCTGAAGTTACTCTTTAACTGAAGAAGCAATGCAGAAATTGTTTCAGAGTTGGAAGGACAAACATCAAATAACTTTTGCAGGGCTGTGAGTTTTCTTCTTTTTTTGCTCCTTTCAGAAAGAGAAAATCAGAGAGGAATTTGTATCCATATTAAAGGAAGAGTTCAAAGGAAAAGGATTGTCATTTTCAATCGGTGAGTCAACTGCATTCATGACAATCATACAGTGTTTGCACGTATAGCCTGTGTTCAATCTATAAGGAACTGCATCGATAGCAGCTTTAGACTTGGGCCCCAGGTACTGACCTCGGACAGTCTGAGAAATCAGTTCAGTTGTGGCCATTTCTGAGTCATTGTGATGTAAATTGTCCACATCATCTCTCTGCATCTTGGTCTTTGTTTCTCTGCAGGGGGGCAGATCAGCTTCGATGTGTTTCCTGATGGTTGGGATAAGAGATTCTGTCTGGGGTTTGTTGAGGACAACTACTCAACCATTCACTTCTTTGGAGACAAGACCAAACCTGTGAGTATGCTGCTACTGCTGAACCGCACAAGAATGTATAATGTAGGAGGAACATTATTCTATCAATAGAACTGCCTGATAAGGCCAGACATACAGTAATGGGGTGTCCTGTGTGTCTGATATACAGTGTACTTGCTTAGTTATCTAGTTTCCTCTAACCCTGGTTACCTGGTATAATTTTTAAAAAAACTCTCAGTTTAGGCCATTCACACGGGCTAAGCTGGCATTTACAAATTGCATCTCTGGAGACTGGTTTTGGGTTTTAGATGCAATCTAGTATAATCAGAGGATCAAGTCAGAGGAAAAGATGTGATTCAAAATGTGGTTGCGTTTTTGTGTTGAGATTGAGCGGTTTTCAAATTTCTTTTTGTCCAGTTGCAAAAAAGCTTTAGTCAGAGTTGCAGCCTGTGTGTTAAATTATTAGTAAATGATAGTTGTGCTCATTTAAAGGCATTTTTTCCAGTAGCATACTGCTGTAGAGCTGTATCTGCTACTCTTTTAAAGTACTATTTTCAACCTCCCAGCACCTGCTGGCAGGATTAAAAAGCATATTTTCTTTAAACAATTGCCAAAACTACACATGTATCATAGCCAGAAGCTGTATAACCGTTATTAACAGCAGATGTTCACCTTCCTAATGGTACCTGAACACATCATGTGTGAAGAATGCTTCCATTACAAAAAGCAGCCAAAATAAAGCTTAAAATTGTGATATTTCATAAATAATATTTTATACTACATGCTTCATTTAAAATCTCGCTCCTGCTCCAACCCGATTACGGTAAAAAAAAACTTAAATTCTGTGCTTCTCAGCGCAACTGGGAAACCTCAATTGACTCGCCTGAGACCAACAGTCACATGACAAAAAATCCATAAAACCTGGACTGAACTGCAGGCTGTTTGCACAGAGCAGACAGGAGAGGCTGTAAGTAGAGGTTGAACAAATAAATAGTTCAATGAATATAGAACATGAAGCCTCCATTTATTTTTTTTAAATTGGTAACACTTGTGGACGCTTAGGAAAATGTTGTGTATATGTAGATTCCATTGTTTTACAAATTTTGTAAACTATTCTTTTTCTTTCTTATGATTTATGGCATGATAACTGTTATAGTGCACAAAAGACATGTTGGCGTTGTCTCTACTTCTAGCGATGATTGTGCTGTTTCTGTAGAGGTGCAGAACTTGTATATTGCAGTGAAAATAAAGGCTACAGAGAACTTGGGGTTCACTATTCTAAACACATTTAGAATGGGGACAATGAAGATAAATGATGGTCTGCATGCTGTGCTCTCCTAAAGGTTGTTACACCAGGTGATGAGGCGTAAAGACCTGGCATGCAACACACTGTGAGCTCTAGCTAACTACCATCCAGCTTAAAAAAACATTTTCCCATTGAGTTTATCCAGACCATTTTGCTGTGCATATGCAATCTGAAGGAACACACAGAATATGCAAGATTGCTGCCTGCCTTCATTTATGTTTGTCATTTTTTGTTTTGTTTTGGGATTCACACAAACAAAAAAGTTTCACTAACAATCGTTTTCAGTTTGTCTCTGCCTAGTATAATTCAGTTTATTCAACAATGATAATAGCAGTTGATGGATAAAGAAAAACCACAGTTTATTACTAACTTCACGTACAATTCCACTGAAAAGTGACATGATCCTCAGTGTTGAGAGACTTAGTCTTCAAACTTTCAAAAAACATTTGTTGAAGGCAATAGTTAATTCAACCGGTATAAAAAGTCAAGTCTGTATGGTCTGATTTACAAAATAGCAGTTTGTGCTAAATTCTGAAACAATTGTTAGTTCCTTGTAGAGCTCAACTAGTTTGCTATTCTGATAAAATACTTTGAGCTGTGTGTGTGTGTGTGTGTGTGTGTGTGTGTGTGTGTGTGTGTGTGTGTGTGTGTGTGTGTGTGTGTGTGTGTGTGTGTGTGTGTGTGTGTGTGTGTGTGTGTGTGTGTGTGTGTGTGTGTGTGTGTGTGTGTGTGTGTGTGTGTGTGTGTGTGTGTGTGTGTGTGTGTGTGTGTGTGTGTGTGTGTGTGTGTGTGTGTGTGTGTGTGTGTGTGTTAGGGAGGAAACGACTATGAGATCTACAGCGACCCTCGGACCATCGGCCATGAAGTCTCCTGTCCAGAGGAAACACACCAACTTTGTCAGCAGCTTTTCTTCTCATGAGAAGTGGCAACTGTGCAAAACCGGCTTCTATTCAAGGTCTCATTTATCTGTCAAGAACCTATCTTCAGGCTTGACCACAAAAATGCTCACTTGAATGCAGAAAGAGCCAGCATCTTGGTGTCTTTGGTAATGTCAGGAAGGAGAGGGAAGACTCCCTGACTAATGAGAAGAAGGTATTTCTGGGTATTTTTGGTTGGGTATATGAGAACGACTTCAAAATGTGATGTCATGGGTTAAAATGTATTGTTTAATTTGTTTTAATGATAGGACGGCTTGTGTTCTCAACATCACCTCATGGTAAACGTTGACCCAAAACAATTACCAATCAAATATTTCCATTTGCAGAGACAAATGCAGCGTCATTTTCATCCACACAGGATTCTGAGCAATCAACAACAAATCTGTTTGTTTGTGGTCTCATTGCTTGGATTTGTCTCATTTGTGTATTTCATGTCAATACCAGCTGCTTTTGAATCTGTTTGTGATTAAAACTCCCACTGACCAACTGGGCCTCTGGGAACAAAAACCAAAGACCCTTTGATTTTAATGTGGTTTTATAGGGAAGGTTTTGAGGAACTCCCAGATGGTCATACTGTATGTCACTGTTAATGTGACAAACAGACCTGAATGCTTCTTTTATTTTCCCAGAGTAAATTTGTCAAATGTTGTCAGAGCTATGACGTCTTCCCCTTTTAGATTCTATGTTGACATTTCTAGTATCACTGCTCCATTATTTATATATATATATATATATATATATAATCGAAGTGTAGAGGCATTACAATTAGAGCTATCTTTATAAAATATACAGGTGCCTATCATATTGTGATGTGAGTTTTTTCAGTGGCTGAATTGTTAAAAATATACATACATTTTTTTAATTCATACTTTGAAATGTCCGAAGGAGACTCAATGCATAGACATCCAGCACATTATATAAGAATCATCCAACTACAAGCCAAATCATGATAATTAAAGCCCTTAGCCATGCACACATTTAGAGATGTGACATATGACATGATAAGTCATATTTGTCAAATCCGGTCATGTATGCAGATCAGCTTTTTTCCCACCGACTATAAGACAGTCGGTTGCTTGTCATTTTGTAATACTGTAATGAAATGAATTTCAAGTGATATTGTTCTGACAATTATTTAAAAACAAAATGAATATTTTAACAATTCTCCCTCAGGGCATGAATAAAGTACCGACCGTGCATCCGTGCAAATTCATTTTTTTCCTCAAAATTCTACACACAACACCCCATAATGACAAGGTGGAAAAAGTTTTTCCAATCTAATCTTTTTTTGAAAATGTATTAAAGATAAAGAACGAAAAATATAACATCCATCCATCCATTATCTGAACCGCTTATCCTCTTTAGGGTCGCGGAAAAATATAACATGTCCATAAGTATTCACAGCCTTTGCCATGACACTCAAATTGAGCTCAGGTGCATGCTGTTTCCACTGATCATCCTTGAGATGTTTCTACAACTTGATTGGAGTCCACCCTGCTATATTCAGTTTATTGGACATGATTTAGAAAGTCAAACACCTGTCTATATCAGGTCCCACAGTTGACAGTGCATGTCAGAGCACAAACCAAGCCATGCAGTCCAAGGAATTGTCTGTAGACCTCCGAGACAGAATTGTATCGAGGCACAGATCTGGCGAAGGGTACAGAAACATTTCTGCAGCATTGAAGGTCCCAATGAGCACAGCGGCCTCCATCATCTGGAAATGGAAGAAGTTTGGAACAACCAGGACTCTTCCTAGAGTCAGCCGCCCAGCCAAACTGAGCGATCGGGGGAGAAGGGCCTTAGTCAGGGAGGTGACCAAGAGCCCGATGGTCCCTCTGACAGAGCTCCAGCTTTGCTCTATGAAGAGAGGAGAACCTTCCAGAAGGACAACCATCTCTGCAGCACTCCACAAATCAGGCCTGTATAGTAGAGTGGCCAGACGGAAGCCACTCCTCTGTAAAAAGCACACGACAGCCCGCCTGGAGTTTGCCTAAAGGCACCTGGAGGACTCTCAGACCATGAGAAACAAAATTCTCTGGTCTGATGAAACAAAGGTTCAACTCTTTGGCCTGAATGCCAAGAGTCATGTCTGGAGGAAACCAGGCACTGCTCATCACTTAGCCAATACCATCCCTACAGGGAAGCATGGTGGTGGCAGCATCATGCTGTGGGGATGTTTTTCAGTGGGAGGAACTGGGGGACTAGTCAGGATTGAGGGAAAGATGAAATCAGCAATGTACAGAGACATCCTGGATGAAGACATGCTGCAGAGCGCTTTGGAACTCTGGATTGGGTCATCTTCAGTTCATCTTCCAACAGGACAATGACCCGAAGCACACAGCCAAGACAACAAAGGAGTGACTCCAAGACAACTCTGTGAATGTCCTAGGGTGGCCCAGCCAGGCCCTGACTTGAACCTGATTGAACATCTCTGGAGAGATCTGAAGAAGAACGGGAGAAAGTGCCAAGCTTGTAGAATATTCAAGAAGACTTGAGGCTGTAATTGCTGCCAAAGGCGCTTCAACAAAGTATTAAGCAAAGGCTGTGAATACTTATGTACATGTTATATTTTATTTTTAATAAATTTGAAAGCATTTTGATCAAGCCTTTTTCATTTTGTCATTATGGGGTTTTCTGTGTATAATTTTGAGGGGGGGGGGGAGAATTAATTTAATCTATATTGGAATAAGGCTGTAACTTAACAAAATGTGGAAAAGGTGAAGCGCTGTGAATACTTTACGGATGCACTGTACCTATCTTTCTCTCCATCCATCTGAAGCTGTTTTCTTAAGCTTTTCATGTAATTTTGAATATGTCCAAGCCAGTGTGTTGGAGGTATTTCCCTTAACGCACAGGCACACACAACAGAGAGAGAGAGAGAGGATCCTTATAGCTCACTAGATTGAGTCAGTGTTGTCACATACACAGCAGCATGGTGACATTTATCATCACACAGTTTTAACATATTATATCTGCATGTTGGTTCACCTGCCAGAGCCAATTCAAATTAAAATTTCCCCAATTGAATGAAGCTGTCCAAGCTTTAAAAAAAATAAAGATTTCAACAATGGAGAGAGGGCAAAACCTTTTCTCTTTTTTGATTTGGCTATATGAATATTGTGTGAACTCAGTTTTCCTAAAACCTGTAGTCTGTCCAGTCTGTTAAGGGAACACATGGATCCAGTCATGTTCACAGTGGGTTTTCAGCCAATTTAGCGATGTGCTCTAATAAGTCCAAACACTGTATTTGGTGTAAAGTATCTATATATCTATATCTATCTCTCTTCTTGATGTTGGTACTTTATCAAAATGGGAATGTAAAAAGTTACAGATAACCTGAAAGGACACAAACTATAAAGAAGTTAATCAGTTAAACAGTCTATATAATGATTTGAAAAATCTTATCTGATTTAACTGGATTTTATGATTCTCATCTGAAGGATTCAGTTGGGCTGAGGACGTATATTATAACATCGGTGTGGATATAGAATGATGGCATTGCACTTAAACACAAGTAAATAAATTAATTCAAATAAACATTTAATATTTCTGTTCACATTCTGTTCATTTCCTTGTTATGGACCAATACTTCAAACTGGTTCTAGAAATACGCTGTAGATCTTGGACATATTCTCTTCATCGACGTCTTCTTTTTATTTACCTCCATCATGGTTGGGAAAGGAAAGTTTTCACTTAAAAAAAAAATAAAGCTTCTTATATTTTTAATGTGTATACATACTGACCCCTAATGGTAGATTTAGTGTTATGGAGGGATATGGTTTTGGAGAAAGTAGAGTTACAAAGAGAAATAATAATTTAATACTTGAGTGCAACCAAAGAAAAGGTTTTATCTAGTTCACGTCAGGGACATACAACTGAGTGGTTGTAGTTGTATCCCAGTGTTTAGACTACATAAAGGAACATTTTATATTTCTCCAAGCAGCAACTTGATTTCTGTTCTTTTATTCAGCACTTAAGCTTCAACCGGGATGATGGAGGGCTGATTTTGGGTCCATATCTGAAACCCTCAAACTCACTGAAAACATTAATCTGCTTTCCTCTACATGAACAAATAAGATCATTTTCCAGAGAAAATGTAATCGTATCATTACTGAGTTGTAGAACTTTACTAGTGGCCCCTCACACCTAACTTGGTCCAGACTGTCTAATAGGTAAGTTACAGCTCAAGGAACTCAAGGAGGGATGACGTAACTGATATCAGTAAATTGTTGTAAATTATTTTTAGATTTGATTGGAAAGGGGATGTGTTTGTTGATGACTGTCTAGGGGTCAGTATGTATACATGTAATTTGGATATATATTAAGGTTTGTCCAGGGAACTAAAATGTTTAAGTGTTTTATCGTACTGTTCTTTTTTATTTATGGCTGGTTTCATATAACATTTATCAGTCTAAAAGTAGTAATAGTGCATTTCTTAAACAAAGTGACAGTAATTGAGCCACCTACAAAACACATTCACATAAAAAAAAGTATTCATGGCTATCTGCAACAAAATAATGCAATTGAAAAAAGTCAAATGAAAGGTCATTTAGTGCCTTTTTCAAAAAGTTGAACTGAACAACAGTCAGTAAGGTTTCTCCCTACAGTAATCATCTGTGACTCCCTTTAAATTGAGAAGGATTGAGACAAACCACAGCTCGAAATCAAGAGATAAAATACATCCCCCTTTCAGTCCGTAGTCATCTTTAACTTGTCACATTCTGCCCCTCTTGGTGTTGGAGGGGAATATTTTTCATAATTTCTTCTTTCACCTCCCAGCCAGGCAGCAGGGATATTGTTTTCCAGTAAGGCAGTAGTAAAGACAGCCTCATCAGAGTCCGGATCCCCACCGCTGGACGATCTGCTGCTGAGGTCGGCCACACCCGACTCCAGGCCGCTGCAGGTGGAGAGGTCAGCTCTTGAGCTGGGTGTGCTGCCCTAGAGGCAGGGCAAGATCGGGGTGCTTGGTCTGAGTTTTCTGATTGGCTGGTTCAGAGGAGAGGGCTTGTCTGCGGTCCTGTGCAGGGCTGCTGATTGGGTCTGTGTAAGTGGTGGGTGGGTCTGGCCCGCGGTGTGTCTGCCGCAGGTGGCTAATCCTCTTCCTCGAAACCTTGATTTTCACCCATGTGATTGGCTTCCCTTTTAGGGCTGCTATCCTCTGCAGCGACAAGAAAACAACAAGACATGCACTTTCTTTAATCAAAGAAGTGTTCCATTTATTTATCAGCAATATTGACAAACTCCTCTTTCACTGATATATGTGCAGTCCTCCAGAATCATTGGAAAAAGTGTCTTTGCTGTTCACCCAAAATATTGACAAAGATCGTACCTTTTCATTGAAGTAAAATTATTGAAAGAAACTTTTTTTTTTACAATAAATAAATATTTTTCTCCTAAACATGTGTGCCAATAATTATTGGCACCCCGAAAAAATATCATGATTAAAATCTAACACACACATATATATATATATATATATATATATATATGTGCAGGCAGGCAGGCACTTGTATGTATGTATGTACAGTTAGGTCCATAAATATTTGGACATTGACACATTTTTCATTATTTTGGCTCTGTACACCACAACAATGGAGTTGTAATGAAAAAATCAAGATGTGCTTTAAGTGCAGACTTTCAGCTTTAATTTGAGGGTATTTACATCCAAATCAGGTGAACGGTGTAGGAATTACAACAAATTAAAATGTGGCCACCCTCTTTTTAAGGGACCAAAAGTAATTGGACAATTGGCTGATCAGCTGTTTCAAGGTCAGGTGTGTGTAATTCCCTTTCATTTACAAGGAGTAGATAAAAGGGTCTTGGGTTCATTTCAGGTGTGGTATTTGTGTTTGGAATCTGTTGCGGTCAACTTTCAATATTAAGTCCAAAGAGCTGTCACTATCAGTGAAGCAAGCCATCATTAGGCTGAAAAATCAAAACAAAACCATCAGAGAGATAGCAGACACATTAGGTGTGGCCAAATCAACTGTTTGGTACATTCTTAAGAAGAAAGAACGCACTGGTGAGCTCAGCTACACCAAAAGACAACTGTGGCGGATGACAGATGAATCATTTCCCTGGTGAAGAAAAACCCCTTCACAACAGTTGGCCAGATCAAGAACACTCTCCAGGAGGTAGGTGTATCTGTGTCAAAGTCGAAAATCAAGTGAAGACTTCACCAGAGTAAATACAGAGGGTTCACCACAAGATGTAAACCATTGGTGAGCCTCAAAAACAGGAAGACCAGATTAGAGTTTGCCAAAAAACATCTAAAAGAGCCTGTACAGTTCTGGAAGAACATCCTATGGACAGATGAGACGAAGATAAACTTGTACCAGAATGATGGGAAGAGAAGAATATGGAGAAGGAAAGGAACTGCTCATGATCCAAAGCATACCACCTCATCAGTGAAGCATGGTGGAGGTAGTGTTATGGCGTGGGCATGTATGGCTGCCAATGGAACTGGTTCCCTCGTATTTATTGATGATGTGACTGCTGACAAAAGTAGCAGGATGAATTCGGAAGTGTTTCGGGCAATATTATCTGCTCATATTCAGCCAAATGCTTCAGAACTCATTGGACGGCGCTTCACAGTGCAGATGGACAATGACCCAAAGCATACTGCGAAAGCAACCAAGGAGTTTTTTAAGGCAAAGAAGTGGAATGTTCTGCAATGGCCAAGTCAATCACCTGACCTGAATCCAATTGAGCATGCATTTCACTTGCTGAAGACAAAACTGAAGGGAAAATGCCCCAAGAACCAGCAGGAACTGAAGACGGTTGCAGTAGAGGCCTGGCAGAGCATCACCAGGGACGAAACCCAGTGTCTGGTGATGTCTATGGAATCCAGACTTCAGGCTGTCATTGACTGCAAAGGATTTTCAACAAAGTATTAAAAGTGACAATTAGATTTATGATTATATTAATTTGTCAAATTACTTTTGGTCCCTTAAAAAGAGGGTGGCCACATTTTAATTTGTTGTAATTCCTACACCGTTCACCTGATTTGGATGTAAATACCCTCAAATTAAAGCTGAAAGTCTGAGCTTAAAGCACATCTTGATTTTTTCATTTCAACTCCATTGTTGTGGTGTACATAGCCAAAATAATGAAAAATGTGTATACATATATATATATATATATATATATATATATATATATATATATATATATATATATATATATATATATGTGTATATATATGTGTGGAGGCAGGGGCGCGGTTTAGCGCACCTGCGACAGAAGAGAGAGGAGCGCGCTCATTGGGATCAGCTGCAGTTCGTTAGAGCTGCGGCTGAGACCAATGAGCGCGCTCGAGCAGGGCTATTTTAAGCCCGGCAGGGAGAGCAGTCGGGGGTGGTGTCATGCTGAGAGTGCGACAGTGTTGTGTGGCAGAAATAAAGGCATGTTGGAACCCGTGAGAGATGTGTTGTCCGTGTGGGTGCTTCCCTCCACCGCTACAGTGGAGCCCAACGTGGGGCCTGACAGGACCCCGGAGGCGGTGATGGGGAAGCCGGCGCCGTACCGCACGCGTGACGAGTGGCGAGAGTACTTCGAGCGGCGGGCGGCGGAGCACACGGCAGCCGAACGAGACCGAATGGTGGGCGCCGTGGGGGCGCTTGGGCCGGAGCAGGTCCCGGAGGGGCGGCGGGCGAGAGCCCGGAAAAACCGCGGAAGCGGGGCGGCTGCGACGGCGGAGGACTACGGCGCCGGGGGAGGGGCGGAGGAGCCGCCCTGGGAGCCGGTGATCCGACACCGGCCGGCACCGCGGAAGGCAACGGGGGCGCAGACAGACCGGGTGCTCCGGAAGGAGAAGGGCGCCCAGACTGGCCCGGGAGCGCGGCGTGAGGCGGCGACTCAGACCGACGACGCAGCCGAGCGGCAGGCCCAACCGACGCGGAGGGACGCGGCGGTGGGCGCCGATGAACAGACCCGGGCCGAGGGAGCCACCCAGACCGACGACGCGGCCGAGTGGCCGGCCCCACGGACCCGGAGGGAAGCGGCGGTGAGTACCGAGAAGACCCCCTGGGCCGAGGCGGAGGCGCAACCGGAGCCGTCAGAGCCGCCACCGGCGCGCCGGAAGGCGCCGGCCCAGGCGGACACCAAAGACCCGGACCCGCCGACCAACAAGGCGGGGCCGTGGAGAGCACCAGGGCGGCGACGGCGGAGGCGGCGACCGACACCAGGGCCCGAGAACTGGGGCCCGATGTGGCCGCCGACAAGCGCCTGGGAGCGCCGCGACCCCTGGCCGGAGTCGCCGCGGCGGACCCCGGTACGGGCATGCTGGACGTGCGGCCAGCCGGGGCACGTCCAGCTCGACTGCCCCGTCATGGAGGTGGACCTGGCGGCGCGGGCCGGCGACTATCCGGCTCCGTCCTGGTGGTGGAAGAGGAGACGGAGTCAGCCGCGACCGCAGGAGCCACGGCCGAGATGGCCGGACCGGCGGGGCAGACCGGCCGGACTCCTTCGACGGGAGGAGGAGCGACGAGGATGGCGGGTCGCTTGGAGCGGCCGGACCCTAGACCTGCGCCGGGAGCTAGAGAGGTGGCAGAGCCGGCTCCGCTACGCCAGGGAGGACCGGCGGCGGAACCGGCGGACCATAAGGCAGCTGGGCCGGAGGCTGGAGGAGGAGCGGGTGGCTCGGAGCCGAGCGGAGGCTCAGCTGGCCGGGGAGTGGACCGGGGAGCAGGACTGTAATTCGGGGCTCGCCGGTCTATTCTTTCCCTAACCCTCTCTCTCTTGTGTTGCAGGTGTTGCGGCGGGCGGCGGGCGAGGGCTGTTTTGGCCCGGGGAAGGAGACGAGACCTCCCGGGCGCCGGGTCGCACGCCGCCCGGACCGCGTCCCGCTCCACCGACCCACCGGGAGGGATGTCAGCGCCCGGGCCACCCGTTGACATCGGGCCAAGACTTCGGCGACCTCACGGTGGTCCATGGGTCGGGGACGCGGATGGCCGGGGCTGACTTCCTCTCCCGCTCCGAGGGGGGGGGGGGGGGGGGGGAGTTGGCTAGGCCGGCGGCTCCCCGGCCTAGGTCGGGCGGTGGGGGTGTGTGGAGGCAGGGGCGCGGTTTAGCGCACCTGCGACAGAAGAGAGAGGAGCGCGCTCATTGGGATCAGCTGCAGTTCGTTAGAGCTGCGGCTGAGACCAATGAGCGCGCTCGAGCAGGGCTATTTTAAGCCCGGCAGGGAGAGCAGTCGGGGGTGGTGTCATGCTGAGAGTGCGACAGTGTGGCAGAAATAAAGGCATGTTGGAACCCGTGAGAGATGTGTTGTCCGTGTGGGTGCTTCCCTCCACCGCTACAATATGTAAATATATATGTATATATATATGTATATATGTATATATATATGTAAATATATATATATATATATATACACATATATGTGTATATATATGTAAATATATATACACATTACATTACATTACATTTCATTTAGCTGACGCTTTTATCCAAAGCGACTTACAATAAGTGCATTCTACCGTTTACAACAAGAATCAGAACAAGAATCACGAAGGTACAATTTCGACAAAAAGTTCAACTACAAAGTGCTATCAGTAAGAGCCGTTTCAGTGCTACTAAAGTGCTACTTCCTTTATTCAAGGTATAGTCGGAAAAGATGTGTTTTTAGTTTGCGACGGAAGATGTAGAGACTTTCTGCTGTTCTGATGTCAATGGGGAGCTCATTCCACCATCGAGGAGCCAGGACAGAGAACAGTCGAGACTTTGTTGAGTGTTTAGCTCGCAGTGACGGAGCTACAAGCCGATTGGCAGAAGCCGAGCGGAGCGCACGAGTTGGGGTGTAAGGTTTTACCATGTCCTGGATGTAGACTGGACCAGATCTGTTTGTTGCACGGTACGCCAGTACCAATGTTTTGAAGCGGATGCGGGCGGCCACCGGTAACCAGTGAAGGTCGCGGAGGAGCGGAGTAGTGTGGGTGAATTTCGGGAGGTTAAAGACCAGTCGAGCTGCTGCATTCTGGATGAGCTGCAACGGTCGGATGGCACCAGCAGGTAGACCCGCCAGGAGGGAGTTGCAGTAGTCTAGACGCGAGATGACCAGAGCCTGGACGAGAACCTGTGCTGCCTTCTGGGTGAGAAGTGGACGTATTCTCCTGATGTTGTGCAGCATGAATCTACAGGAACGAGTTGTTGCGGTAATGTTGGCAGTCAGGGAGAGTTGACTGTCAAGGGTCACACCGAGGTTCCTGGCAGTCGGGGTCGGGGCCAAGACTGAGTTGTTGAAAGTAATCGTCAGGTCGTGAGTGGGGGAGACTTTTCCTGGAAGGAAAAGTAATTCCGTCTTGTCAGGGTTAATTTTCAGGTGGTGTGCGGACATCCATTGTGAAATGTCAGTCAGACAAGCAGAGATTCGTGCTGCTATCTGTGTTTCCGATTGTGGAAACGAGAGGATCAGTTGGGTGTCATCAGCATAGCTATGGTAGGAAAAGCCATGCGAGCGAATGACGGAGCCAAGAGAGTTGGTGTACAGGGAGAAGAGGAGAGGACCGAGGACTGAGCCTTGAGGGACCCCAGTAGTGAGAGGACAAGGTTCAGACACAGATCCTCTCCAGGTTACCCGGTAGGTCCGATCACTGAGGTAGGATGAGAGGAGGGAGAGCGCAGTGCCTGAGATACCCAGGTCCTGGAGGGAGGAGATGAGGATCTGGTGGTTCACTGTGTCAAAGGCAGCAGAAAGGTCCAGAAGGATAAGGACAGAGGAGAGAGAGGCTTCTCTCGCAGTGTGAAGCTGCTCTGAGACAGCAAGGAGGGCAGTCTCTGTTGAGTGGCCTGCCTTGAATCCAGACTGGTGAGGGTCCAGAAGGTTGTTCTGGTGGAGGAAGGAGGAGACTTGGTTGAAGATAGCTCGCTCCAGGGTTTTGGAAAGAAAGGGAAGGAGAGAGACAGGTCTGTAGTTGTTGACTTCTGACGGGTCGAGAGTGGGTTTCTTCAGGAGAGGGTTAACTCTTGCCTCCTTCAGAGAGTTAGGGAAACAACCAGTTGAGAGGGAGGTGTTAATTAGATGGGTGAGAAAGGGAAGAAGGTCAGGAGCAATAGACTGGAGGATGTGAGATGGGATGGGGTCAAGGGGGCAGGTGGTTGGGCGGGCAGAGGATACCAAGGTAAGAACTTGGTTGGGGGACAGAGGGGTGAAAGAGGAAAGTGAAGGGGAGGCGGATAATGTTAATGGAGATGTAGTTATGGGCAGGGGATCAGTGAATGAGGAGCGTATGTCATCTATTTTTTTAGTAAAGTAGTCGACAAAGTGGTTCGGTAGAAGGGTGGAGGGAGGAGGAGGACAGGGGGGGTCTAGGAGGTTGGAAAAAATGGAGAAGAGTTTTTTGGGGTTAGAGAAAGAAGATTCAATTCTGGATTGGTAGAACAGGCTTTTGGCTGCAGAGATAGAGGCAGAGAAGGAGGCGAGAAGAGAGTGATAGGCGTGCAGGTCGTCTGCGTGTTTGGATTTTCGCCATTTCCTTTCCGATGCTCGCAAAGTGGCTCTCTGGGCACGGACCGGGTCTGACAACCACGGAGCCGGAGAGGAATTGCGAACCTTACGTGTCGTTAGAGGACAGAGAGAATCAAGAGAGGAGGACAGAGTAGAGAGGAGAGTGTCTGTGGCACAGTTAGGATGCATGAGTGAGAAAGAGTCAGTTGAAGGAAGGGCTGACAGAACAGACGAGGCCAGAGAGGAGGGAGAGAGGGAGCGAATGTTGCGACGGATAGGTGCAGAGTCTGTTGCTGTGGGAGGGTTGTCAGTTCCCAAGAGTGGGAGAGAGTAGGAGATGAAGAAGTGGTCTGAGACGTGAAGTGGAGTTACAGTGAGGTTAGATGTTGCGCAGTTTCTGGTGAAAATGTAGTCAAGATGATTTCCAGCCTTGTGAGTCGGAGGTGAAGGACTGAGTGAGAGAGCGAAGGAAGATAGTAGGAGCACCAGGTCAGATGACTTCTCGGTCTGGATGTTGAAGTCACCTAGAAGAATGAGAGGAGGGCCGTTTTCTGGGAAATTTGATAGGAGGACGTCTAATTCTTCCAAGAAGTCTCCCAGGGAACCAGGTGGACGGTAGAGAACAACAATGTTCAGTTGAACCGGATGGGTAACCGTCACAGCATGAAGCTCAAAAGACAGTGGTGTAGACAGTGGAAGCGGGTAGAGAGAAAAACTCCATTTGGGGGAGATGAGTAGACCAGTACCACCACCCCGGCCAGTGGGCCGAGGTGTGTGGCTGAAGGAGAAGGCAGAGGAGAGAGCGGCAGGGGTAGATGTGTTGTCTGGTGTGATCCAGGTCTCAGTGAGAGCCAGGAAGTCCAGAGATTGCTTGATAGCAAAGCCAGAGATGAAGTCAGCCTTGCGGTTAGCTGACTGGCAGTTCCAGAGGCCTCCTGTGACGAGGTGTTGGGTTTGTGTGGAGCGGGTGGGATGAAGAAGCACGGAAGGATTTTGATGCAAGTAAGAACGAGTCCGAGGTCTGAAGTATCTACGAGGTGATATGTACACGGGTATGGGAGGGAAGCACATTTTCACAGGGAAGTGGTAATGCTCAGCCGCCCCCGAAGACTCCAACGAAAGACTCCTTTGTCTTTATCCTCCGAGTCTTGACTCCAACGAAAGACTCCTAAGTCTTTATTCTCCGAGTCTTGACTCCAACGAAAGACTCCTAAGTCTTTATTCTCCGAGTCTTGACTCCAACGAAAGACTCCTAAGTCTTTATTCTCCGAGTCTTCATACGATGAGTCTTCGCTGACGCTTCAAAGCCACGCCTGCTTCTATACCGGTGTTAGCGATAATTATCTACAGCTGAGTAGACTCCGCCCCAGGTCTTTAGTGTGACGGCCACCAATCGAAAGTACTCTGGCTCAGGACAATAGCAGGGTTTCCCTTTAATCAGTGAGGTGAGAGTTTCCCAAGAACAGCTGCTTCTTGCCAAAAGTCAACAAGGACAGGATCTGTTTACCTCAAAAGTAAAAAGTAAAACCAGAGCCTAGTCCCAAGTACAGTAGGATTACAGAAGCAGACTTTAACCCTAGCTAGTTCAGTTGCGTTTAAGTCACTTGACCAAAGCAAAGTCCCGGCTCAAACAATTCAGACAGAAATGACAGTACAGATTAACAGTCTACTAGAAATAGTCTAGTAGAGATAGTTCCACAAATAGTAGAACCAATACAGCAAGTACAATAGGAATATAGCAGAGAAACCTCTTTAGAGAATGTACTCAGCCAAGATCCAAGAAGTCCAGTAGTCTTGAGGAATCACCAGTAGAGAGATGCACACTGAAGAAATGGCTTCCTGAAGCTGCTTTAAGTAAGCCACTGAGTCAGCTGAGTTGACACATATATGTGTATATATATGTAAATATATATATATATACACATATATGTATATATATATGTAAATATATATATATACACATATATGTATATATATATGTAAATATATATATATACACATATATGTATATATATATATGTAAATATATATATATATACACATATATGTATATATATGTAAATATATATATATATACACATATATGTATATATATGTAAATATATATATATACACATATATGTATGTATATGTAAATATATATATATACACATATATGTATGTATATGTAAATATATATATATATACACATATATGTATGTATGTATGTTTATAGTATATATACATACATACATACAAGTGCCTGCCTGGTTCTCTGTTTAGGGTGCTAACTCATTCAATTACGATTTTAATAGCAGCTGTGACTCAGGAGGTAGAGTGGTCATTCACTATTCAGTCACTTGTTGGTTTAATCCATATCCCCTGTTTTCTATGTCAAAGTGTCCTTGGGAAAAATACTGAGCCCCTAATTTTGTGATCGTGCATGTGGCACCTTGTAGCCTCTGTCATCAGTGTGTGAATGAGTGAATAATGTTAAGCGCTTTTAGTATGTTTAAGAAAAGTAATATCTATTTGGGCAAAAGGAGAATAACTACATGATTTTGATGACTTTTTGCTCAGCCAATTGTATTTAATCTGAATTTATCTTATTTTAACAGATTCTTAAATTCCTTTTAGAGCTACGGATGTTGAATAGGGGTCATTGTGGTGTCTTTTTGTGTTGTATGCCTTGTCTGGAGCCCTGGTGGTGGGCGGTTCCTCCTGGCGGTACCTCCTGGTGATTGGTTAGCTCCTCCTCCAACTGCTTGGACTCCTCCCTCACAGCGGACAGGAAGTCGGCAGGTGACTGGAGAGGAGGCGTTGATTTCTCCACGTGGTTATAAAGACCCTTCCACATTCTGGAGACAAGGATCAGAAGAATAAATAAAAAACTTTTTAGTTCTTTTATTGTTTAATACAAAAAATAGACAATATGTTGTATAACACAAATTTGAATTCATACTACTACATATTTATCATACAATACTGAACCAAGAATACATTTAGCTTTCTGTGGTAAATGTGGTGTCAGGAGCTGCATTAGCTCACTTGAAGCAGTAGGGGGTGGTGTTGGGTCTCAGGACGCCCTGACACTGGCTCAACTTGTCCTTGTACAGAGGGTTGGTGTACTCGGCTCTGTCCTTCCACAGCTCAGGCCACACAGAATGACTCAGCTCATATAGCCTGTAGTCAAACAACACACACACCAACCAACAATGCAGTCAACAGGATGCTGCGCTGTTATAATGGCTGTATGAAATCATCTAGCCTATTCGCTGGTAGACCTCTAGACTTATGCATGGATGGATCATGAATGGATTACAGTATGTGGTGGATGTTACTGTCCTGTGTCATACATGAGGTGGTTGGTGGATTGCTGTTTTGAAGCCTCAGGTTTGCAATTGACATCTTGGCTTTTTGCAACCAGGGAACGGAAGTTACCATATTTTAACTGCGGAGAACTGACGTAGAGACACCATCATTTACTAAATGAACATCTTGCTGTATTAAATAAAACTTGAAACTAGCAATAGAGACCATAAGACCATTATTTGCAATAAGAGGAGTTGCCCCCGATGGCCAGTAGAGAGAATGCAGGTTTAAGAAACTTAATTTAACTGACGTGGAACTGTTCGGTTATAGCTGTGATGCCTTTTGACCTTTTATGTATTTTTGGTGTCAGTCCTTGACAAACCAAAATAGTGCATAGGAAGTTGATGATGAGTGTCAAGTATAGAAGAATAAACACACACGCATACGCATACGCAGACACAGACACACAGACACACTACCTCATGTCCCTACGTTCCTTCTGGCAGTTGCCCAGGAAGGTCCCATACTGACAAGAGTAGATGTGTGTGTGTATGGCAATGAGGAAGCGCTCGTTGAACTCAAAAGCGCACGGGAACTGCTCAGACAGCTGCCACACACACTCCAGAAACTGATCGATCACAGGCGACACCTCTTTGGGATCTCCATCCAGGTGGGCGTACCTATAGGGATACAGCTCCATCTTAACTGTCCATCACAATACACACACTTAAAAAAAGACGTAAATGAAGATAAAACAGTCTCAATTCTAAAGAGCTGTACAGTTCCTCCAGGAGCACGAAAGAGGACATTTGACAATTAAAGGATAATAACAATAAGTATATTAATATATCCAAATCATTTTGACAAGTAATTCAATGGATGTACAAATAAGAAGTAATTATCAGTGCAAGGTACCAACTTAATTGTTGTTCAAAAGTCTGACTATTAAGCACTATTTTAGAATAGCTAAATAACAAAAAGAGAAAAGGTGAAAATGGATGATGGAAGTTTAATTACTACCGTAAATTCTCAAATAGTGGCCTATATTTACCTCAATGAGAAAGAAAAATCTGTCCTTTATTTTGTACAGGCTGATTAAAGACAGGCTTATATTCCTTCTTGCTTCCCCAATAATGTAAACTTAAAACTTCCTCCATATTTAGTTTTCTTTCTTGATAAATCCTGTTAAAATTATTTATATTTTCTTCAGTAAAACATGCACACCATCCTGCTGCTCTCGCTTTCTCTTCCTAACACAAATGCAAATTTTTTGTATTTTTTTCTCAGATTTTTATATGTGATTTATATACATTGAACCATTATCTGTAATCGTCCTTTACAGGGCAGAGCTTACACTGGGCGAGATGAGGGCTACACCCTGGACAGGAGGCCAGACATTTGCAGGACTGACACAGAGACAGAGACAACCATTCAATCTTCATTTACACCTATGGGCAAGTCAACAACTAACCAAAAGCCAAACTAACCAAAAGGGACATAAACTTTCTGTTTATTCATTGCCTGAAACTTGTTTTATTGTAGTTTTTATTTTGACTGGTTTGACCCATTTGGTTGCCCAGCTTTCTAAATAAATTATTGAAATAATTATTGTACCTATGGGAGAACTTGTGTCCAAAAGAGACCCAGTCTTTCTCTATCAGCACCTAGGAGAGAGGAAGAGATAGATAGGAAAGGAGGGAGGAGACAGAGAGCAAGAATCAGAGAAGAAAACGAAAGTTATGGAGGTAACCACGGTTCTATGAATCCTAGATGACTGCCAGAGGCAATACTTAACACTGGATGTCTTCCGTCTTGCGCATGCGCAGGTTGAGTAATTATAACAACAAAGTCACCTGTGACTTCAGATGAAGTCCCCACACACACAGCCGGCATCAGTCCTGCGGAATCTTCTCGCGAGATCATGAGATTCCAAGTGACCAAGAACTCTGGAGGTCATCCAGGATTCATAGAACCGTAGTTACTTCCGTAACTTCATTCTATTTCATCCTTCCTGACCGCCAGAGGCAGTACTTAACACTGGATGACTTATATCAACAGTCACAAGGAATGCCAAGGAAACCTACCTCATATGACTTAAGTAGAGCAATTTGGACGATGAACAACACCCAATGGGTGAGGGGTTGTCATCTCAGTTCCACCTCAGACAGGATTCACTCATCAACAGGGCGTGTAGCTTGCCTACTCGCATGCCGAAATGATGGCGAGGAGAAAAACAGTCTTTGGCAACAGCCATCTCAGCTCGGCCTCTGCCAAGGTTTCAAGAGGCGAACATAGGGCGTCCAGTACCACGGACAAGTCCCACTGAGGAGCCTTTGGAGTGCTCGGAGGGTGCAGTCGCTGAGCCCCCTTTTAAGAAGAGGGACACCAGCCTGTGGCTCACTACCGTGTCATTGTAGACGTAGACTTTAGCAGGCTGCCATGAAATAGCTACGTACACCCTCAGGTTAGAGGGAGACCATCCCTCATCTAGGAGGGAATTCAGAAACTCTAGTACAGTAGGCACGGGGCACTGTACTGGGTCCTCGTTGTGAACCGCACACCAGTCGGAAAACAGCCTCCGTCTACATTCGTACTGTAGATGGGTAGATGGCTTGCTGTCGCTGCGCCCACACGCTGGTACGACGAACGGACCCTTATAGTGGCTCAATCAGAACCTCAACATATAATAGGCATCCTTCAAGTTGACAGACGTGAACCGGTCTTCTCTGGAGACGGTACGAAGGACGTCTGCTGTGCTTGGCATGTAGAACAATAAGACCCTCAGGAACTGTTGAGTCCCCTCAGATCTAGGATTGGGCACAGTCTGCCGCCTTTCTTCCTTACTAGGAAGTAGGTGGGACATGGGTCAGCAGGGCGCGAGCACGTCTCTGCGAAGACAGAGAACCTGGTCTGACCAGCTTGTACAGTCTGCTTAAGCGCTTGTAGAGCAGCAGAGTCAAAACGGCTCCCCCGGTATGCAGGGTTGTGCTAGATGTCTTAGACAAGGATAACTGCACCAGGTACTCCTGGCGGTGGGTTTGAACTAGGGTGGACAATTAGGCGCCCAATATCCCTTGACATAAAGGCAAACGCCCGCTGTGAAGCATCTTTGAGGCTGGTGGCAGAAGCGTCGAAAGTAGCCTGCTGCAAGTTGTAAGCCCAGCAAAAGCAGGTCGTCTGTGATCCGACATTGGGGTCTGGGGCACCAGGGCCCAGAGTCTCCTCAGGGGAAACTATGAGGGACGCACCAGTCGGCTCAGTGGCTGGCCTACACTCAAGGCCACATATTGCCGCGTCCTGAATGGCCGTCAAGGTTCGGCGTTCTAACTTAAGACGGGAGAGAGGCATAATTCATGCACGGGTTCTCCAAAAGGCCCTCAGGTGCTCAAGGCCAAGACAAGAGGCAAAAGTCATGGCCATCTTTAGGCTGGAGAGGAGCCATACAGGTCTCACAGCCGGCAGGGTTAAACATAACCACGAGGAACCCTGCCACACTTATCGATGTGGATTACTAAGTCAGTCTGAGCTAGGGAACAGTCAGTGAGAGAGAGCGAGGACACTCTCTTCACCAGTAGAGAGTAACTGTGATTATTGGTGTCCTAGCAGTAAGCCAAGCGAGAGCACTCTGCTACTGTGGAAACAGGTCAGACACAGTCTGTCTAGTCTAGTCTACCACTAGTCTGGTAGCTGTCAGAATTTGCAAGGCCTCAGTTAACCTGAGTGTGGACACTCCACTACCTATAACAGCCGCAATGTTACTGAAGTCGATGTACACGCTCAGTATCGTCATCGACTTATTAACCTCAGTAGCGTCCCACCAGTTAGCCTGAGCGTGACACTCTGAACACTGAAAGCCGGCCGCAACAGTGTAGCAATCTCGCCACACCGAGCGGACACACTCTCATTAGCACTCAATGACCAGGAGCGAGAGCGCTCTGCCAACCGTGGAATCTGCTGTTGTTGAAACAATGTTAGTCGATCTCACCCGATGATGCTTTACAGTCAACCTGGTGATGACCAGATAGGTACGCTGTACGGCTCGATGGTCTGGACGCAGAAAACGTTTACTCCTAAGAGGGTATAGCTTGACGCAGCCTTTGGAGGGCGAGAGACCCACAACTCTGACCAGTGGCCACAAGGCTAAGCGACAAGCTCTTTTCTTTTACACAAGTTCAGGTTTAGCTGATGCTAACATGGTAATTAGCCTGGGTAGCGAGAAGATGAAAAAGGACTGATCTCAGGAGGACGCCGGAAGTTATACCCGGCTGGGGAGGTCATCCGAGTCACAGATGTCATTATAAATACTCAACCTGCACTTGCACGAGACGGAAGACATCCAGTGTAAAGCGCTACCTCTGGCAGTCAGGAAGGATGAAATAGAACTGAGATGGTCTTTGAATAAGAATTGTCAGTATTGCGTGTGTTACCATTAGGGATGCAACGATACCACTTTTTTACAAACCGATACGAGTACGAGTATTTTTATTTGTGTACTTGCCGATACCGAGTACCGATACCGATACTTCTTAGATTTGGTCTCCATGAAAGTGCAATTAATTTGGAGGCAGATTTAATTTTATCCTCTGCAGATCATGTCAAGCCTATAGTACAAAATTAACAGAAGGCTATCCCAAGCTTTAAACTTCTTGTGGAAGTCCCTCTAATGTCGGACCATAAAACGCCCCCGTGTCCGGGTTCATAATGTAAGCGATAATATTAGAGATCGAGCAATTATATAGGAAGCTGTGTTCCAAGTTATGTTTCCGGTGCTTTTATTGTGGAGGGAGAAACGGAAAGGAAAAGAGTGGAATTGTGGGATATACGTGTGTGAAGGAGATAAAAAAGTGGTTCAAGTTACCCTGCAGCGTGTTTTCATTTTATTAGAATTACAAATATAGACACACAACAGACACTCGGCTACAATAATATCATCCGTAGCCGCACAACAGCGTCTGAATGAGGCCGCTGCTAGCGCTACTTCTGGCGGACCAGCAACAGTTTGATTCAAACCGGCATGACGGCAGTAATTTGCGTCGCGTTCGGTGTGAACGCACCATTACTCTACACACCTTGCTGCAAGAGCCGCAAGAGAGCGACGAAAGAGCCGCATGCGGCTCTGGATCACGGGTTGCCGACCCCTGCCCTAGACGTTGAAGTCAGGTAGGACAACAAATCTTTTTCTCCACAAAGCGCGACCAGTTTGTTGTAGTGAAATACTGTTGAGTGGTATCGGTTCTTGGTATCGGCAATTGAAAACGAATACGAATACGAGTACGAGTATTTTAACGCAGTATCGACCATGAGTCCTTTGATGGTTCTGTAGTATGGGTCCAACAGGATACTGGCTACAGAGCAGGCCTGTGCCGTCCTGTCCCAGCCATCTGAACAGTGAACCAACACACTGACACCTTCATCGGCCACTGCCTAGAGAGAGAGAGAGAGAGAGAGAGAGAGAGAGAGAGAGAGAGAGAGAGAGAGAGAGAGAGAGAGAGAGAGAGAGAGAGAGATTAAAAACGAGTGCAACCTAAACAGGCATTCTGACCCAAAACAGCCCTGTATTTAAAAACTGTAAGTTATCACATTAGCAAACAATTTCCAAGCTTGGTCCCTGCAATGTTTTATTAGGGTCCGAGCGACTGTCGAAGACAGTCCTGCAAGGACCCTATTGTTATTGCTTCGTCTATTATTATTAGGGTCCGAGCGACTGTCGAAGACAGTCCAGCAAGGACCCTATTGCGTCTGTAAGGGGATGTATTATTTTTGTACATTGGACTGCTTTTTCCCCAACTTGTCATATTCTAATCCGCGCAAATTTTGGCACGGCTGTCAGACTTGGCGAAAATTGCGATCTGACATAGACGTCAAATTAGCAAAAAAAAAAATTCCTCTCTAGCGCCCCCTCAAAATTGGCCCGGCGACGCCCCTCGCCCAGATTGTCCGATTGACTTGAAAAAATTCACACATGTCCGTCTCCACCTGCTCTACAAAAAAGCCTCTCAGAGGTATAAAGTCCGCCTACCAAAATGTTCCGCCATTTTGAATTTTGTGAAAAAACACGTTTTTGGAATATTTCCCACATACTTGCTCCGATTCATACCAAACTTGCTGGGCATCATCAATGGAGGCGCATAGACATAGCGCAAGTGAAATGTCTCGGATATCTCATTTCGTTTACGAGATATTGACCAATGAACCTCTTAGGGGCGTGTCCTAACTTGCAATGCTCATAACTTTAACACTATTTGTCCTAGAACCTTTCAGATTGTCACCTTTTGTGCACATCGCATCCCTCTACCTGCAATAAATCTTTCGTTTTTGACCATTTTTGATGTTTTTTGACGAAATTTGCATTCGTACTTTAACGAACTCCTCCTAAAGTACTTATCCGATCGACTGAAACTCGGTGCCGTAGCGATCCCAAGACCCTCGAGACCTTAAGTTGTGCTATTTAGCCAAATCGCCCCATAAACCACGACGTTATGTGCATCCAAAAACGCACCCGTTTTTTGCTCTTCTCTGTGTCATCATATGCTGTTGTAGCTGCAATGAACTGCATACTATGCTGTGTGGTAAATCCTAGGTACTGCATGCTAACAGCCCACAACTTCTCAGGCTTGATGCTGCACATGGTCAGAGCACAATACATGTAGACATGTTTGGTTTGTGATAGCGCCCCCTACTGGCAAAACTGGAAATCTGCCAAACAGCATGTGATTGAGATGGGATTCATGTGACATGCTCTTTGCTTGTGTGTGTGTGTGTGTGTGTGTGTGTGTGTGTGTGTGTGTGTGTGTGTGTGTGTGTGACAGTCTATCTCTCTCTGCTGTTCTCTGTGTGGTAACTCCATGGCACTTCATGCTAACTTCCCACAACTTCTCATGCATGATTCTGGACATGGTCTGAGCACAGTCTGTACTGTGATAGCGCCCCCTACTGGCAAAACAGGAAATCAGCCAAACAGTATCTGATTGACATGGGATTGGCGTGACCTCATCTACACGTCACGCAGAGTGACTTGATGCATGTGTGTTCACTTAGTGATAGCGCCACCTACTGGCAAAACAGGAAATCTGCCAAACACCATGTGATTGACATGGGATTCATGTGACATGCTCTTTGCTTGTGTGTGTGTGTGTGTGTGTGTGTGTGTGTGTGTGTGTGTGTGACAGTCTATCTCTCTCTGCTGTTCTCTGTCTGATTGACATGGGATTGGCGTGACCTCATCTACACGTCACGCAGAGTGACTTGATGCATGTGTGTTGACTTAGTGATAGCGGCACCTACTGGCAAAACAGGAAATCTGCCAAACAGCATGTGATTGACATGGGATTCATGTCACATGCTCTTTGCTTGTGTGTGTGTGTGTGTGTGTGTGACAGTCTATCTCTCTCTGCTGTTCTCTGTGTGGTAACTCCATGGCACTTCATGCTAACTTCCCACAACTTCTCATGCATGGCGACCCGCCGGCGATATATATATATATATATATATATATATATATTTCTGATCCTTATTTTTGTACATTGGACTGCTTTTTGGGGTACTTGTCATACTCGAAAACTCACCAAACCTCAAATGTATGTCAGGCTCGGCGAAAATAGCGATCCGACATAGGCGTTGATTATGTCTTAAAAGAAATGGCTCTCTAGCGCCCCCTCAAAGTTGGCCCGGCGACGCCCCTCGCCCAGATTGTCGGATCGACTTGAAAAAATTCACACATGTCCCTCTCCACCTGCTCTAAAAAAAAGCCTCTCAGAGGTATAAAGTCGGCCTACCAAAGTTTTCCGCCATTTTTAATTTTGTGAAAAACTCAGTTTTTGGCATTTCTCCAACATGCCTGGTTCGATTTTTACCAAACTTGCTGGGCATCATCAGTGGAAGCGTATAGACATAGCGCAAGTGAAATTTCTCGGATATCTCATTTCGGTTAGGAGTTATTGACCAATGAACCTCTTAGGGGCGTGTCCTAACTTGCAATGCTCATAACTTTAACACTATTTGTCCTAGAACCTTTCAGATTTTCACCTTTTGTGCACATCGCATCCCTCTACCTGCAATAAATCTTTCGCGCGATTCCGCCCATAGGGGGCGCTACAGTAATTCGGCCAAGATGGCGATTTTTGACGTTTTTGGCTGTTTTTTGATGAAATTTGCATTCTACTTTAACGAACTCGTCCTAGAGTATTTATCCGATCGTCTTAAACTCTGTTTCGTAATGATCTCAAGACCCTCAAGACCTTATCTTGTGCTCTATGCGCAAATCGGCCCATAATCCTTGACGTTATGTGGACCCAAAGACACACCCATTTTCTGCTGTTCTATGCAAAACACCCTTTTTGTGGTTTTCTCCGACACGCTTGGTCCGATTCATACCAAACTTGCTGTGCATCATGATCGGGGGTGTATCATCATAACTGAAGTGAAAGCGTTCTGATATCTCATTGCGTTTAGGAGATATTGACCAATGAACCTCTTAGGGGCGTGTCCTGTTTTGCAATATCTTTAAAACTATTTGTCCTAGAACCTTTCAGATTGTCAGCTTTTGTGCATATCGCATCCCTCTACATGAAATAAATCTTTCGTGCGATTTCAGCCATAGGGGGCGCTACAGTAATTCGGCCAAGATGGCGATTTTTGACGTTTTTTGATGGTCCTGTTTTGCAACGCTCATAACTTTAACACTATTTGTCCTAGAACCTTTCAGATTGCCACCTTTTGTGCACATCGCATCCCTCTACCTGCAATAAATCTTTCGCGCGATTCCGCCCATAGGGGACGCTACAGTAATTCGGCCAATATGGCCTTTTTTGATGTTTTTTGATGAAATTTGCATTCGTACTTTAACAAACTCCTCCTAGAGTATTTATCCGATCGCCTTAAACTCTGTTCCGTAATGATCTCAAGACCATAAAGACCTTATCTTGTGCTATTTGCGCGTTTTGATCCAACAGCCTCGACGTGGTGTGGACCGGAAGACACACCCATTTTCTGCTGTCCTCTGTGTTATACAGTGCTGTGGTAGCTCCAAGGTACTTCATGCTATCAGACTAAAACGTCTCATGCATCATGCCTGACAAGGTCTGAGCACATGAAGAAATGTTTGGTTTGTGATAACGCCACCTACTGGCAAAAAAAGGAAACTATCAAACAGCATCAGTGTTCTGCCCTGCATATGTTAAAGAAGTGTTTAAGTTAACTGTTATGCGTTTTTATTGTTTCATGCATAGCGCTTTTATTTTGACACCTGTAATGAAGCAGGAAGTGAGAAACAGGAAGTACGAAGTTAGATCTGTAAACTGCAGAGTGCGTGGTTGTGACTGTGAGGAACCCCATATGTAATCCACAGTAATCCTTCGCCTGTATTCCTCAGAAAGCAATGACTGTAAGTGTTTTACATTCTTCACATGTTGTATAATTAGGAATAGTGACTTTGTTAGGAGAATTGTGAACATAACTCCAAGGAACTTCATGCTAACTTCCCACAACTTCTCATGCTTGATGCTGGACATGGTCTGAGCACAATACATGCAGACATGTTTGGTTTGTGATAGCGCCCCCTACTGGCAAAACTGGAAATCTGCCAAACTGCATTGGCTTGAGATGGGATTGTCGTGACCTGATGTACACGTCACGCAGAGTGACTTGATGCATGTGTGTTGACTTAGTCATAGCTCCACCTACTGGCGTGATGCATGTGTGTTGACTTAGTGCTAGCGCCAGCTACTGGCAAAACAGTAAATGTGCCAAACAGTATTGGATTGACATAGAATTGTGGTGATGTGGTCTGTACTTGACGTGGAGAAACATGATGATTGTGTATGCTGTCTTGGTTTGTATATATACATATATGTTGTAGGAGCCGGCGGCGATATATATATATATATATATATATATATATATATATATTTATATATATATATATATATATATATATATATATATATGTGTATATATATATTTATATATATATATATATATATATATATATATATATATGTGTATATATATTTATTATATATTTTTTTGTAAATATGTTGTAGACACGAAAATGAATGGATAAATAGATAATATTTATCAATCATATTAAATTATACTAAAAAATATAAAATAGTTTAGTAACTTATTGTATACTACTGTCTTATAACTAATATGTCTTGTGTCAATATGACAATGCTATTAATATGTCTCACCTCTATTGTCTTTTCATCTGGAATTTACAGCAGTCTTGTTGTTGTGGATCTTTATTATGTAGCTTAAGTACAATGATAGACGACAATGCATCACTGGTTTACACAACAGGGAATGTATTTCCAGTTGGCTCCCCATGCCATTTAAATGGTCAGTGTGCAGGATGTGGTGCCATCTAGGAGTAACTAACTAGCCATCTGCTCACTATTATCTTTCCAAGACCACTGTAAAAGTGAGCCAATGGGTGCAAAACTGTAGTAAAGCTGTTGGCTTCGCGCAGAGGCCATCCTTAACACAATGGCGCTAGTTAAGGAGCAATGGAAGTCTGACAGTGGATGAAAGTTGCATAGTTTTGCTTTCTGCGGCTCAGGTTACCGCACTGTGGGAGAACATAAAAAACGCAAAAAGCTCTCTCTTGAGCTAGTGTTTGTTTGTTCCTTCTGTCCTACTGTAGAAAAATGGAGGTGAATCACGGTGGACACTGTGCAGATACACTTCCTATGTATATATGAAGGGCCCATTCTAAGCTAACTAAAACACAAAGATTCTTAGTTTGAGGTGATAATACACTAATGGAATCATAGTTCTGAATATTATATTCCATTTCTGTTTCTGCTAACAGATTCCCTACATTGTGCCTTTAAAAACACCTAATCATGCTTTCTCTCCATCTTTTAGTTTCCTGTTATGTGTGCTGCCTCCAGATAATTACAATATGTTGTAACTAGGGATGCAACGATACCACTTTTTACAAACCGATACGAGTACGAGTATTTTTATTTGTGTACTTGCCGATACCGAGTACCGATACCGATACTTCTTAGATTTGGTCTCCATGAAAGTGCAATTAATTTGGAGGCAGATTTTATTTTATCCTCTGCAGATTATGTCAAGCCTATAGTACAAAATTAACAGAAGGCTATCCCAAGCTTTAAACTTCTTGTGGAAGTCCCTCTAATGTCGGACCATAAAACGCCCCCGTGTCCGGGTACATAATGTAAGCGATAATATTAGGGATCGAGCAATTATATAGGAAGCTGTGTTCCAAGTTATGTTTCCGGTGCTTTTATTGTGGAGGGAGAAACGGAAAGGAAAAGAGGAGTGGAATTGTGGGATATACGTGTGTGAAGGAGATAAAAAAGTGGTTCAAGTTACCCTGCAGCGTGTTTTCATTTTATATACATATCTGAGTGTCAAAAGTCGTAATATTTTGAGAAACATGTACCTGCACTATGTAAACAAAAACACTTCTAGTTGGCATATGATTCACCATCATATATTTTGTTGTGAGCTGTCATTAAATAACATTAAAGAATGGCATAACACAGTGTTTTCTATTATATTATCCTATACTGTGCATACCTCATCATCATATAGTTTGTGTGTGTAAATGCACTGCAGTCTCTGGAGACACTGTGGACACACTCTGCCTGCTCCAGTCACTTCACCACCCTGGAGAGCTGTCGTATTCATGGTGTTTTCAGGTAGTTTCATTCAGATACTGAGGGAGTGGACTGGGAGTGGAGTAAGGTAATAATATATAAAGATGAATAATTACAATGTCGAGGATGAGTATTTTCTACTTTATTACTCAAGTATTTACACAAAAGTGCAGACAACTGCAGAGGAGACACTCTTAAATGCAGGCCAGAACATGGGGAACATGTTCTCTCTGGTTAACAACGTCAATGAGAGCCCTGACTGAGCGAACTCCAAAGAAGAAAGGTCAAGCCGAAAAACAAAGATCAACATAGAGGGAACTTAAGTAGAAAAATAGGATATTTAGTCTGCAGTCCGCTGTTTCCTCTGTCACTCTATTAAATAGGAGCGCCCTGCATCCTATACTCATCCCCCCCTCCCTCATTTCCTACCTTCCTACCACACAGACACTCCTCCACCAGCAACAGTTTGATTCAAACCGGCATGACGGCAGTAATTTGCGTCGCGTTCGGTGTGAACGCACCATTACTCTACACACCTTGCTGCAAGAGCCGCAAGAGAGCGACGAAAGAGCCGCATGCGGCTCTGGATCACGGGTTGCCGACCCCTGCCCTAGACGTTGAAGTCAGGTAGGACAACAAATCTTTTTCTCCACAAAGCGCGACCAGTTTGTTGTAGCGAAATACTGTTGAGTGGTATCGGTTCTTGGTATCGACAATTGAAATCGATACGAGTACGAGTATTTTAACGCAGTATCGACCCCCGATACCGATACCGGTATCGGTGCATCCCTAGTTGTAACTGTTTCTGCAATAGCATGACGCTTCATTTAGTCACCAACTGTTCATCACCAATGCTTGAAAAGATCATCATTGGTTCTTTGCTGTATTTACACCTGGGATTTATACGTTTTTACACAGATTATAGAAATATTTGTGGTTGCTGTGAGAGTGTGTCTGCTTGTGTATGTCTGTGTACACACCCTGGCAATGAAGAGCCCTGCATCCACTATGGCTTTAATATGTTTGAGCCAACCAGAGTTCTCCAGACCATACAGGAAGTCAGTCATTGACGGTGATATTATCTCGCTCACTGCATGGAAGAGAGAGTGAGAGAGACACACAGGGAAATGGGGAGAGATTATATCAGAGAAAGTCTGAATTATTTAATAATAGCAGATCTGTGTGATAACTTGAAAACAACTGTTTCCCGTTTCAATCTCACACTGCATCTTTGTACAAACTGTTCTGGACACACGCACACACCGTCAATGACTTTCTGCTGGCTGCTTCTCATAATGTGGATGTTTTCAATGCCGATGAACTGCAGCTTGATGTTGGTGTAGTGGTCCTCGTTCTCATAGCCTTTACCTGCTGCTCGATTTGCCATGGCATTCAGCTGGACACACACACAGAGTACTGTATGTGAATATTAGCTCATATATACACACACACATATACATACATATATACTGTATATATATATATACACACACACATATATATATATATATATATATATATATATATGTGTGTGTGTATATAATAATACTTGGATGTGTGAGTAAGGAAGAATGTGGGGGTAGAAGATACCTTTGGCCTGGTGTCCACCACATAGATGTGGTCACTGCCAGGGTTGGACTTCATCACAACCTGCAGCATCATCTCATCCTCCTGACAGCGTCCACTAAAGCCGGACAGTGGCTGACTACACCGACACACTGCTGCCTGGAAGACAATGAATTATCATATTCTTTATCACTTTACACATTTTATGAGTATAGATGTAGTCAATGATGTTTCCATTTGCATCAGTAGAAAGGTCAAAAGTAAAAAAAACATCACTTAATCACAACTTATTTTGATTTTGATGATCTGGATAATTCAACTCTTACTCAAAGGGTAAGTTAACAGTCCAATCTTCCAAAAGATAGTGTGTTTGTGTGTGTGTGTGTGTGCGCATCACACTGACCAATGTGTCCTGGTGAAAGTAGGACAGAGCAGGGAATCGCCCTCGACTCCTGAATCTTGAGCTGCCCACAATGATGGCGGATGTGGCCGACTTTGGAACAAATAGTTGTGATGGGTATGTATCACAAACCTGGAAGAGGACAAACACTCACACAGTGATACACATCAGAAAACTATGAACTATGTTTCTGTATGTTAAGCGATAATGCGGATGGCAGGCAAATCTAATGTAAGGATAAAGGATAAAGCTGAATAGAAACATGTCATGCAGTGCAACTCATTGTTTTGTAAGATCAATTCATTGTTGATATGGGTCTTTTAATGGCATTTGTTGGAAGTAACAAAATACAGAATATTGCCAAACTTATTCGTTAATAAAGTCCTTACTTCTTCCATAAATGGTCACTCTGCTGCTTCATGTTTATTTTCAATATACAATTACTATAATTACCAGCATTTGAAAGGCTTCTCACTAATGTACTAATTCAATATTAGTATTTCATTATAATTTTTGTATTTAATATTTAAAAAAGTATTGCTAATGTGCACTCTATATGCAGTCCACTAGCATCGTGAATATATTATAATAATATACAGTCTGGAGCCAGACTGGGCTGAACAAGACTAAGTGGAAACCTGGACAGTATATGATCAGTGTGCTAAACTGTGACCAAATTGGTAGTCAGTGTGTCTATTGTTGAGTTGTAATAGTTATTTTAACTTGCACATGAATATAAAGAATGTCTATGTTTAAATTACAATACTTATGAAGGATAATAATAATAATTATTATTATTAATAGGAATATTAATTAAGATTATGAATATGTGTATTGTAGCATAGTAGGAAGACACTGGGTTTTATGTTACTGTGAAATGGTATAGGTGTGAATGGAATAAATTAAAGATGGAGGGCATAGACACGTGGTGAGAGGTTATAACAAGCATGGCGTAAGCAGGGACTATTTTGTCGAAGCACAGGAGGGCGGAAACACCGGAAGTAAGAAGGCTAGCAGGAAGTAGGACTCTTTACCTGAGTAGGACTCCGCCCCTGTGAAGGGTTTAACCATTAGCATGCTATGTTATTGTTATGTTATCTTGCATGCTGGGAAACTAACCAATGAAAAGGCCTTAAGCTCAGCGAATGAGAGTATATAACAACTCGCACGGACATTTGTAAGGGGTGAATATATTCCTTCTCGTGGATCACACAGACAGCTAACTGCTTACAGCACGACTGTAAGTGGACTGCCTGAAGCGAGACACCCCCGGCCAGGAACTATATTCAGATCATCATCCTTTTTATTAAATACTTTTTTATTATAAGTAATGGAATTCTGGACTCTCTCTTCACGTGATCGCCCGAGGTTTGAACTTAACACTTTAATGTGAATTCCTGGAAATGAAATGCTTGTGCAATTTTCTGTTGTGGTCCCAGTAATATTTGTACTGAAGTAGCATAACAAAGGACATGGTTAAGTACGATTGAGTCAAATGTTTGCACTTTGCTGGAAAACCCTCCTGATGATATTAGGAATATAGTACTGACAAATACACAGACATTGTTTTAAAACGTTACCATTTCAAAGTTTAGTACAACTTTGTTTTTTCAGGCTAATTTGGCTCCCATCGTGACTTCCTATATCTGGAGGTTTTTGTGAGCTTGTCTCATCTTTCCCTCTTTCCTCTCCTCTCTTGTTTAACTCGCCTCTTGTTATCTTCGTCTCCTCCTTTCTCCTCACCTGTCCCTACTTAGGTCTTCTATCCTTTGTCTTTCAAGGTAAACAAACAGTAATATTGGGATTTTTCAGTGATAGTAATAACTTATTTCTTTATTTTTTTAACCCACAGCCTAACTGCACCCAGTAAATTACATGAATTACATTATCCAATCAGTCAAAATCAATGCACACAGGCATATAGTCTAGTTAACTTAGATAACTAAATCCCTACCAGGGCTCCATAGTGAGGCTTGCCATTGGCAACCAATTTGGTTATTTGACCACCAAAAGCCAAGATACATAGGGAGATTATAAATAGGCACAACAAAGAGCAAAACATGTACGGCAAAATAAATACATATATTTTTAACATTTGTTGAAGTAGTGATATTTAAATATTGGATACTATATATTTAGAGACACATGCTATGGTGCTGGCTCTCCCAGTCTCTTCAGCGGTATGTGAGAGGTAATCATCTGTCTCTGCAGAATCAAGATAGATTTGAGACCACCTCTGAAATGATGGACAACCATAATATCAGTTTCGGCAACCAAAAGCTAATTAATGCATCGTTACCGGCTTGGCAACCACTTTGATAAGTTAGTCTTGAGCATTGACTGCCATGTCTGTTTCTCTTTACCTTGGAAAATATTAACACTAATGTAAAATGTTGCAAGTGAAAACCCTGCTGCACCTGTTTAATTTGAAGGAGTCGATGGAGATGCGTTAACACTTCACCGACCAATGGTGCTACTCACTAAGTCAGGGGCAGACTTTGGTGTTTATAGGGCTGGCCCCGGTAAAAACATGAGTAAATAAGTTACTCTATGGTCTCGCTCTGAGAGGGCTATTGTATGCCCCTCATGTTAGAGAACGTAAATAGCTGCTGATAAGCAGTCAGTGCTGAAGGAAGGCTCGTACTATCTTATCTATGACCTTGTGAGTGACCTGGATACAAGGCAAATTCACTCCAAACAATAAAAGAACCATAGACAGAATATATTATTGGCTTTAGGAGGTACAAATTCTATTAAACTCTATCCTGTTTTATGAAATATCTTTCATCTCCAACACTATCCTTTAGCATAAATGTACCCATCAACTCTTTTCAAAATTCCTCTTTAAAAAAATAAATAAAGTATATACCCGACTCATATTTCTACACGTTACGCACAAAGAACAAATAGACTGACCCTGTATTCGTTGTTGGCCGCAGTAGCGACCCACAAGTTATTAGGAACTCCCATCCTCTTGAAGTCGGCCATGATGTCTATGAAGTTCCAGGACTCTTCTCTCTCTAATTTGTTCACATTAGGATTAAAGGACAGGCAGTACAGCTCACTGTACTTCTCTGAGGGGAGGAGCCAAAAATCATGTTAAATCAGTATCCTAACATAGTGTAAAAGCAGTACACTAACACACCCATCATGACAAGTATTTCTGTGCATGAAATCACCCTAACACAAATGTACCACTTACAAACATAAATACATGCACACACCTGGCCGTGACAATCTGACCAATGAGGTGTGGATGTCCAAACAGTCCCTTTCTTGCGGAATAAGGATCTGGAAGACTAGGAAGTCCTTACAACGCAGGATCAGCTGACTTCCTGTAGGGATGGTGGGTGGCCTCTCCACACTGCTCACCATACTGTGCAACACCTGAAACCCACATAGACACACAATTATCCAACATAAAGAGGTGCAGAAAAACACAACACACAGTGTTCTATGTTCTCTATCAGGTAATTTACTAATCAATCAACGGCTAGCTTCCTAGTGCCCTGTAATCATGTCAATTCTACCTTAATAATATAGAAGAGGGGGAGCTGTAGAATAACATATTTTAACTGAAAGACCAAAGGCTAGTGTTGAGGCAAGTGAAAAATCCTTGATTGGAACATCTTTGGCAGTAACTTGCAGGGAGACAGTGCGATCACTGGCAGCGACGACTCAGTGGCGAGCGTGTGCCAGGCATCAGCTAGTGTGTGGCAGTCGTCAGCAAGGCGTCAGGACAGCGACGACCCAGCGGTGAGTCAGCGAGGGGTTGGCATGCGTCAGTGGCAATCGCCACTCAAGTGCCAGGACAGCGGCAAGCGAATGACACTCGTCGAGAAGCTGTGGGTGGAGCCACATTTCCTGGGAACACCCATTGTTGTTGCAACAGGTCAGCTGCCGTAAATCAGTTTTATAATCATAGAATGGAGGAGCTGCAGGTTTTTGTCTTGCATCATTGCCTAAGGGTACAGATAGATAGATAATATGTCTCTTTTTGTTGACTTACTTACAATATGAAATAAGATAAGATATCGCTGTATAATACTGCTGTACTATATTGAATATTGTTTTGCTACTACTACATTTGCTACTACTACATTTAACTTCATAATATATTACACTTATGTAATGTAATGTAATATACCATAATATGTATCATGTACCAACCTTTTTTAATATAAAAAAAAGATATATACATATTTTACCATGCTATGTCTTACTTGTTGTATAACAGTATGACATGACATGGTAATGTCATAACATACTGTTATGGAAACTGTCAACAAACAAACAAAGTATTTTTCACAGTGATGCATAATCTCTGTGTCTCCTCCTGTCTGAGGAGACAGTCTTAGCTAAACACTGGAATATTTTTTCAACCAAATTGTTTTCTGTTCTGTATAGTACATGTCAGCATTATATTTAAAAATTGGAAGATATTGTGTTTATTGGTTGATAAATGGATAGAGGAATATGTGGACGCAGGTTATTCAGGAGTCAAAAGTAAGTCCAGAGTTAGACTGCAATGTGAGTCAGCAAAGTAAGAAAGAAAGCCATGATTGACTTTAGAGGAGGATATCTCAGATCCCATATTATATTATTCATATTATTAATAATTAAATGTATCCACCTTGACTGTGACCCAGATCAAGTATAAAAAATAGAGCTCATGACAAGTGCAGCGCCCTGCTTTCAGCTTACCCATGTCTCCTTGCGTGTGTCAGGATTGTTTTCTACAAAGATGGTGTGCGTGGCAGAAAGGTAGAGAGTCCCGATGCTGGCCTTTCTCTGTCCTGACGACCGGTCAAGGAGACGCACATTTTCCACCTACCACAGGCACACATTTTTTTAGGTGGAAAAACACACACGCGCGCGCGCGCACTCTCTCTCTCTCACTCACACTCACACTCTCACTCTCACTCACACACACACTCTCAGTCACTCTCTAACTGCAGTAGCTGCTCACTCTGGCATGACTCGACAGATTTCACTGAGCTCAAATTAAAGTGACTGAATCAAGGTCATTCGGTAACTGTTAACATTAGTTGTGAGGATTTGCCGACGTTGCATGTCCTAAATAACTAATCATATTTATAGACTCCTTCAGACCATAGTGATGTGGTAATGAGGGGGATATCGGTCTGACAGTACAATGCTACATCAGGTTGGGCAGAATATAATTACATATTCATATTCCATAAGAAAAACGTCTGCAACAGTAGCACAATGAGCATCATTATAGCCAAATGTTGGGGATTCAATGGGTGAGTCTATTACCGGACACATCATGTCATCTTCGCAGAGATTTGATGTTTCCTGTGTAAACGGGTTGTTAGTGTTCGTAAGCGAATAGCTAACGGGGTCTGGACACCCAGTGTTTTCCAAAGTAGCCTACTGCTAGCATGGTGTCCGTATTCTGCAGGCTACCCCATCAGTTCAGATGTTTTAGCGTTACAGATAATGGATAGTAATTGTGCCGTGTAACAGAGACAGGCGAGATGGAAAGATGGATGGAGATAGAGGGGGAGACCTAGCGTGTCATCGAAGAACACACTAAACGGAAGGGCACAACAGTTACGTTAAATAAACAAAGACGAAGGACAGAACAAGCTATGCTTAAGTCACTGGTGTTGAAATGTCGAGTGTTGTTACCTTGGGCGTCCGGATGTGCTCCATCACCGACAACCAAAATGGTGGAGATGGAGATAAAGTGGCCCGACGTATTTTTTTGTTCTTGCCGTCAGCAGTTAGTGTTATATTCCCATATTCAACAAATGAGGTGTATACTCTGTGAGTGCCCTGGAGTATTTCCCATGATTTCCGCTTCTCTGTTAAACTGGAAGGAAAGGGATTCTCGACTCACGCTACCCAGCCTGTTGGTAACGGTACCTAGGCTTAGACTGGGGACGCTGTTAGCAGCTGCATTGCTGTGGACACTGGGAGGTTGAGCATGATGAATGCACGGCCTTTAGTTATTCCTTTCAAAATAAAATTCAGCAGATTCTTGTTCGGAAGAAGAAAGCTTACTAAGCTTTAGCAGCACCACCTGATATACTGTTTCTGCATCCTCATTTTGCAAGATATGGCTTACCACAGCCAAAATTATTTTGCGGAAAAATATCTTTCAATGTTTATAATTAGGGATGCAACGATACCACTTTTTACAAACCGAGTACGAGTATTTTTATTTGTGTACTTGCCGATACCGAGTACCGATACTTCTTAGATTTGGTCTCCATGAAAGTGCAATTAATTTGGAGGCAGATTTTATTTTATCCTCTGCAGATTATGTCAAGCCTATAGTACAAAATTAACAGAAGGCTATCCCAAGCTTTAAACTTCTTGTGGAAGTCCCTCTAATGTCGGACCATAAAACGCCCCCGTGTCCGGGTTCATAATCATAATCATAATCAGAATCAGCTTTATTGGCCATGTGTGTTTACACTCACATGGAATTTGACTCCGGTTACACATAGCTCTCATTGTACATATATACACATTTACAATAAGCAAGATAAATATTTAAAAAAAGACATTAGAAAGAAAAAGTAGTCCAATTAGTGCAGGTAGTGCAGATGGGGGAGTCTGATTAATTGTTCATCAGGGTGACGGCCAGTGGAAAGAAGCTGTTCCTGTGTCTGGTGGTTTTGGGTAATATTAGGGATGAGCAATTATATAGGAAGCTGTGTTCCAAGTTATGTTTCCGGTGCTTTTATTGTGGAGGGAGAAACGGAAAGGAAAACAGGAGTGGCATTGTGGGATATACGTGTGTGAAGGAGATAAAAAAGTGGTTCAAGTTACCCTGCAGCGTGTTTTCATTTTATTAGAATTACAAATATAGACACACAACAGACACTCGGCCACAATAATATCATCCGTAGCCGCACAACAGCGTCTGAATGAGGCCGCTGCCAGCGCTACTTCTGGCGGACCAGCAACAGTTTGATTCAAACCGGCGGGACGGCAGTAATTTGTGTCGCGTTCGGTGTGAACGCACCATTACTCTACACACCTTGCTGCAAGAGCCGCAAGAGAGCGACGAAAGAGCCGTATGCGGCTCTGGAAGTCAGGTAGGACAACAAATCTTTTTCTCCACAAAGCGCGACCAGTTTGTTGTAGTGAAATACTGTTGAGTGGTATCGGCAATTGAAACCAATACGAGTACGAATATTTTAACGCAGTATCGGCCCCCGATACCGATATCGGTATCGGTGCATCCCTATTTTAATACTTGATGTCCTGTATTAATTAAAAATGTGTACTTTATTTTGAAAATACTTAATGAGCGTTAAATTCCTCATTATTGCAAACTTGATTCTTGCTCACAGCTCGTGCATGAGCGTGTTCGCATGCGCAAATGATGTTGTCTTGTCTTTGAGAGCATGTCAAACTTGCAAATCGTGTAATTACATATTTGTTGTGTTTTTATTCTATCTTGATCTTCTATTTTTCCGATTTGTAACGTCCAGCAGCCTCTTCTGTAGTGATCCATCCATTAATGAGGTGTTTATTCAGAGCGATTTTAACATTTCATTTTTACTTTAACTTAAATTACACTGTTTCTACAGTCTTATTTTGAAGTTTTGTGTCATGTTAGTACTCACTTTTTGAGTCTTTTTTGATCTTTATCACTGTGCCTCTAAATCAAGTGTATTGTTATCGTGTCTACTTGGACAGGTTCAGTATCAGGCTACAATAACTTGTCAAGTCAGTCAGACAGAGCAAATGGAGGTCACATTGCAGTGGGACACTCTGTTAAGGTGACTATAACATGTTTTTCTCATGTCATATTACAACACGTGGCTTAAGGAAACAGGATGAAGGAAGTGAATGCAGGCTCACTGAATTTGTGTTCTTGTTATATCTTTATTGATCTGGAAAGGGCTTCACTTTGAGCGATGTTACATTTGTATGCTTTCCATAATATACATTTTGGACAGTAAAAATTATGCTTGAACTTGAAAATGTCTACAGCATGATTGAATAAATATTTAATTCATATTAGAATCTTTGCTCCATAAAATATTTGTTTTCATTCATTTTACCCTATCAACTTTAAATTGTATAATATGTGTTTCAGTTATTTGGATATGTTCACTTCCTGACTAAGTTACAATTTTACATAATGTACAATTGTTACATAGTTAAGTAAGTTTATACTGTAACAGTTTTATATTATATTCTTTTTCACTATTTCGTCATGCAACTGTAGCACAGGAAATACTGGATCTCTGTCTCATGGGATTTCTCTCTCCCATGGGATATATTTGTATATATATTGTGTAGTTATTAGTGTGATTCATTTTGAAATGCTGTTCATCATCTTTTTATTAAATCAATTTTTATTATAACTTTCTGCATCTGGGACTTCTCTTCACACAACCGCCCAAAGATTTTTGAACTTAACAATACCCATGTTTTACATTGAAAATTGCAGAACAATCTCAGCTCTCTTTAAATTGAGGCACTATTTTAATAAGGCAAAAGTCTAAAGAGAAAATATGACTAAAGCTGAAAAATATATTCTCAATTTTGGAAATTCTTCATATCTCTTGTGAAAACAAAACAACTGTTTTGGTGCTTGAAATTGGTTTACCAAAGGTCTTAGGTTCACAAAAGCAGTGCAATATATGAATAAAATGGTAGATACATGTAAATAAATGTCTAATACCCAATTTGTTATAATTCTTTGAGTAGAAGTGTCTGTAACTATTTCACCAAAATTAGAGAAGGACTGAGATAAAAGGGGACTGAGGAATGACTTCATACTACAGATCAAGCTTCATGGGGTGTGTGCAAATGAAAAATTAACATTATAACAGTTTTTATTTTGTTTTAAATGTTTACTATATATTTACTACGTTCACCAGGAGCCTCTGGTGAACAGGGCCAGGATGGATGTGCAGGACGGTACGACACCAGGGCTCAGCAGCATGCTGTGCTCCTAGGGGACCACCACCCTGAGAAAGATGGTGGATGTAGCTGGTTCTGGTCTGACAGACGCACCTGCGTTTGCTTCTCTGCTTGGGCTGAAGTCCATTCAGCTAAGCAGGAGCAACCTGAGCAGGTGGGCCAAGAGACTGATGGAGGAGGACGGCAGGATGCTGCAGGAGTACAGCAGAGGAGAGGAGGTACCGGACCCCACTGAGCCTTTTCCAGAGCAGGGTGGACTCTGGGGTTAAACCAAGGTGGAGGATTGTATATAAACCTCCATCAGAAAGAGGACTGAAGACCTTCAGTGGAGGATTCTACACGATACTGTTGTTGTGAATGCTTTTATTTCCGTTCTTAACCCTGTCTGATGTATGTCCATTCTACGAGGCTGTGGAGACTGTTTTTCACTGTTTTTATGATTGTGACAGACTCTGTAGTCTTTTTAACGCCCTGCGTACTATTTTTAGCAGGTTTGGTGAGATCTGGTCTCAGACCACATGTATTTTAGGGGTCCACTACTGGAAGGTGAATGCCTTCAAGTGGCAACTTTTGAACCTGGTGCTGGAAGAGGCCAAGCTGTGTGAAGTGCAGAGTGGAGGGCAGGGCGGGACAGGACGCACTCCCTGTCTTCAGGTCTCTGGTCAAGGCCAGAGTTGGTGTGGATTTTAGGTTCTTTAAGAGCATGAACAGCATGGATGACTTTATCCAGAATGGTTAGGGTTAGCGAGAGAGAAGCTCAGTGTATCCTAAGATGTCCCCCAGCAGTCTAGGCCTACGGCAGCATATCTAGGGGCTGGACCAGGGCCGACCTGAGCCAGCCCTAACTATAAGCACTATCAAAGAGAAAAGTCTTAAGTCTACTCTTAAATGAGGTGACTGTGTCTGCCCCCCGGACTAAAAGTGGAAGCTGGTTCCACAGGAAAGGACCTTGATAACTGAAGGCTCTGGCACCCATCCTACTTTTTAAGACTCTAGGAACCACAAGTAGCCCCGCATTCATTGAGCGCAGCTCTCTGGTGGGACAATATGGTACTTTAAGCTAATATATGATGGTGCATCACCAGTTATGGCTTTGTAGGTAATAAGAAGGACCTTAAATACGATTCTCTGTCTTACAGGAAGCCAGTGGAGAGCAGCTAATACAGGAGTAATGTGATCTCTCCTCCTAGTCCTCGTTAGTACACAAGCTGACCGTGACCGTGTCCGCCCCCTGGATTGTGGAAGCTGGTTCCACAGAAAAGGAGCTTTATAACTGAAGGCTCTGGCCCCCATCCTACTTTTTAAGACTCTAGGAACCACAAGTAGCCCCGCATTCAGTGAGCGCAGCTCTCTGGTGGGACAATATGCTACTATAAGCTCCCTAAGATATGATGGTGCATCACCAGTTAAGGCTTTGTAGGTAAGAAGAAGGACCTTAAATAAGATTCTTGATTTTACAGGAAGCCAGTGGAGAGCAGCTAATACAGGAGTAATATAATCTCTCCTCCTAGTCCTCGTTACTACACGAGCTGCAGCATTCTCGATCAGCTGGAGAGACCTAAGAGACTTAGCAGAGCAGCCTGATAATACAGAGTTGCAATAATCCAGTCTTGAAGTAACAAATGCGTGGATCAACGTTTCTGCATCCATTTGAGATAAGATGTGCCTGATCCTTGAAATGTTGCGTAGGTGAAAAAAGGCAATCCTTGAGATCTGTTTCATGTGGGAGCCGAAGGACAAGTCTTGATCAAAGACAACTCCTAGATTCCTTACGGTGGTGGTTGACGCTAGAGCAATGCCATCAAGAGAAACAATGTCATTCGATAATTGATTTCTCAGATGTTATGGGCCAAGCAGAACAACTTCAGTCTTGTCCGAGTTCAACATCAGGAAGTTGCAGGTCATCCAGGTTTTTATGTCTTTAAGACACGCTTGAAGTCTAGCCACCTGGTTGGTTTCATCTGGCTTGATCGATATATGTAGCTGGATATCATCGGCATAACAAAGAAAGATTATTGAGTGTTTCCTGATAACATTGCCTAAAGGAAGCATATACAAGGTAAACAAAATTGGTCCAAGCACAGAACCTTGTTGAACTCCATGACGAACGCCGGTGATCATCGAGGCTTCATCATTTACATATACAAACTGAGATCGATCTGATAAATACAACTTAAAACAGCTTAGTGCTGTACATTAATACCAATCACCTGTTCTAGTCTCTGTAATAAGATGTCATGGTCAATAGTGTCGAACGCAGCACTAAGGTCTAACAGGACCAGAACAGTTACAAGTCCCCTATCTGATGCAACTAGAAGGTAATTCGTAATTGTCACCAGTGCTCTCTCCATGCTATGATGCTTTCTGAATCCGGACTGAAAGTCCTCAAATAAACTATTGCTTTGTAAATACGTCATACAAATGATTAGAGATAGGTCCGTAGTTAGCCAACACCTCTGGATCGAGAGTTGGCTTCTTGGTTTAATTACAGCCACTTTGAAAGACTGTGGCACATAATCTGTTAGTTAAGAACCATTGATAATATCCAGCAGAGAGGTGCCAATCAAAGGCGAAACCTCCTTTGTTTGAATGGGGTCCAGGAGACAGGTAGAAGATTTAGAAGCAGAAACAGTTGAAGAAAATTGGTCAGGCTTATGGGGAAAAAGCCATCCAAACACACATCAGGGCCCACAGCCGCCTCCAAGGCCAGTCCACTTGAGGATAAACAGTCAGTAGTTGAGGACAGGAGATTGCCAATCCTGCCTCTAATAGCCAGAATCTTATCATTGAAGAAGTTCATGAAGTCATTACTGCTGAGGTCTGTAGGAATACACGGCTCCACCGAGCTGTGACTCTCCGTCAGCCTGGCCACAGTGCTGAAGAGAAACCTGGGGTTGTTCTTGTTTTTCTCTATTACTGATGAGTAGTAGGCTCCTCTGGCGTTACGAAGGGCCTTCTTGTAGATTCTCAGACTGTGCCACCAGACTAACCAGGATTCCTCTAGATTGTTGGAACCAGCCACACACCTTCCAGCTTCCGTGATGCTTGCTTCAGTATGCGGGTCTGAGAGTTATACCATGGAGCGTGCCACCTTTGTTTGATGATCCTCTTCTTTAGAGGGGTTTCGAGTCCAGTGTCATTTTCAGTGAGCCAGTAGCACCATCGACAAGATGATCAATCTGGGACGGACTGAGGTTCTTACAGGAGTCCTCTGTTATATTGAGGCATGGTAATGAATCAAATGCAGAATTAATCGCTTCCTTAAATACAGCAACAGCAATGTCAGTTATACATCTGGTGTAGAAACATTTGCCCAACGGTACACACACTGGCAGCACAAACTCAAAAGTCATAAGGCAATGGTCTGATAAAACAGGGTTCTGCGGAAAAACCACCAAATGCTCCACATCAACATCATATGTAAGAACAAGGTCGAGGGTGTGGCTAAAGCAGTGAGTCGATTCATGTACTCTCTGACAGAAGCCAATCAAATTTAACAATGACATAAATGCAACACTATGGCTATCATTGCTAACATCCACATGAATATTAAAATCACCTACAAAAATAACCTTATCAGTCTTAAGTTCCAAACTTGACACAAACAATGGAACACTCGAGCCACTGATGGGCATGGCCCCCCATCACTATCTTATTAATGTTCTTTATCACTTTGTGTTTTGTCTATTTCCCTTTTCTGTTAAGAATATAACTGAGACTTCTGCTAGCTTTGAGGCACTGCTTATAAATGCTTTGTCTTTTAAATAGTCTTCACTTTAGATTAACTCACAGAACACACTAAACTAATACTTAATTAACGAGTAGTACCTACCTGAGTTAATCATGATTTGCAGTTTTTTTTAATCATTTACTAACACTTTACAAATGATCTTATTAATCATCTATAAGTCCTTAATACTACATTTTCAAATGGGGAATCCATCATTTATAAAGTATGAAAACCCAAGCTTATTAAAACATTAAACATGTATAACTGTGTTCATGAATTGCATACTATTGAGTTACTAATGAGTGGAATAATGCTTTATAAATTACGAATTCAGTGTTTATTCATGCTACTAATGCTAAATAGTGTGTACTTATTATTAAGTACTACCAGGTTTGGTAAAAGTAAAAAAAAGCCTCTCTCTCTCTCTCTCTCTCTCTCTGTGTGTGTGTGTGTGTGTGTGTGTGTGTGTGTAAAACTCACACAGAGAGACAGCAACATCAGGGTGTCAGTCAACCCTTTTGTGTCAGGCCTGTTTTAAAGTTAATGCAATTTTGTGGCTGTCTATACTTCTGTCTGATTACATACTACCTGCGTACTGGCGGGGGGAGCCAAGGTGGCAGGCCTGTTGGATGATGCCATGACTGAGTCCTGCTGTTTCTCTGATTTGCCCCAACCTTTGCTCATATTATTTGGATTATTTCAGAGGTAGACTTGACTGTAGGAATAGTATAGCAGGAAAGAGTCTGATTATTTCACAAGGCTGTAACTGTTCATACAAAACATTTGTTTTCTGTCATGTTTGTTATTTTGTCCTCCCACTGTTTTCAAAATGGGAAACAGTAGCAAGCGCTGGGAACACTTCTACATTGTTTTTGCAATAAAACATGTTTTTCTGTAGCTCAAATTGTGATGTTGATATTTTGTCTTTGCCTCAGTGCTTGTATATCCTGATCAATACAGAAAGGAATAGTGGTGTAAAGCTAATAACAAAGAAGCTCACTTAGATGAAAATAAATTGATGTCACTAATGTTGATGACATCTGTGTTTGTACGTTCTGTAATTCCACCCCTCTAAATCACATTTCTAAAGGAGAACAATTCAGATACGGTGCTGTCTGTCTACCTGTGTCAACTCCCTGTGTCGCCCAGGGATCCAGCTGTCGTTAGTGGATAGCAGAGATGGAACACTGTCCTGGATCTGATCACCATTATATAGCTGCTCCTCTCTTTTCTCTTTGTCCTTGACCCACATATATGCACATGCCCACACGTGTTACATTCAAATGGGTTTCATCTAGAACATTAGCATCAGAAACACTTTGAAAGAGTTTGGTATGGGTTTTGTCTCGTCATCATTGTATTTGTAGCCAGTAATGCAAATATGAACATCTATTTAACTTCTTGAGCCTGCATGCAGTGTTTCTCAACTCTTATACCATCAGTGTGCAAACAATGGAGTTTCTCTCCTGTACAGAAATAAGATGTATGTACTTAAAAATGAATGTTGTTAAATGTATTACATTAACCACATTAGGTTATATCATATTTGCAGCCGATTCTTAACAATTACAGGAATTACTCATGTTAAGTTTAAAATACTTGAATAGAGGTTCCCTACTAAATAACTTAAATAAACATGGCTGTGTGTGTGTGTGTGTGTGTGTGTGTGTGTGTGTGTGTGTGTGTGTGTGTGTGTGTGTGTGTGTGTGTGTGTGTGTGTGTGTGTGTGTGTGTGTGTGTGTGTGTGTGTGTGTGTGTGTGTGTGTGTGTGTGTGTGTGTGTGTGTGTGTGTGTGTGTGTGTGTGTGTGTGTGTTATTTGTTTCAGGTTTTTCAGCTGGTTCAATGTGAACAAAATGAATCATCTTTATAAAGTATAACAGCACCAAGTTTACTTTAAGTATTATTTATGTTTACATTGTTGAAGAGGAAAGAAAGAGGGATGATTATCCCAAATTGTTATTAATTAAACAGAGTTGATTGATACAGTTATGCTGTTTTGTCAAAACTAAAACTTTTAAACAATTTAGGCTTGACATTTCTTTCTTGCTGTTTTTTTCAGATGTCTTCAACAGCAGAGTAAAGAGACAATGGGGATTTTCTTCAAACGTGAGGATCAGGTTCCATTTTGATACTTCTCTAAATGACAGCACTTGACAAGGACACAGTGTCTTACAGCCCTTTTGGAAATGCAGCATCTGTGTGCAGTGTTTAAAATGTAGAAATGGATGGATTTCAACTCCAGGGCATAGTAAATATACTATCAAAACATAGATGTAGAAATCTTCTAACACTGCCCCACGAAGCATGGATTGGACATTCTATCAATAGTCAATATAGAGAATATAAAGAAGATTAAAGCTATAAAAAGGACTGTTCAAGGCATGGCTCCTCGACATCAGTCTCTGACGCAAAATAAATTCCTGCTGACGATGACGATGGAGAAGATACTTTGTTTAAGTCTGTAAGCTCTGACATGGGTGTGTGGAAAAGCAGCATTACCCTCAGCTCAATCAGTCATTCCAGCGTTAGCCGGATGAAACCAGGTGGCTCTGCTGTGTTGACAGAGGGGACTGTGGCTGTGAGTGTAGTTAATGATGAGAGGGCATGTCCCTTTGTTCTACCTGTGAAAGGCCATACAGAGCATCCATCTGAAGACCTTTGTGAAACCACTCAGATATTATTTTTGTCCCCCTCTCTTACAATTCCAGATCATGATGCTAAGGAAGTCGAATATTCGCAATTGAATGAAACTGAAAAATGTGCAGAGGGCCCCAAATCATCCAAACCAAACAACAGTCAGCCAGCCAGAGCAGCAAAAACCAAATCAACCATTGCTATCTTAACTGATCCTAAAACAACTGTGTCCACAGCCATCAAAGCTTCCTGTTTCGAGGCAAGGAGAGTTTTCAAACTAGACCTGAAAGATGTTGAGGCTAAAGTTGGATCACCAACCTGTCTCCATCTAAAACACCCAACCAGGTACTGTAGTATTAATAAAAGGCTCACATGTATCAATTATTGTAGAGCTGTCTCCTGTCTAACACTCGTAATTAATTTTCTACTCAGCAGAACAAATATGCTCCAGCCAATGGAAAGAGAGATGTTCATAGGAAGGAGGAAGCAAAGACTGGGGATGGGGGTAAAGCCAATGCTCAGCCAGAGAGAAAATGTTTGGCCAGCAGTCTTTCTTCTTCAACCAGCTCTCTGGCGTCTGAGTCAAATAAAGAAGGACCCTTGGAAACTCCCAGTCTGGCTGTCCAAGAAGTGACTGATAAACATGAGACAGCTCGGGGTGTAGCGACTAAACATCCAGGTGAAGATGCCCATAAAGGTACTGGAAAGGCTTTTAAGACTGAGGCTGCTGTGGGGAAAGCAATAAATCCTAGCAGGGTGAGTACTATGCGCTGAGCATGTTATAGAGTGTGTTTAAACTAAGACAAGCGATATATAACAGCTTTGGATCCAGAGTTCTGTACCCATATTTTCTCTCTAGTGGGGTAATATGGTACTGTGGACTCTCTAGTGGGGTAATATGATACGCTCTCTAGTGGGGTAATATGATACTATAAACTCTTTAGTGGGGTAATATGGTACTATAAGCTCTCTAGTGGGGTAATATGGTACTATAAGCTCTCTAGTAGGGAAATATGGTACTATAAGCTCTCTAGTGGTGTAATACGGTACTATAAGCTCTCTAGTCGGGTAATATGGTTCTATGAGCTCTTTAGTAGAATTCTACAGTTTCTTCCCTTTTTTCTCCCCGTTAAAATATTTTTCCTGAACCGATGTGAGGTCCCGGGACAGAGGATGTAGCATGTGTATGGTTGTAAAGCATTCGTAGGCAAATTTGGAATCTATAACTTTGGGCTATACAAAATAAATGTAATTGAATCAAACAAAATAAAAGACTGATGCTAATCTGCCTTTTGAGCGGTAGTTGTATGATAGCCTAAACTGTGTTAATGTTGTTTAATGTAATTTACTTACACAGAGAGTCAAAAGTGCTTAAAGTGTGTTTTAAATGAGGGAGTGGTACGTATACAGTATGTGTGCTCTGTCTCTGGTATGTGTTTTTAAAAGGAACAGGTTTAAAACCTGCCCCAACATATCCTCTCATAGGTAGACTCAGGGAAGGGTGTGTTTAGAACACATGTAGTAACCAATACATGTTCAAATAACTGTATATAATAATCAGCCTTTATATTGTAATGGCTGTGATTATGGTCATAAGTACTGGTCGTTTACCTCAATATTAGGATTTAATGATATTCACAATACTGGCATGAGATGTCTAAATGATTCAATTAAATTAACTGAAGGGCTAATTTAACTTTATTATCACTTTATCTTATAGAAATTAAGAGAAATTGTGTTACACATGTGCAGTAACATTCACTATCCACCCATCCATGTATTACCAAACAGACTATCAGTTAGGCCCAGTCCAGCTGCCAGCTCACATGTCAACACATGATTTAGTGTGTATTGGTATGCTACAATAATCCTTGGGCTCAGCCTCTTGGCTCAGCTGAAAAGTCGAGGAGGCTATAAGTTACAAGAACACTTCGTAGTGTTTCATCCCCTCGTATTCTGTGTCTGGAGGTGAAAAGGCAAAATTGATTTTATTAGTGAATGTCTTGACAAAAGTTGACTTAAGAATGGATTTGTGAACATTCTCAAATTTATTTCTCACTCTCTCAAGTCCTGACTGCTCTGTTAGCACAAATGGGTAATAAATATAGAACAAAGCAGGCTCTATATGTTGAATATGCTTTAAAAGTCTGAGACAAATGCCAGGCCCCCATCCACAAACTCACACCATGTGTGCTGGTGTTTATAGAGTCAGAGGGGGTGGAACACGTAGGGTTGGGGGTGGGGGTAAGACAGAGAGAGAAGAAAATTGGCCTGGTCAGAGACGGGATTGTACAACACAATATCAACTTGTGGTTGCAGCACACACACAATTTTCTCTCCTACCACTTCTTTCCTGTTCTTTCTTTTCCTCCTCCCCCTCTGTCTTAACACACTCTCCCTCACTCCTCCCTTCTGCTCCTTCACCGCCTCCCTAGTCCACATTTCTGACTGTGCAGGGAATGGCTAACACCATGGTCTCAATGCTCAGCTCGGAGCTGGGACCACTCGGCTGGGACGCTGTCACTAAACGTCATCTCTTTCTACAGAAAGTCTCCTCAAAGCTGGGGCCCAATTCGAGGCATCAAGGGAGAGGCTCCAGAGTGGATAAGGGGCCCTCGGGACCAGCTCCAACTCCAAGGTCAGGGTCTGGACCTCCAGGACAGGGTAGCCCTGGGCCTCGGCAAACCCAGAGTAATGGCTCCACTATGGAAGAGGGTGGACAGAGCGCTGGAGGCGGATCCCCAACAAAGCAGAGCCAAAGTCAGTGCCAGGGTGAGTCAATATGGTTTCTGCATAGATGTAGAGACATAAACATGAGCTATTTCAGTGCAGACACATTTACTTTATAATACCTTACATGTAAACACACAGCAGCACACTGCATATGAATTTTATGAATTATCTGCTCAACAACACGCTTCTCAGTTGTCTGTCAGGCATATAGACTTGTGTGATTGTCTCTGCAGCAGACTCAGGAAATAAGCAGGCTGACACTGCAGACCATGCCTTTCACACACAAACACACACACACACACACACACACACACACACACACACACACACACACACACACACACACACACACACACACACACACACACACACACAATCACTCTGTTGTTCAGGTTCTAGCACATGCCGTTTTGTGATTTCCACACTTATTTCCACACTTTTCTGTCATGTTTCAGCTGCAGTGTTGCATAACAGCAAAACTTATATATATTATTTCTTTGAAATAGGAAGTTAAAGAACACATGGTTGCCATTTTTCCTCTTTCATGCTTTCATCATTTTCTTTCCTTTTTCTCTCTCATTCTTTTTGTAGTTTCCCTGAGTATGTGTGGGTGTTTTATTTGTTTCAGGTTTTTCCGATGTTGGTTCAATCTGAACAAAAATAATCATCTTTATAAAGTATAACAGCACCAAGTTTACTTGATGTTTACAATGTGGCTCAGTGGTTAGCAAGTCCGACTTTCAATCAGAGGATCGGTGGTTTTCCTGATCCGATGTGAGGTGCTGGGACAGGGATGTCGTATGTGTACAGATTGTAAAGCCCTCAGAGGCAAATTTGTATTTGTGATTTTGGGCTATACAAAACAAACTGAATTGAATTGAATTGGTTCTATCCCCGGCTCCGCTAGTCCATGTTGATGTGTCCTTGAGCAAGACACTTAACCCTAATTGCTCACCGTTTCTGTGTCTACGGTCTACTGTATAGCATGTCACTTTGGATATAAACGTCAGCTAAATGAAAAAGTAATGAAAGAGATTATCCCAAATTGAGATGAATTAAATAGATTTGATTGATACAGTTATGCTGTTTTGTCAAAACTAAATCATTTAAACAATTCAGGCTTGGTGGTTTGTGTGTGTGTGTGTGTGTGTGTGTGTGTGTGTGTGTGTGTGTGTGTGTGTAAAACCAGATCCAGATTTCTCCATTTAAAGATCTGATAGACAAAAGCTGTTCTGTCCTCTTTGCTGATACCCAGGAACAAACAAATGCCCCTTGACCTCAGACTGAGATCACCATAAATGGATTCCTTTGAGTGTGTGTGTCTCTACATTCGGCCATTTTGAATTTGGTCCAGACTTCATTACAAATCATTTCCATTACAGGTTTAGACGATTTATTTATGTTGGTAGCATTCTTTAACTGTTCTTTGACTGTTCTTTGATATAATAGGTTCCTGTAAACCTGTAAACAATTATATATATTTGTAGCAGGGTTCGACCATGCCGTGGGTTTTCCGGAGCTCTGCACACAAGGATGACACCAATGCTCTCCTTCTCTTCGCTTTATTAGGCATCTCTACTCACACAGGCATTCCACACACTCATGCCCTGCCTAGCTCCACTCTTCCTCTCTGCGTGGCTCTGGGAGCTTATCAAGCTCCCTCCCCCGCCCACGCAATCCCACGATCATGTGGATCAGCTGTGCCGCCTCACGCGCCGCACAGCTGATCCCCATGATCGCCTCTCTCTCTCTCCCTGCTGCAGGTGCGCTAACCACGCCCCTCACCCCACATACCCCCACCGCCCGACTTAGGCCGGGGAGCCACCGGTCTAACCAACTCCCCCCCCCCTCCCTCCCACTGGGAGCGGGAGCGGGAGTCAGCCCCGACCATCTGCCCCCCGACCTATGGACCACCATGGAATTAACTTGCGTTTCCGCCAGATGCCAACGGGTGGTCCGGGCGTTGGCATCCTCCATCCGTGGGGGTCCGGGCGCGGGACGTGGCCCGAACAGAGGGCGATCGAGCGCCCCGGGAGGCAGGTCCCTCGCGATCCACGCCGCCTCCTCCCGGGACAAAACCGGCTCTCCCCCTCCATCCGACGCGACCACCTGCAACAAAAGAGAGAGAGAAAGTTTAGGGTCGCGGGTCCCAGGTGGTTCCCCACCACTCCCGCCGGGCCGCCGCCCGCTGGCTGTCCGTGCGGGCCCGAGCGGCTCGCCCGGCCCGGACTCTCTGCCCCAGCTGGCTAATCGGACCCCGGTCCTTTCTCCGGTCCTCAATGACCCTCCAGAGCCGGCTCCGGAGATCCTCCAGCTCCCTCCGTATCATGAGGGTCGTCTGGATCGCTGTCCCCTGGGGACCCTGTGGCTCGCCCCACTCCGGGGGACTGCATCCCCACCTCCGGGGCCCACCTTTCCGCCGGGCCGTCCGGAACTGGGGCGTCGGCCAGGGTGCCGCTTCCGGGTTCAGCGAGGGGTACTGGGTTCGGCCGTCCCGCCTCCCCCGGTCCCCCTCCATCCCCGGGCAGGTTCGCCAGACGTGCCCCAGGTGTCCGCAGGCCCAGCACCGCTTGGCGCAGTGGCGCTGTAGGTGCCCCGGCCGGCCGCACGTCCAGCACACCCGGCCCGCCGAGTCTGGAGCCACCTGCCGATCCGGTCGGGCCCGGCCTCCCTTCCTCGGCGCCAGCTCTTCGAGGCTCGCCGGCGTTGGCCCCTCCCGGACCCCCGGGTCCGGTGCCGCTCCAGCCGACGCTCCCACCGTCGTTGGAGCGGCCGCCTCCGCTGCCGTCCTCGTCGCCGCTGGAGCTGCCGTCGTCGCCTCTGCCGCGCCCGCTGACGTCTGCACCGCTGTCTCCGTCGTCGCCGGAGTCGCCTCGGCCGCCGACGTCTGCGACGCCGCCTCCGTCATCCGAGCCGTCGCGCCCGCAGCCGTCAGCGCCGCCGCTCCCGCCGTCATCGCTGTCGCGCCCGCCGACGTCTGCGCCGCCGCTTCCGCCGTCGTCGCTGTCGCGCCCGCCGACGTCTGCGCCGCCCGAGTCTTCCGGCGGCTGGCGTCCGTCTGGGTCGCCTCGACGCTCTGGCGCCTCACGTCGGTCTGGGTCCGCGTCGACGTCGTTGCGGCCGCCGTCCGCGCCGCTGTCTCCGCCGTCGCCGCTGTCTCCGCCGTCGCCGCCGTCGTCTGCGTCGACGCCTCCACCGCCGCCCGAGCCGTCACCGCCGTCTGCGCTGCCCGGGTCTTCTGGCGGCTGGCGTCCGACTGGGTCGCCGCTACCGCCGTCTGTCGGGCCGCCAGCTGCTCCAGCGCCTTTGCGAGGAGCGCCTCCCTCTCCGTCTGCTCCTCCAACTGGCGCGCCAGCGCCTCCACCGCTTTGGCGTACTCCCGTACCTCCGCTTGCAGCTGGTCCTTCTCGGCCTCCAGCTGCCGCAGCCGGGCGCCGTCGGACCGCTCCTGGCGCGTCTCGTCCTCGTCCCGGACCTCCGGCGTCCCTGGTATCCCGCCGCCCGACATGGCGGCGTACAGAGCCTCAATGGCTGCATTTCCGTCGTCCGGTATACCCTGCAGCTCCTTCCCCACCGGCAAGCCCCGTTGGGCGCCACTGTAGCAGGGTTCGACCATGCCGTGGGTTTTCCGGAGCTCTGCACACAAGGATGACACCAATGCTCTCCTTCTCTTCGCTTTATTAGGCATCTCTACTCACACAGGCATTCCACACACTCATGCCCTGCCTAGCTCCACTCTTCCTCTCTGCGTGGCTCTGGGAGCTTATCAAGCTCCCTCCCCCGCCCACGCAATCCCACGATCATGTGGATCAGCTGTGCCGCCTCACGCGCCGCACAGCTGATCCCCATGATCGCCTCTCTCTCTCTCCCTGCTGCAGGTGCGCTAACCACGCCCCTCACCCCACAATATTATACTTCAACTGACCCTTTCTCACTCATACTGTGGTGGTACGGGAGCACCACCACCAGGGGGTGCTATAGGAACCCTGGCCACAGCCAGGATGTCTCTCTCTCTCCCCCTCTCTCTCTCACTTAGGCTGATGCAGAACAGCTGGGCGGAGCGCCCTCGCAGCTGCGGCTCATTCCACCGTCAAGCCGCAGTTAAAACTGGCCTCCGCCCGGACGCCAGCGTGGAGAGATTGCTACGCATGCCTTGCCCTTCAGGTCCGTGCACACGAGAGCGACATCACGAGCCTCATCCCGAGCTACGCTACGAGCCTCATCCCGAGCTACGCTACGAGCCTCATCCCGAGCTACGCTACGAGCCTCCTCCCGAGCTACGCTACGAGCCTAATCCCGAGCTACGCCACAAGCCTCATCCCGAGCTACGCTACGCGCCGCATCCCGAGCAACGGCACGAGCTCCGTCCCGAGTCCCGAGTCCCGGACCCGACTACAGAGCCGCCGCTCCTGCGGCTGAGTATTGACTGGTTTTCCGCTGCCTTCACGTGCGAGTCACAATAAAACTCTTTTGTTTACACCTTCTCCCCTGGCCTGTCCGTAGTTTGCTTTTGGGTCCAACTCCGTACCGTGACACATGCATCCTAACTCTGCCACAGACACTCTCCTCTCTACTCTGTCTTCCTCTCCGGCTCAGTGGTTGTCAGACTTGATGCGCGCCAAGAGATCCACTATGCGAGCATCGGAAAGGAAATGGCGAAAATCCAAACATGCCGACGACCGGCGCGCCTATCACTCTCTTCCTTTCTCCTTCTCTGCCACTATCTCTGCAGCCAAAAGTCTGTTCTACCAATCCAGAATTGAATCTTCTTTCTCTAACCCCCAAAAACTCTTCTCTATTTTTTCCAACCTCCTTGACCCCCCCTGTCCTCCTCCTCCCTCCACCCTTCTACCAAACCACTTTGTCGACTACTTTACAAAAAAGATAGATGACATATGCTCCTCATTCACTAATCCCTCTCCCATAACTACATCTCCATTAACTTTATCCTCTTCCCCTTCACTTTCCTCTTTCACCCTCCTGTCTCCCAATCCACCCCCATGACCCCATCCCATCTCATCCCTAAAGTTTCCCTAATTCTCTGAAGGAGGCAAGAGTTAACCCTCTCTTGAAGAAACCCTCTCAACCCGTCAGAAGTCAACAACTAGAGACCGGTCTCTCTCCTTCCCTTTCTTTCCAAAACTCTGGAGCGAGCTATCTTTAACCAAGTCTCCTCATTCTCCACCAGAACAACCTTCTGGACTCTCACCAGTCTGGATTCAAGGCAGGCCACTCAACAGAGACTGCCCTCCTTGCTGTCTCTGAGCAGCTTCACACTGCTAGAGCAGCCTCTCTCTCCTCTGTCCTTATCCTTCTAGACATTTCTGCTGCCTTTGACACAGTGAACCACCAGATCCTCATCTCCTCCCTCCAGGACCTGGGTATCTCAGGCACTGCACTCTCCCTCCTCTCATCCTATCTCAGCGATCGGACCTACCGGGTAACCTGGAGAGGATCTGTGTCTGAGCTTTGTCCTCTCACTACTGGGGTCCCTCAAGGCTCCGTCCTCGGTCCTCTCCTCTTCTCTCTGTACACCAACTGTCTCGGCTCTGTCATTCGCTCACATGGCTTTTCCTATCATAGCTATGCTGATGACACCCAACTGATCCTCTCGTTTCCCCAATCGGAAACACAGGTAGCAGCACAAATCTCTGCCTGTCTGACTGACATCTCTCAGTGGATGTCCGCACACCACCTGAAAATTAACTGAACTACTTTTCCTTCCAGGAAAAGGCTCTCCCACCCACGACTTGACAATTACCTTCAACAACTCAGTCTTGGCCCCGCCCCTGACTGCCAGAAACCTCAGTGTAACACTTGACAGTCAGCACTCCCTGACTCCCAACATTACCGCAACAACACGTTCCTGTAGGTACATGCTGTACAACATCAGAAGAATACGTCCACTTCTCACTTAGAAGGCGGCACAGGTTCTCGTCCAGGCTCTGATCATCTCGCGTCTAGACTACTGTAACTCCCTCCTGGCGGGTCTACCTGCTAATGCCATCCGACCTTTGCAGCTCATCCAGAATGCAGCAGCTTGACTGGTCTTTAACCTCCCGAAATTCACCCACACTACTCCGCTCCTCGGCGCCCTTCACCAGTTACCGGTGGCCGCCCGCATCCGCTTCAAAACATTGATACTGGAGTACCGTGCTGCGAACAGATCGGGTCCAGTCTACAACAAAGGACATGGTAAAACCTTACACGCCAGCTCGTGCACTCCGCTCGGCTTCTGCCAATCGGCTTGTAGCTCCGTCACTGCGAGCAAAACACTCAACAGTCACGACTATTCGCTGTCCTTGGCTCCTCAATGGTGGAATGAGTGCAACTCTCTACTGGAGACTGGTGACAAGATTGCTGGACTTCTTGGATCTTGGCTGAGTACATTCTCTATAGAGGTTTCTCTGCTATATTCCTATTGTACTTGCTGTATTAGTTCTACTATTTGGGGAACTATCTCTACTAGACTGTTAACCTGTACTGTCATTTCTACCTGAATTGTTTGAGCCGGGACTTTGCTTTGGTCAAGTGACTTAAACGCAACTGAACTAGCTAGGGTTAAAGTGTACTTCTGTAATCCAACTGTACTTGGGACTAGGCTCTAGTTTTACTTTCTACTTTAGAGGTAAACAGATCCTGTCCTTGTTCACTTTTGGCAAAAAGCAGCTGTTCTTGTGAAACTCTCACCTCACTGATTAAAGGGAAAGCCTGCTATTGTCCTGAGCCAGAGCACTCTCGATTGGAGCCCATCTCACTAACGACCTGGGGCGTAGTCAACTCAGCTGACTCAGCAGCTACTTAAAGCAGCTTCAGGAACCCACTCCTCAGTGTGCAACTCTCTACTGGAGACTGGTGACAAGATTGCTGGACTTCTTGGATCTTGGCTGAGTACATTCTCTATAGAGGTTTCTCTGCTATATTCCTATTGTACTTGCTGTATTAGTTCTACTATTTGGGGAACTATCTCTACTAGACTGTTAACCTGTACTGTCATTTCTACCTGAATTGTTTGAGCCGGGACTTTGCTTTGGTCAAGTGACTTAAACGCAACTGAACTAGCTAGGGTTAAAGTGTACTTCTGTAATCCAACTGTACTTGGGACTAGGCTCTAGTTTTACTTTCTACTTTAGAGGTAAACAGATCCTGTCCTTGTTCACTTTTGGCAAAAAGCAGCTGTTCTTGTGAAACTCTCACCTCACTGATTAAAGGGAAAGCCTGCTATTGTCCTGAGCCAGAGCACTCTCGATTGGAGCCCATCTCACTAACGACCTGGGGCGTAGTCAACTCAGCTGACTCAGCAGCTACTTAAAGCAGCTTCAGGAACCCACTCCTCAGTGTGCAACTCTCTACTGGAGACTGGTGACAAGATTGCTGGACTTCTTGGATCTTGGCTGAGTACATTCTCTATAGAGGTTTCTCTGCTATATTCCTATTGTACTTGCTGTATTAGTTCTACTATTTGGGGAACTATCTCTACTAGACCGTTAACCTGTACTGTCATTTCTACCTGAATTGTTTGAGCCGGGACTTTGCTTTGGTCAAGTGACTTAAACGCAACTGAACTAGCTAGGGTTAAAGTGTACTTCTGTAATCCAACTGTACTTGGGACTAGGCTCTAGTTTTACTTTCTACTTTAGAGGTAAACAGATCCTGTCCTTGTTCACTTTTGGCAAAAAGCAGCTGTTCTTGTGAAACTCTCACCTCACTGATTAAAGGGAAAGCCTGCTATTGTCCTGAGCCAGAGCACTCTCGATTGGAGCCCATCTCACTAACGACCTGGGGCGTAGTCAACTCAGCTGTAGATAATTATCGCTATCACCGGTATAGAAGCAGGTGTGGGTTTGAAGCGTCAGCTGTAGTGTCAGTGAAGACTCATCGTATGAAGACTCGGAGGATAAAGACAAAGGAGTCTTTCGTTGGAGTCAAGACTCGGAGGATAAAGACAAAGGAGTCTTTCGTTGGAGTCAAGACTCGGAGGATAAAGACAAAGGAGTCTTTTGTTGGAGTCAAGACTCGGAGGATAAAGACAAAGGAGTCTTTCGTTGGAGTCAAGACTCGGAGGATAAAGACAAAGGAGTCTTTCGTTGGAGTCTTCGGGGGCGGCTGAGCATTAACACTTCTCTGTGAAAATGTGCTTCCCGCCCATTCCCGTGTACATATCAATTCGTAGATACTTTAGACCTCGGACCCGTTCTTACTTGCATCAAAATCCTTCCGCATGGATTTATCCCTCACGCTCCACACAAACCCAACACCTCGTCACAGGAGGCCTCTGGAACTGCCAGTCAGCTAACTGCAAGGCAGACTTCATCTCTGGCTTTGCTATCAAGCAATCTCTGGACTTCCTGGCTCTCACTGAGACCTGGATCACACCAGACAATACATCTACCCCTGCTGCTCTCTCGTCTGCCTTCTCCTTCAGCCACACACCTAGGCCCACTGGTCGGGGTGGTGGCACGGGTCTACTCATCTCCCCCAAATGGAGTTTTTCTCTCTACCCGCTTCCATTGCCTACACCACTGACTTTTGAGCTTCATGCTGTGACGGTTACCCATCCGGTTCAACTGAACATTGTTGTTCTCTACCGTCCACCTGGTTCCCTGGGAGATTTCTTGGAAGAATTAGACATCCTCCTATCAAGTTTCCCAGAAAACGGCCCCCCTCTCATTCTTCTAGGTGACTTCAACATCCAGACCGAGAAGTCATCTGACCTGGTGCTCCTACTGTCTTCCTTTGCTCTCTCACTCAGTCCTTCACCTCCGACTCACAAAGCTGGAAATCATCTTGACTATATTTTCACCAGAAACTGCTCAACATCTAACCTCACTGTAACTCCACTTCACGTCTCCGACCACTTCTTTATCTCCTACTCTCTCCCACTCTTGGGAACTGACAACCCTCCCACAGCAACAGACTCTGCACCTGTGCGTCGCAACATTCGCACCCTCTCTCCCTCCTCTCTGGCCTCGTCTGTTCTGTCAGCCCTTCCTTCAACCGACTCTTTCTCATTCATGCATCCGAACTCTGCCACGGACACTCTCCTCTCTACTCTGTCCTCCTCTCTTGATTCTCTCTGTCCTCTTACGACACGTAAGGTCCGCAACTCCCCTCCAGCTCCGTGGTTGTCAGACCTGGTGCGTGCCCAGAGAGCCACTTTGCGAGCATCGGAAAGGAAATGGCGAAAATCCAAACACGCAGACGACCTGCACGCCTATCACTCTCTTCTCGCCTCCTTCTCTTGCCTCTATCTCTGCAGCCAAAAGCCTGTTCTACCAATCCAGAATTGAATCTTCTTTCTCTAACCCCAAAAAACTCTTCTCCATTTTTTCCAACCTCCTTGACCCCCCCTCTCCTCCTCCTCCCTCCACCTTTCTACCGAACCACTTTGTCGACTACTTTACAAAAAAGATAGATGACATTCGCTCCTCATTTACTGATCCCCCTCCCATAACTACATCTCCACTAACCCTATCCGCCTCCCCTTCGCTTTCCACTTTCACCCCCCTGTCTCCCGATCAAGTTCTTACCTTGGTAACCTCTGCCCGCCCAACCACCTGCCCCCTTGACCCCATCCCATCTCACATCCTCCAGTCTATTGCTCCTGACCTTCTTCCCTTTCTCACCCATCTTATTAACACCTCCCTCTCAACTGGTTGTTTCCCTAACTCTCTGAAGGAGGCAAGAGTTAACCCTCTCCTGAAGAAACCCACTCTCAACCCATCAGAACTCAACAATTACAGACCTGTCTTTCTCCTTCCCTTTCTTTCCAAAACCCTGGAGCGAGCTATCTTCAATCAAGTCTCCTCCTTCCTCCATCAGAACAACCTTCTGGACCCTCACCAGTCTGGATTCAAGGCAGGCCACTCAACAGAGACTGCCCTCCTTGCTGTCTCTGAGCAGCTTCACACTGCGAGAGAAGCCTCTCTCTCCTCTGTCCTTATCCTTCTGGACCTTTCTGCTGCCTTTGACACAGTGAACCACCAGATCCTTATCTCCTCCCTCCAGGACCTGGGTATCTCAGGCACTGCGCTCTCCCTCCTCTCATCCTACCTCAGCGATCGGACCTACCGGGTAACCTGGAGAGGATCTGTGTCTGACCCTTGTCCTCTCACTACTGGGGTCCCTCAAGGCTCGGTCCTCGGTCCTCTCCTCTTCTCCCTGTACACCAACTCTCTTGGCTCCGTCATTCGCTCGCATGGCTTTTCCTATCATAGCTATGCTGACGACACCCAACTGATCCTCTCGTTTCCCAAATCGGAAACACAGGTAGCAGCACGAATCTCGGCCTGTCTGACTGACATCTCACAATGGATGTCCGCACATCACTTGAAGATTAACCCCGACAAGACGGAATTACTTCTCCTTCCAGGGAAAGTTTCCCCCACTCACGACCTGACGATTACTTTCAACAACTCAGTCTTGGCCCCGACCCCGACTGCCAGGAACCTCGGTGTGACTCTGGACAGTCAACTCTCCCTGACTGCCAACATTACTGCAACAACTCGTTCCTGCAGATTCATGCTGCACAACATCAGGAGAATACGTCCACTTCTCACCCAGAAGGCAGCACAGGTTCTCGTCCAGGCTCTGGTCATCTCGCGTCTAGACTATTGTAACTCCCTCCTGGCGGGTCTACCTGCTGGTGCCATCCGACCTTTGCAGCTCACCCAGAATGCTGCAGCTCGACTGGTCTTCAACCTCCCGAAATTCTCACACACCACTCCGCTCCTCCGCGACCTTCACTGGTTACCGGTGGCCGCCCGCATCCGCTTCAAAACATTGGTACTGGCGTACCGTGCTACGAACAGATCTGGTCCAGTCTACATCCAGGACATGGTAAAACCTTACACCCCATCTCGTGCGCTCCGCTCGGCTTCTGCCAATCGCCTTGTAGCTCCGTCGCTGCGAGCTAAACACTCAACAAAGTCTCGACTGTTCTCTGTCCTGGCTCCTCGATGGTGGAATGAGCTCCCCATTGACATCAGGACATCAGAAAGTCTCTACATCTTCCGTCGCAAACTAAAAACATATCTTTTCCGACTATACCTTGAATAAAGGATGTAGCACTATAGTAGCACTGAAATGGCTCTTACTGATAGCACTTTGTAGTCGAACCTTTGACAAAATTGTACCTTCTTGATTCTTGTTGTTCTGATTCTTGTTTGTAACCGTAGAATGCACTTATTGTAAGTCGCTTTGGATAAAAGCGTCAGCTAAATGACATGTAATGTAATGTAATGAATGAGCTCCCCATTGACCTCAGGACAGCAGAAAGTCTCTACATCTTCCATCGCAAACTAAAAACATTTTTTTTTGAGTATACCTTGATTAAGGAAAGTAGTACCGTAGTAGCACTTTAGTAGCACTGAAATGGCTCTTACTGATAGCACTTTGTAGTTGAACTTTATTGAAGAAATTGTACCTTCTTGATTCTTGTTCTTATTCTTGTTTGTACTCATGGTTGAATGCAGTTATTGTAAGTCGCTTTGTATAAAAGCGTCAGCTAAATGAAATGTAACGTAATGCTACGCACAGTATTATTCTTGTAGATAGGGCTGAGATCTTTAGAGCAGGAGACACTTTTATTGAGAACGATTTATGCCTGAGAAAGATGTCTGAATAAGTTTGTTGCAATTACTGCCATGAGTTCTCCAATCAACTATTATGATCCACAGACACTGAGCCACCAGTTTTCTTCCTTATCAGTATTATAAGCAGGGGATATTATCATACACTCTGTGGGTTTTCCCCAATATATGACAGAATAACTGATAACTGAATGTTGTCAAGTTTACTGATATAAAAATGTACTATGTCTGGGATTGCAGGAGGAATGTAGTCACTGAAAGGTCTGGACTGGCAGAGTCAGACAATAGTGTGTACATGTGGGTTTTTGTGTGTCAACAGTAACCACAAGGCAAATCTATAGAGAGCCAGTTCTTACCTAACATTGAATTCCTGGTTCACAGAATTCAGATGCTTTCCTCTGGCTGGCTTCACATCACAACTCAAACCAAATGAAGCCAGATGTTTCCTGCTGGCTTCAGTCGCAGTACATGTTTAAAGGCTGCACACACACACACACACACACACACGTGCGCGCATGTGTGTGTGTGTATGAGTGTGTGTGTGCATGAGCGTGTGTGTTAATGTGAGGTAATGTAATTGCGGGGCACACATATTAATTTATTTTCCTCTCTTTATAACAAGCCTTTTTGTGCTCTCTCATCTCTCGTTCTCTCTCTCTCTGTTTCTCTCTCTTTCTTTCTCTCTCTCTCTCTCTTTCTCTCTGTCTCTCTCTCTCTCTGTCTCTCTGTCTCTCTTTTTCTCTGTCTCTCTCTTTCTCTCTCTTTGTCCCTCTCACTCTTTCTCTCTCTCTCTGAATTTAATTAAATTAAATTCAAAGTGCTTTATTGGCATGAATGTTAAAAAAGACAATATTGCCAAACATTAAGGTAGCAACATTAGAGTAAATAAGTTTAAAAAAAGAAAACAGTTGTCTTTCTTGACACAATCAAATTGATGTGTGTGTGTGTGTGTGTGTGTGTGTGTGTGTGTGTGTGTGTGTGTGTGTGTGTGTGTGTGTGTGTGTGTGTGTGTGTGTGTGTGTGTGTGTGTGTGTGTGTGTGTGTGTGTGTGTGTGTGTGTGTGTGTGTGTGTGTGTGTGTGTGTGTGTGTGTGTGTGTGTGTGTGTGTGTGTGTGTGTGTGTGTGTGTGTGTGTGGTCATTCACTGTTCCTCAGGTTGTGACAAGTCAAGATAGACCGTGTTAGCTTCTCCCAGCAGGATTCTTAGTTTGGAGCTGTCGTCTTGTTCTCTGAAACCAGAGACTTCGGAGGTGATCTGGTTTATAGGTTTCTCTTATTTTTGTATGTAATTGCTTTTATCATCTTAGGAACATCTCTAAAATTCGCAAATTGTTGTCAAAGAATGACCTGGAAATGATAATTCACGCTTTCATATCAACAAGGCTTGACTACTGTAACTCTCTGTTTACCTGTCTCAATACGTCTGCTTTGAACAAACTGCAAATTGTTCAAAATTCTGCTGCTAGACTTTTAACAGGTGCCCCTCGAATGTCTCATATCACTCCAGTCTTGTCGGCTCTCCATTGGCTCCCTGTAAAATTCAGGATTGACTTTAAGGTTTTAGTGCTGACTTTCAGGGCCTTAAACGGTCAGGCCCCACAATATATCCGAGACCTTTTGAAGCCGTATCTCCCTAGTCGGACTCTTCGGTCCTCTGACCAAAATTTGCTTGCAGTCCCTAAGACTCGTTATAAGACCCGAGAGGACCGGTCTTTTCAGTCTGTTGCTCCCAGACTGTGGAACGCCCTGCCCCTGTCCATGCGTCTGGCTGGCTCTGTTGTCTCTTTTAAAAAGGACCTGAAAACTTGCTTATTTAGGAAAGCTTTTGGTTGATGGGTTCTCACTAGCGTCCCTTTCCTTTCCTTTGATATATGTATGTATTTTATACTGTTTGTCCTACCTATTCTGTTGTACAGCACTTTGTGATTTTATCTGTGAAAAGCGCTTTATAAATAAATTTTACTTACTTACTATGTGACTGGTCAGGGTTCTGCTGTGTGGGACCAGTTAGTCTCAGCACCAGCTGACTTGGGGGACTCTTTTCTGGGTTTAGCTCTTGGCTTTGGAGGGCTTTATAAAAAAATGTAGTGCTCATTTGTAGATCTTTATTATTTATTATTACCTGCCTAGTTCTGCCCTACATGCATTTGTTGGGATTTTCCCTTGAACGTTGAGGATCATTCATTCATTCATTCTCATTTATTGCACTGTGTTTATTGTTAAATGTGTATTGTTAAATGTATGCACCTTCCGCCAGGACAAATTCCTTGAATGTGAAAACAAACATGGCAATAAATGGTTCTGATTCTGATTCTGTTGTGTCCCAGAGAGCAGGGACTCCAACAGCAGCTAGACCTGCTGGTTCTGATATCTCCCACAGAGTAGGTACTCCAACAGCAGCTAGGCATGCTAGAGGAGTACAGTCATAACTGGGCCCTGGCAGTAAATGTAAAGAAGACAAACATCATGATCTTCCAAAAAAGGCCCAGATGTCAGGAGAACAGACACCATTTTACTCTAGAAAGTACCACCATAGAACACACCATGAGTCACACCTATCTGGGTCTGACTTACAGCCTCAGGGAGTTTCAGCCTGGCAGTAAATGCACTAAAGGAAAAGGCCAGTAGAGCCTTCTAAGCAAATTAAAAGAAAATTCTATAATATCCAAATTCCAATCAAAATCTGGTGTAACATTTTTGATAATGTGATTAGGCCCATTGCATGTATGGTAGTGAAGTATGGGGCCCACTCAGTCACCATGGCCACACTAGATGGGACAAACATCCCACAGAAGCCCTTCAGAAGCCGAAGGATATGCATAAGAAATGGAAGATGAGCTTAGGACCCCATGGGCACATTTTGGTGCACTATAGAAGTGCAACCATAGACACAGCCTAAGTCTTCTGTGAATAGTGGATAAGACTGTCTTACTACATTCACATCTTTACTGTGGAAGGGGCCATTCCAAACACCTCAGTGTCCACCCACAATATGAAGCATCGCTTAAAGGCCAGAGAAATCACACTGTAGAACCCTGTTCAATCTATTTGTTATAGCAAGCATGAGCAGGACCGCCAGGGTCTCCCTGCTTAGCCTGAGATCAGGTTGCATTTCCTGAGAAACACAGATACTGCCAAGGTGATATGATGGTACTGCTCTTTGATTTGAAAGACAAGTTCTTAAATATGGCAAGTTAGAATTGTGAAAAAAAAATATAATAATATGAAATAATTCTTGAAGAAAGTCAAGATATTTGAAGGAGCCATTCAGTGATTTACATATAAAACAGAATCAGCACAAAATGTTGGGGAAATATTTAATTGACTTTGTTCATAAAAGTGAAGCAGACTTTACCACACTTTCTCAACATTCCTTCAGGCACACACACACACACACACACACACACACACACACACACACACACAGTCATGTTTTCATGACTTTTGGGGGACATTGTATTGCCTTACATTAATTTACATGAATTTACCCTAACCTTAACAGCTACCAGCCTAATCCTGACCCTTACCTTAACCTTAACCTTAAACCAAGTCCCCGCCGTAAAATGTAATTATTTATGTTATAGAGATTCAATTCCATACAGTTTATTTTGTATAGCCCAAAATCACAAATACAAATTTCCCTCTGAGGGCTTTACAATCTTTACACATAAGATGTACAATTGTCCCCATTTTGTCCCCCCCCAACAAAAGGGGTAATCCCGTTCATGTCCCCAGAAGCACATGCATGCTCACATGTGACTCTGAATTAAACTGATTTGAAGCTTTGACCATTGCCATGATAATCAACATCCAGATCGGTATTTGAAAGCATAGTTTTGTTTTTGTAATTATATTAGACATGCATGACCCCTAAAAACAATTGGCCCATGACAAAATAAATAGTAATTTGAGTAAGTGGCTCATCGTATTAAATTATTTTCTTTAATAAATATTACTCGTCAGTGTGAGCTTGTCTTCTGTATTTCTCTGTCTCCCAGGTATCCCAAAACCTCGTACTACCGCAGCAGTCCTGGGTCCTGCAACATCCAACTCTAAACCAACAGCCAATCAGCAAGCACCGGGGCTGGTCAGACGACCCGCCGCACCCGCCGCATCAAAACTTCCTGTGAAGGGATTACCCACAAGCCTAACTTCCTCATCACTGGGAAGCACCGAGATCAGTGGTGCGACAAGCAAAGGTGAGATGGTGGGCCTCCCTTCTCCTCTCTCGCACATGCACAACTGAGCTTTTTTACATTACATTTAGCTGATGCTTTTATTCAAAGCGACATACAGTAGACTGTAGACACAGCAACGGTGAGCAATTAGGGTTAAGTGTCTTGCTCAAGGACACATTGACCTGCTAACCACTGAGCCACAGTCGCCCACAGCTTTCTCAACCACGCGCGCGCGCGCGCGCGCACACACACACACACACACACACACACACACACACACACACACACACACACACACACACACACACACACACACACACACACACACACACACACACACACACACACACACACACACACACACACACACACACACACACACACACACACACACACACACACACACACACACACACAATTCCTCTCATTCAGTTATACAGTGTCATCACTACAAATAATGTGAGTGTATGTGTTTGCATTGTCTACACCGCCATAGGAAAAATCCTCCCTACATGAATTCTAAACACGAAACATCTATGTTATGAAGTGTAATATATTACTTTGTGTCTCTAAAAGTGTCATTCCTTTGTGGCAGGGGGCCTCTAGGTCTTGCTGTTAAGATCACTTCTGTCAGGTTACGGTGTTGGACCCAAAAGCAAACTGCAGAGGCAAGTGAAGAGGGTGCTAACAACAGGTGTTTATTGTAGCATAGCTCGGGGTCAGGCTCGTAGCGTAGCTCGGGATGAGGCTCGTAGCGTAGCTCGGGACGTAGCTCGTGGTTTCCGGATGAGGCTTGTGAAGTCGCTCTCGTGTACTGCGGTCAACTCAGCCGACACTCGGATCGCTCAGCAGACACTGAAATTTCAGTGCACCTATATACTGACGTTCACGGTAAACACATTCGAACGGCGCCGATCGGGAGCGAGCGAGGGTTTTAATAAAGTTCGCGGAAAGATACACGAGACACAACATCCGGTTTTCAAAATAAGATGTTGACATTAATGTTACTACTAACATATAAAAGTAAAAACCGAACAGATTTGATGTCTTTATAGATATACAAATAGATCATTTTCAACGTTTTGCTAAAATTATGCTAACAATCTAAAACATTTACTGTACTAAATTGTAACAGTTTATAAAAATAAAAGTACTGCTTTTGTATGTTCATAAAGCTTATTTCTCATTATTTGAGGTGCTGTAAATATACGTTCCCCTAGAGTTCCAGGAAATGTCTGATACAGATGTGTTCAGGACATCTCTGACTTCCCCTACAATAGCAATCAAACAGTTTTACTGTATAAATTAGTAGATATTTCAAAGTAAAGGTCCTACATTTTAAGATAAATCAGTCATTTCTTTAATGATTGAGACTCTCTAGAAATATACTTTTTTTCAAAGTTCCAGGAAAAGATTAATGAAGGTGTGTTCAAGACATCTCTGGCTTTCCCTATAACGGAAATCAAACAATTCTACTGTACCAATTAGGAGATATTTCAAAGTAAAAGTCATCAATTTTAAGTGAAATCTGTCATTTCTTTAATGTTTGAGACTTTGTAAATATCCTTTTCCTCAAATTTCCAGGAAATGTCTGATGCAGGTGCGTTCGGGACATCTCTGACTTACACTACCTTGGGAATCAAACAATTTTACTGTACCAACTAGGAGATATTTCAAAGTAAAGATCCTACGTTTTAAGAGAAATCGGTCATTTCTTTAATGTTTGAGGCTCTGTAATTTTACTTTTCCTCAGAGTTCCAGGAAACGACTAATGCCAGTGTGTTCAGAACATCTCTGACTTACACTACCTTGGGAATCAAACAATTTTACTGTACCAATTAGGAGATATTTCAAAGTAAAGGTCCTACATTTTAAGCGAAATCGGTCATTTGTCAATGTTTGGGGCTCTGTCATTTTACTTTTCCTCAGAGTTCCAGGAAACGACTAATGCCGGTGTGTTCAGAACATCTCTGACTTACACTACCTTGGGAATCAAACAATTTTACTGTACCAATTAGGAGATATTTCAAAGTAAAAGTCATCAATTTTAAGTGAAATCTGTCATTTCTTTAATGTTTGAGACTTTGTAAATATCCTTTTCCTCAAAGTTCCAGGAAATGTCTGATGCCGGTGTGTTCAGAACATCTCTGACTTACACTACCTTGGGAATCAAACAATTTTACTGTACCAATTAGGAGATATTTCAAAGTAAAGGTCATCAATTTTAAGCAAAATCGGTAATTTCTTTAATCTTTGAGACTCTCTAAAAATAGACTTTTTTTCAAAGTTCCAGGAAATGACTAATGCCAGTGTGTTCAGGACATCTCTGACTCCACTCATATTGAAAATCTGAGTTTTTATTTGGACCAATCAAGATATATTTTAAAGTGAAAGTCATACATTTGTAAATTCAAAAACTAGAACATATTGAGGTAAAAAGATTTTAGAACGTTAAAGTGACGCATTTGAAACGTAAATTATGTCCATCACAGATTTAAAGTGCAATTTAAAAAAAAACAAAAAAAAGTTCCATCAAAAATTAAACTTTATATTGCACAAATTAAAAACCATTTAAAATAATAAATGAAAGAAACTATTACACAGCCTTTTGGTGCAACAATTATCGACACAGGCAGCAATTCCAGTTGGAAGTTGTTGCTTTTTGAAAGGTTGCTGCGTCCATTCCTAGGCACTGACTGTGGAACCAGCGGGAACAGCTGTCACACTGAATCTAAAAAAAAAGGGAAAATTAAGCACCTTTAACAAGACCAAGGTTACATGCTGTTGGGACATTTAAAATGAAACATTTTGGAGCTTAATGTATTAATGTTTTACAAATTAATAATAATATTACATTCAAAGAAAACATAATAAATTCAGCACATCGTGTAATAAAAAAAAGAGTACTGTACTTGTATTCTTAAAGCATATGGACACTTAGTTTTACATGATGAAAGTGGAATCATAAAAACATTTTCTTTTATTCAACACAAATGTAAAAATGCTCCATAGCAAGGATGGTGGACCATTCACAGATAATGATTTGTACGATTGTATAACGTAAAAGCTCAAGTTATTTATGTGGGTGGATTTTGAGACTAAATAAACGGCATACTAAAAATAACTTGAGTAATTATGTATGGATCAATTATTTTACAGCATATTGGTACAGTAAAATCGTTTGATTTCCAGTTTAGGGGTTAGTCAGAGATGTCCTGAACACACTGGCATTAGTCATTTCCTGGAACTTTGAAAAAAGTATATTTTTAGAGAGTCTCAAAGATTAAAGAAATGACCGATTTCTCTTAAAATTGATGACCTTTACTTTGAAATATCTCCTAAATGGTACAGTAAAATCATTTGATTTCCAGTTTAGGGGAAGTCAGAGATGTCCTGAACACATCTGTATCAGCCATTTCCTGGAACTCTAGGGGAAAGCACCTCAAATATTGAGAAATAAGCTTTATGAACATACAAAAGCAGTACTTTTATTTTTTATAAACTGTTACAATTTAGTACAGTAAATGTTTTTGATTTTTAGCATAATTTTAGCAAAACGTTGAAAATTAAAGCCCCTGGCGGAAGCCGGCTTGAGGGGAGGAACCTGGAACACAGGGAAACCTAACTGGGCAGAGGAGGACAGGCCGGAGGACACCGACCGGACTCTGGGAGCGGGAGTCAGATGGACCGCCGACGGGACTCGAGGGACATGTGTCGGCCGGACCGCCGACGGGACACGTAGGGTAGGAGCCGGGCCGGACGGCCGGCGGGACTCGGGGAGCTAGGGTCGGCTGAGCCACCGACCGGGCCGGGACTATCCGCGGCGCGGTCGGAGAGGCTGGGACCGGGGCTGGCAGCGGCACAGTCGGGGGAGCTGGGACCGGGGCTGGCAGCGGCACAGTCGGGGGAGCTGGGACCGGGGCTGGCAGCGGCACAGTCGGGGGAGCTGGGACCGGGGCTGGCAGCGGCACAGTCCGGGGGAGCTGGGACCGGGGCTGGCAGCGGCGCAGTCCGGGGAATGTGGACCGGGGCTGACAGCGGCGCAGTCCGGGGAATGTGGACCGGGGCTGACAGCGGCGCAGTCCGGGGAATGTGGACCGGGGCTGACAGCGGCGCAGTCCGGGGAATGTGGACCGGGGAACTGGAGTCGGCCGGGACGCCGACCGGACTCGTGGACCGTATCCCCCCCTCCACGGACGCCTCCGGGCGTCCACGGGTCGGCCAGACAAGGGTGGGTGGAGGGGGAACGGCCGGAGGGCTGAGCTCGCTCCCGACGGTCAGCCAGACAAGGGTGGGTGGAGGGGGAACGGCCGGAGGGCTGAGCTCGCTCCCGACGGTCGGCCAGGCAAGGGTGGGTGGAGGGGGAGCCGGTAAGGGGTCAGGAGGGTCCCCCACAACGGGGGGCGACCTCCGCGCAGCCTGGTCGACGTAGCGCGGTATGCAGCGATCCAGCACCTGCAGGGCCCTCATGATCCCACTCAGGAGCCGGTCGTGTCTGTCGAGCACGTCTCCTTGGGCGGTGAGAGCCTCCATGAGGTCGTCCGGGTTTGCTGGGTCCATGTCGTTGGTCGAGAGATTCTGTCAGGTTACGGTGTTGGACCCAAAAGCAAACTGCAGAGGCAAGTGAAGAGGGTGCTAACAACAGGTGTTTATTGTAGCATAGCTCGGGGTCAGGCTCGTAGCGTAGCTCGGGATGAGGCTCGTAGCGTAGCTCGGGATGAGGCTCGTAGCGTAGCTCGGGACGTAGCTCGTGGTTTCCGGATGAGGCTTGTGAAGTCGCTCTCGTGTGCACGGACCTGAAGGGGAAGGCAAGCCATGCGTAACAATCTCTCGACGCTGGACCTCCGGGAGGAGGCCACCTTTAACTGCGCCGTGATGTTGAAATGCGCTGCAGCTGCGAGCGGCGGCCGTCCTCCTCCCGGGTGTCCAGCATTAGCCTGATTATAGAGAGGAAGAGAGAGAGAGAGAGACACACACATTCTGGCAGCAGCCAGAGTTACTGTGGCACCCCCTTGTGGTGGTGCCTCCAGGATCCTCACAACTTCAACAATATTGACCGAGAACCATGAAATGTGGAGTTGAGAATATTTGTCACACAGAATAGACATAAACACTTCAGTTCTACAGGTTTTTTCCTTTACTTTTCTCACTCAGACAGTAACACGTCACAGTGATGGTCACAGATTGCTAGGTTGTTATGGTAACTATTCTTACATTTCGTAGTTCACATTGTAATAGTTACGTTCTGTATTTAGTCGTATCAGAGAAGAGCGTCAGTGTAGTGCTGTATATCCTCATACAGTTAGTTTAATGACTTGATTTGGCTTATGTTCTGCTAATGTTAGACACCTCTGAGATATTGTTGTCATCAACATCTGCATACAAAGCCAATGTCTCAGCAGGGTTGACTGAAGTCCTAGTGTGGGAAATTGGTGTCTTGAGCAAGAATGTCAGCGTCATTCTTGAGCTCCGGCTTGCTCTTCTGGCATCAAATCTCGGTTGTGCTCTGCAGATCGGGTAGGCTTGTGGCTGACCAATAAGGTTCTTGAAGCTGCAGTCTGCACTTATTCACGTAGTCATGATTGGCCGGCTATGCTTATGCAAATGTCCAGTGGGCGAATGCGTGCTCTTGGAAGAGAGTAATACCCAAAGCGTCCAGTAAAGGGTGGGCCTTTGTGTACCTCCACATTTGCTTAATCTCTCCTGATAGATACAACAAGTGATCTGTGTAACACACACAATCAACGTTTCACAGTCCTTGTTCTTTCTCTCTTATTCTCTTGTTTGTGCCTCATAAAACCCAATATATTTACATTATGCGTCCCCTTCTCGCCTCCTCTAACTGTCAAACATATGTCCTGTCACGTCTGTTGACACGCTTCAATGCTGTGTTTGAATTGCACTTTTTGTTTAATTTATTTCGAGTTTGCTACCATAAGCTGCTCCTCAAGACAATGCATTTTTTCCACAGTGCAGTGTTGGTTGCCATAGATTCAGTGAGTGAGTGAGTGAGTATTCTCAGCTAATGTTACATCGTTATATTATAACATTGTGTATTGTATTACTTTGTGCCCTCAAGATGCACTTTTTGGTTTTTAATTGAGTGTGAAAGGGAATATTTCTAACTATTTTTTTGTGTTGGCATATTGTGATATTCTGTACTATCTCCGGTTCAAACTGCACCATCTTTTCATTAAATCAATTTGAGAAGTTAAAAATGTTCCTCGCTTTGGATCTCGGCAGGTCATTCAGGGTTGATGGTGCAGCCAGACCAGTTGAGAACCACTGCCCCAGACCACATGCATGTTCTTATTAGCTCACAATTATTTGTTGGACCAGAGTTATGTCCTTCTCAACTGTGAAAAAAAAGCTTTGAAGTGAATATAATAACGTGCATTGTATTTCCTTCTGTTTTAAGTTTCATCTTTAATAAGTAATGTGGGTTTCTTAATCCTAAATTAAATGGATTTATGTAATAACAGATACATTTACATAAATGCATGTACAATATTTTAACACTTGAATAAACAATAATCAAATATAAAGACAGTTATTTAACAATATGTTCGAGAGTAGTTACATTTATACAGTGTTACAGTTACAACCAGCCCCTTTCAGGGCAACCATTATGCTGATGTGCCCGAAGTGAAAATGAGTTTGACACACATGTGAGAAGGGGATGCGTTTAGAATGTAACTAGAAAAGCGCTGAACAAGTACAGGCCCATTTAGAGTCTAGATCAGAGAGGGCAGAGCAGAATTAGCATCCTATTGTAGTCTGAGTTTACATTTCAATTCTCTGCTGCACAAAGGACGTTTGTCTCCTCTGTCTTGGCATCCATATGTTTCTTTGTTATTTTCTCCAGTTAGATGTTATCATTATTAAAAAGATTCCCAACATTTTCATAAAAAAAATAAAAACTGACACTTTGAAACAAGTCTGCTCTTCCGTCTATATAAAGCATCCTCAGTATTTTAATAGCTCCTGCATTTTATTTCCTCCAGCATCTCCAGCTTCAACAGGGACCAAGTCAGATGAGCAGCCCAGCAAAAGCACACTTCCTGTGGGCAGTCAGCGCACAGAAAAGCCCTTAATCTCCAGCACTGCAGCTACCAGCAGCACCAACATTCCCAGTGACGCCATTACCAATGGTGTCACTGCTGCCCGAAAGCCTATTGCATTGAGGAGCAGAGCTCTGTCACTGCAGGCCAGGAACACTGCTACAGGTGTGTGTGTGTGTGTGTGTGTGTGTGTGTGTGTGTGTGTGTGTGTGTGTGTGTGTGTGTGTGTGTGTGTGTGTGTGTGTGTGTGTGTGTGTGTGTGTGTGTGTGTGTGTGTGTGTGTGTGTGTGTGTGTGTGTGTGTGTGTGTGTGTGTGTGTGTGTGTGTGTGTGTGTGTGTGTGTGTGTGTGTGTGTGTGTGTGTGTGTGTGTCGGTGTGTTACACCCGGTCTAGGGGAAACCTGAGAGCAACATAACGGCAGGTCTCCCCTTCTCCAGACCTCCGAAATAAGGACCAATGCTGCAGTGTTATAATCTACAATTTGTGTTTATTGTGAACTTTATTTTATAAATGGTCTTTAGGGTGAGCCTGGCCCAAAACAACAAACAAAACAATATGTGCAAGTAACCTAACTACCCTAGCCCACACAAAGAAACAAAGGTGTGTGTTTGTGTGAGTGCATGCGCATGTGTGAGCGCGTGCTCACACACACACACTGATTGAGTGACTGAAATCCACCACATTTACCCATCTACTTCTAATTATATGTTTAATGATGGTTTTCTGTAACGTACGGTCGGCGATTCCGCAAAATGTTATTACAATACCGAGCAAAAAGGCTCAGAATAAAGAGTACATGCACTAAGATATGTGTTCACGACAACCAATAGTTTTTACAGTTGAAAAACAATGCTTCTAAAAATTGACAACTGAAGGAAGATTGATGAACAATAAAAGGGTGAAGATGGGAGAAGATTGTTAAATAAATAAAAACTTCATGGTCATAATATGGCTTCTCTAAATTAAAATCTTCTATCTTAGTTGTCAACCCTGTGACCAGCACCTCTTAGGAGAAAGGAGAAACATCAATCAGGTTCAATTGCTTTTACAATTACAGCTTAACTGAAACTGGAAAGTTTTAGCATCAACATCTGTGAGAAGTTCTGTGATGGGCTTTAACTTCTTCTGTGTCCTCTTCATAGGTCTGAAGGCCCCAACAGTCACCAATAACAATGCAGAAAAGACAGCAGCCGCCCATCCAATAGCAGAAAAGATAGCTCCTGCTGCCAATCAGGGCATGACAAAGCAGGCATCCCAGTATCCCTTGCAAAGAAGCAGCTCAGCAAGACTCGGTCAACTCAACAGCACAGGTTTTGGTATGTAAGAGGCAACATAGACTGTAGATGAGAAGTGGAAGATGACACCGTGATTTCACGGATTGGTTTTGGGACTACCGTTTTGTGTTTCGGCATTTTGACCCTCGCCACCTTTTATTTCGGCCTGACATCATCCTGTTTTTTTGCAACCATAAATGATCAGAGAGGGCAGAGTTAAGCTCAAATATACCCTCGACAAGATATTTTTTGTTGACCGAAATTGTTAGAATTAACTTTCATGAACTGAACAAACTGTGAAAGGTGTATGTTGTAGTTGAACAACATGTTAGCAACCTGTCAATCACAAGGAAGCCATGCCCCAAGCATACTCTGCATTTACTAAATGAACATCATTCTGTATTTAAAAAGGCTTGAGACTAGCGATTTAGTCCATAAACTCATGTTTGCAATGTTAACTGAGGTAATAAATCAAGAGAAAAGTAAAATAATTTTCTCATAGACTTATAAAACCAGACTTATTTGTGCAACAAGAGGAGATGCCCCCTGATGGCGAAAGAATGCAAGTTCTTTTTTCTTTCCGTATTGGCTTCACTTTTCAGAACTGGTTGCTTCTTGGTTGGCAAGAAGAGTGTGTGTCTATAAAGGTGTGTCAGCATCTCAAAACCACAGTAATCCCAGGAATAGCTCCAATGGCAAGCATCCAGCTTTATCACAGCTTCTGTGTGTGATTTGTGTGCGTTGACACGTGTGGTTGCATCTTGAATGATGTTGACATTAAAGCTCCTGAAGCCGTTAACCTATTTCAACTGGTATTCTGAAGGTTCTAAACACTGCTCTGTGCCAAACAAGAAGTATTTGGCTGTTCAATCTCTACTTATCGTATTTGTAGCATTGGCGGCTTTAATATAATTTAATGCAAGGTTTCATGCAGATTGAGGCTGTTGATTGCCAGTATTTCATGCAGATGAATAATGTCTTTAAACATGGCTGAGTGTTTCCAAAGGGTAGATATCAGACATTAACAATGACTCAGATTGTTTGTATTTTTATACAAACATTTCTTTTTATAATACTACATACTGCATTGTAATTTGTTGACTGTGTGCTGGCCACATCAGAATCAGAATCAGAATCATTTATTGCCATGTATGTTTACACATACAAGGAATTTGTCCTGGCGGGAAGGTGCATACATTTAACATTTAACAATACACATTTAACAGTTAACGCAGTGCAATAAATGAGGATGAATGAATATTTACATTGAAACAGTAGCATATCAAAATACCAAAAATAAGATAAAGTGCATGGAATGTGCATGAGTGTAAGTGTAATGTTAAAGTGTCAAGTGTATTTAAGTATAAGGCTATGTGCAGGGGAGTGTCCGGTGGGAATTGTCTGGGGGTGACAGAGTCATAGAGTCAGTCAAATCAGTGGGGGACCCGGGCTCTGTTGATGAGCCCGACGGCAGACGGGAAGAAACTGTTTTTGTGGCGTGAGGTCTTGGTCCTGATGGACCGCAGCCTCCTGCCAGTGGGGAGGGACACGAACTGTTTGTGTCCAGGGTGAGAGGGATCAGCTACAATCTTCCTCGCCCGCTTCAGGGTCCTTGAAGCAAACAAGTCCTGGAGGGACGGCAGATTGCGGCCAATCACCCTCTCGGCAGAGCGAATGATGCGTTGCAGTCTTGTCCTTGGCAGTGGCTGCAGCGTACCAGACGGTGATGGAGGAACAGAGGATGGACTCGATGATGGCAGTGTAGAAGTGCACCATCATTGTCTTTGGCAGGTTGAATTTCCTCAGCTGCCCCAGGAAGAACATCCTCTGCTGCGCCTTCTTGGAGATGGAGCTGATGTTGAGCTCCCACTTGAGGTCCTGGGTAATGATGGAGCCCAGGAAGCGGAAGGACTCCACAGCTTTGATGGGGGAGTCACACAGGGTGAGAGGGGCTGGGGGGGCTGAGATCTTTCTGAAGTCCACAACCATCTCCACTGTCTTCCGAGCGTTGAGCTCCAGGTTGTTTTGGCTGCACCAGGTCACCAGGTGGTCAGTCTCCCACCTGTAGGCGGACTCGTCCCCACCAGAGATGAGTCCAATGAGGGTGGTGTCATCCGCAAACTTCAGGAGCTTGACGGACTGGTGACTGGAGGTGCAGCTGTTGGTGTACAGGGAGAAGAGCAGAGGGGAAAGAACGCAGCCTTGGGGGGAACCGGTGCTGATGGACCGGTGTGGATCGGTGTGATTGGTTAGAAAAATCTGAAAACGGTTTGCAGCCTTAAATTTGGCATTCTGTAAATCAGTTTGTGGTCGTATGAGATAATTCCATTGAATCATAACCACACAGCTGGATGTTTACTTTCCAGCACATAAACATTCATACTTGGGCTGACTAATACCCTCTTAAAGCTTAAGCAAACATAATTATCATCCCTCTGCGGTCTCTCTTTCATTATTCTACTGCTACACACTTGTATATTCAATTCAATTCAGTTTATTTTGTTTTGCCCAAAATCACCAATTACATATTTGCCTCAAAGGGCTTTACAATCTTTACACATACGACATCCTCTGTCCAATGACCTTTCATCGGATCAGGAAAAACTTAGGTTAAGTGTCTTGCTCAAGGACACAACGACATGGTGGACATGGTGGAGCCAGGGATTGAAGCACCGATCCTTTGATTGAAAGACAGACTTGCTAACCACTGACCCACAGTCGCCCCATAGTTCTCTGACACGCTTATGATACTGTGGTAACGTGAACCGCAGAGAGTACCTTGGTGCTGCCATCTGACTTCCCTGTTCCTAAAGTAGTGTGGTCGTAGTGTAGTGCGAAGAGAACGGTATTACCATGGCTTTGTAGTCGGATAGTTGGTAGGTAAATAAGGTAAATTAATAATAATTATATTGAAATTATATATTTTGTGAGTAAAATCAGAATCTGCAACGTCACTCTGTCATGAAAATACAATAACGCAATGTTTTCCTGTTACTTACTCAGTAAGGAAGTAGTTGGAGCCTTTTAATTATTTTGAGGTAATGAGATAGAATAATAACATAATTCAACAATTATCATAATATCATAATAAATCAATAACTGCTAATACTGTTCAATACTTCTCACCCTTTCTCTAACCGTAAATGTTGTTATTGCCAGTGGTAGAAAAAGTAGGCCTACTCAAAATGTTTTTTTCTGAAATAAAACTATTAACTATTAATAGTGAAACTATAAATACCTTGCAGGAAAAGTCCTGCATTCAGTTTTTTACTTAAAGTGAAAAGTGGAAGAGAGGCATTATCAGCACAAAGTACTTAACTCTCTTTAAGGTGCTGCTTTCAAGTCTAATATGATGCCACATTATATGTGAATTGTTATCTTTTGTGAGCCAGATCTGAATCTCCAACCAGTAACATTTGTCTGTCAAGTATGTAGTACTGCAATGTTTTTCTCTGAAGTAGAAGTACACAGTAACTAGAAAAACGTTGAGTTATAGTTGAGCATATTATTTAGTGTTATTTAAATTATTTCAGGGTACAATTACTTAAACAGTAATATTATTAAATGTTTTAATTATTTAAATCATAGTAAATAATGGCAATGTCTTTTCCTGAACCAGTGTATTTTTCACTGCTCTCCGACCACGTAGGTGTATTACTCAGAATCTATGGAATTGCAGGTCCCACCTGTTTGGGGTTTCATCACACGTGATGACATGATTCATCTCACACAGTTCTCTCATTCAAAGACAGAGAGAGGCCGAGAGACCTGAGAAAATAAGGAAGTGAGGGAGGGAGGTAGAGTGAACGAGCGAGTGAGCGATTGAGAAAGGGTGGGAGGGAGCCAGATTATTCAAATCCCACCCCATCCCCCTCCTCCCCTGCAGCATCCCTCCCCCTGTGTGTGTGTGTGTGTGTGTACTGGCTTCATAGAGCTTTTGAAACATCAGTCAAATAGAGGGAGCGTATAGATGCTCGTCTTTGTCCAACCACCCAGCATGTGTTTGTAAGGGAGAGCACACACACATACGTCCGTGGGACGGATTGCTGTGTGTTTTGCACGTAACAGCAGAGATGGACTACTAATCATCACCGCAATGAAGATTTTCTCTCCTCTCTCTCACACACGCATAAATGCAAGTACTGCCTCTCTCGTTATCTCCATCTTTTAACTCCGGATGATTCACTACCACCTGGACGACGGTGAAGCACAAAGCTATTTTTGGCGCCATTTTCTTCTTCGGCTGGTCTACAGATACCAGTTGTCCTTTGGCTTTTATTTTATTGTTTTTCATTGGCAATTCCTTGGTTTTGAATGGTTGAATGGCAGCGAGCACCGCAATGGACCCTCTTTTATTTGCTCTTCGTTCTTTTAATGCTTTGATTTTCGTCTGTGCCGAGGCAAAAATTTCCCTTTTAAATTCCAATTCCTGTTTTGTTTTTTTCCTGATCTCCATGTTTCTGTCATGGAGATGCAAGACACAAATTCCAGCAGCAAAAACCTCTAAATATTTTCTTTCTTCTTCATGTGGAATTATTTTTCACTTACTCTTCAAGATGAAAAGAGGAACATTTGTATTAATCTAGAGTGTTTAGACTTTAGGTAGAGCAACTAGAGTGCTTTTTCAAATTATTCTTCTACAAAAATGTTTTGAGAAATTTGACAAAAAGAAAAAAACTGGGTTATAATTTATTTCAACCCAAACACAGTTTGAAAGCATACAGGAGCAGAGGAAGTTCCTATATAACGGACTACTCAGACTGGAAACATCTTTCTGAATTAAACCTTGAAGAGTGTTGGAAGACAAAAGGGGGCAATGTTATGGTCTCCCAGACTGTCGCTTTCCAACTTCCATGTGAAGCTGACAGCCAAAGGTCTTTTCCGAAACCTTCAGCTGCTGTCGGGATGCAGGAAGAACACTGTGGTCTTCCACGCAGGTCTGGATATGTCACTGTCCTCCATGCCTTCCCATCATCCAGCCATCAATTGTTTAATCCTTTCAAGGCATCCATTTTCCACCAGTCAATCAACACGTTTCAGGCCAACAGATTGATCACTGTAGTGCCACACAAACCTTCAAACCATCTGTTACTCCATCCCATTCTCGATAGCTTTAGAAATATCAGAGAAAGACATTATTTTTTAACAGTTTTACACCAATCTGCTCATCCATCTGTTTCACTTTCATCCTACTCTAAATGATGTGCTCAGAGAAATCCTCATTCTTCATAATTTCTTCATCTGCTCTTGATGGCTTGGTTTAAGTGGGATGCTACCAAACCCTAGCAAAAGAGCTAAATGTGTTCAAAACTAATCATGTATCCCTGAAAGCATACCCTTCATAAGCTCAAAGCATCAAGGATTTTGAAATGATGATGTCTTTAACCTAATTTAGTATATATATATATAGATATATATAGAGGGATGAAATATTACTTCATCCCTCTTTTCAATTTGTCTTCCTCCTCTTCGACTTTGTCTGTTGGGTGAGGTTGCCATAAAGTGAAAGGATCAGCTTTCTTAGCCATTGTTTTTACATTAATCTTTAGTCAAGAGAATGGCCAGCCTGATCCCAGATCAGCCTCTCACACCACCACCTCCTCCTCCTTGCACGACTCCTTCTATTTTCCGGCATGGTTTTGGCTGCCACTGTGGCCTCCATCTCCCCACCACTGTGGGGGCTTTCAGTGTTGTATATATATTTGTATATGTTGGTGGCTGCCATGGATAATAAGGTTTCTCGGTGTGGAAGCTTTCTGCATGACAGCTTGAGCAGTGACATGATGAAGAGCCGTGGCTGCTGGCTCCTTTTAGCCGTGATACTCATGCATATTGAGGCACAACCATGTCGCTCACACTCATACACAAACCAGATTATCCACATCTGGCTTTTACTTATTTAACCATTTTATTTGTGGGAGTCTTGTAACATCTGGGGATGGCAGGGAGTCTGTCCTCACTGCATGGTGTTATTACTTTATACAGGAGGTACTGCTAACGCAGCTCTAATGCCTCTCAAACAATACATGCTACACTACTGTGTTCATCTTAACATTTATTGTTTTTGAGGCTTTGGAGCTTCGATACATTTGAGAGGGCTATGTGAATGGTGATATAGAGATGATGTTTTTATTAAATAACACTCAGGGCTTAGCCCGCCAAGCTAAAAAAACACAATGTTAGCATTAGATTGGCATAGAGTGAAGTTTCTTGCTCAATGTTAGCGTTGCTTAGGCTGCTGCGTTAGCTCTGAGAGGAGATGTTTCACGAGCACACAGCAGCATGAGTGTGAGTGGAAGAGCTGAAGCTGGAGCGCAGGAAATCTGTGAAAGAAACTATATATCTGAGTCCAGGCATACAAATTGAGCAGAAGCATGGCAAATCCAAGCATTACCAAATCTGAACATAAAATCATTGGAAAACCGTGCTCTTTATTGAAGATAGGAAAAAAGCTCCATGAGTTCTTCAGTAAATATTCAGCTGAGCTGCACTGTCACCCCAATGTTCCTCTCTCAGTTGTAAGTCTATTCCTGCTGAGTCATCTGAGCCAGCAGCACGTGTTTGGCTGCAGTGTTTTCTTGTGCTCCATGTGCTCCACAGACCCACTTCCCTGCTGTTGCCTGCCATTGCCCCGAAATGTAGGTTTAAAGTAGGCTTTAGTCACTACATGTGTCCGTCCACACACACTTGGCAGAGACACTCTTGTACACTGCTCAATGGTGCAGCTGATGCTGGCCAGTCATGTAAGCTTTAATCTGATGTGGAGGTTGTTGTTTTTTTGCTAATGTGGCCGATGAAGATATTAGAGGTTGTATCTGATGGACAGGAACATTGTCTCCAGCTCAGCATAGATGTACAGTAGATTTGAGCTGCAGTAAAACTAGGTAAAGATGTTTTCTGTGGAGTCATGTACAGTTTATCTTTTGCCCACATCTGGAGCTGCATCTGATCTAGAAACCTCATATGAAATGAGTAACAGTTGTTTTATAACTTCTAAATAATTCACACAAAAACAGCCTTGGTTTCACTGGTTTAATAATCTGTGCATTATTGTCACAAAAGGTGCTTAACCGTGTTTTTAGTGAGGAGCAGTGTATAATTTTCATACTGAGAATATCTATTTTGGCCTTTTATATGTGGTTTTAGACTCTCCACTTACTCTCAGTGGGATGTCCTGCCAGGAAGTGGTTTGGCTCATGCTAATCATATAGAATGTTTTAACATTGAATACCTGAAATTCTTCAAGTCATCCTTTGTAATCCTTCTTTATTGATTATGTGCCTTCACCATTCTTTATTCTACCATTAGTGACAATAGGCAGTTAACGGTCTATAAACTGCCAAAATAATGTCAATAAGAGCTCATCAATGCAACTTAAAATTCAGTGCAAGATATCATGCATAAATATACTTTGATATAAACCAGTTACACACACACACACACACACACAGATCATCGCACATTTCATTAAGAGACAGATACTCAACATGAGATGTGTGTTGTCTTCGCAGCTCCCTTGCATTGACAACATCAACATGATCTTATTTCCATGCTTCCAACTGCATTGTTGTTAGCTTACCATTGTGTTTGTGTTTCATCCCCTTTAATTCAGTTCATTCACTAAGTACCGCCCCTGGAATGCAGACTGGCCTGGCCAATCATAGTGTAGCATCAGCCAGCTACGTCCAGAGTCCAACAACAATGCGGCTGTTCTCATGTAATCATTTCAGGTTTTCATCATTTTCGGGCCGGTTTTGTGGATTTGGAGCCAGCCATGGTTAAATATTGTGTAATTGTGATATGCTTGAACCGATGTTAACATTACTAGAGTAACTGCTTGACTGCACTTGATGATATTATATTTGGGAAAAATAGAAAAAGAATTATGTACATCTAAAGGCACAGCTATTATGGAATTTATTTTTACTGTTCCTACAATGTGTATCAATCAATGTGTGTACTGTATCAGTACACATTCATGTAAAATGTCCTCACCATCCAGTCTTGTTCATATTTCTACACTCACCAACATTTCTTTGCATTTATTACCTGCTAATATTGGTGTTGAAATGGTAAATCATCAGAATATTCATATGGTTAACACTTGCTGTGTTAGGGATGCATCTGGATCTGTGTGATCTAGGAAGCTGTGGGTTGTTGTAATGAAACTGAACTGATCAACGAGACTGTAAAAAAGTCAAACATACAAACGAGAGAAGTGTCGTTAAGGCTGTAGCTGCAGGCTTGGATGCTGCAGAAGATGATTTATTGATTTAAAGCGAGTCGGCTTTTAATTCAACTTCTCGAATGTCAGTGTGTGCTAATGATTTATCATCCCCCTAATTGCTCTCATACTGAAGTGTTCAGCCAATTCATTTCAATTATGTACAACCTTTATTGTTCTTCAACCAGATGCTATGTTCACAGCTATGTTGACAGAAAAACATATATTGACTAGCATGTTCTGTTGCCAGTAGGTGGCAGTATCTAGCTTCATCCCTGAATACCAGCACTAACTGAGAGAGTACAGACTCTTCAGTCACATTTGGATTCCATTTTAAATGTAAATTGTATACAGGACTAGTTCTCATTCAATAAGGATGAAACATGACTTGTACTTAAGGATTCTCTCCATTGGATTGCATTTTGCAAACACCAATTTGTAAAAAAACTCATCAGTCCCAGGCCTCAGAAATAATTGTCGTTGTGGTGCACAGTGGACATCAATTAATTTCAAGTTTGAATTGTTTCATTCTTCTTTTAGGACCAAATCAATTTTAAATGTAAATTTAGTTTTTTTTAATTATGCTCTTTGTTTAAATAGTTATCAATGAAGGGCTGAAGAAGAACAGCAATATAACAGCTGATTACAATTCAAAATTTCACCATTTTTGTTTGTGCTGAAAAGCAACAAACCAGATTTAATTCCAACCCAGTGGCACCGACATCGTCAAATGAAATGTGGAGACTGCTTCAGGCCTTTTCTAAACCTGTTTATTATAATTAAACTAATCTCTCAAATGTAATACCTGAACAACTCTTTGATATTAATGTATAATATATTGGTCTTGTGTACATAACATACTCAGAAAAACACAGGTGCACAGAGTGGATAACGATTATGGTGACAGGTTTTATCCTGTCCTCGATATATATGTCTCCTTGTAATATGCAAATGCAGAGAGAGAGAGAGAAAGAGAGAGGGAGCTATCTCTCTAATAGCTTTGTCTCTGGTAATGCACTTTAATGCACTCCACGGCAAACACACACACATACCACGCATCCCACGATGCATCTGCCTCAGCCCAGAACAGTCAATAGGGCGTATTCTCAATTTCCAGATGAGAGCAGATGTATAAGACGAGTGTGTGTATGTGTGCGTGCGTGCGTGCGTGCGTGCGTGCGTGCGTGCGTGTGTGCGTGCGTGTGTGCGTGTGTGTGTGTGTGTGTGTGTGTGTGTGTGTGTTGAGGTTTCTTTTGGTTTTCTGTGTTCGGATGTTGTGGTATGTTAATGGTCTGAGCAAGTATTCTGCATGGGGGAGTGTGTGGACACCATGTTGAATGTTGTACCTGCTACCCACACTCTAAGACGTTGCCGTTCTCTTGCAGTGGACAAAAACAAGCCCCGGGAGGCACCTGCAAGACCCACAAACTCCAACAGCAGCTCACTGGCAGCGGCACCCACAGGAGGAAACAACCAGAGAAAGCAGCATCCTCCATCAGAACTGGTATGTCCTCTATTTTTTAAAGTTTTGAGCTTTAAGATGCACATTCAGTTAGGGGCGAGACACTAAACCAGAGCGCATTACTGAGCAGGATCTGATTGATGAAAGGAAGTATAAGGCGTGTTGTTTGACGGGAATAATTCAAGTTGTAATCCACAAGATGATTCTTCATTCTTTCAATGTTTGTTTGTCTTCATGTGAGATGTCTACACAATTTAGGTGGTGACAAAGAAACTGCCACTGTTCATACTAACAAGTTCTAAAGTTTCACAAGCATTTTTTAAATGGATAAAAGTTGAATCAATTAATCAGTTAGCAGAAAGAAGCAAAATGCACATTTGTTTAAAATACAATATAATATTATTTTGCTCATCTTTCATCTTTTATATATATTATATTCTTCTCATGTTAACAAGACTTTGTCTCCAAGATGTGGTTTAGTATTTTAAAAAGATGTCTTTTCTCAACTGATTTAATTAGTGTGGTATATAACTGATATATAACTCTCAGCATCAGCACTTCAAGACCAGCCCTTCAGAATCATTTTAGTTGTTTACCTCTAAAATGATATCATCAATTCTTCTGATTAGTGTCTTTAATGAAGAAGATATGTGGTATTTGTTCTTGCTAGGTACCAGATGTGGTGAATGCTAATGCACCAGTGACTTCAGTTCTCCCTGTGCCGGCCCCTGATACCACCAACACTGGCTCAGGCACCACTGGAGCTTCTGGTCTTGGGTTCAAAGCAAAAACCAGATCAAGATCCAGTCCCAAAACAGCATCTCTCCTACAGAATGCATCAAAGCCTGGTGCAGCAGGGTCTGTTGTGGCAGACCGGACTGCCAAACAGAACCAGACCAAAGAACTGGCAGAGAAGAGGAGCCAGGCGATCAACCAGCTGAGGAAGCTGCTTGTCCAGGGGAATAAGAGAGTGGAGGCTCTGGCTATAGTCATCCAACAACTCTTCACTGAGGTACCCCACTTATTCCTATGTTTTCCAAACAGCCAAAACACACACATCACTGGCGGTGGAGTGAAAGCTTTCATCCTTTATTTACTGTTCTTTACGAGGGGGAACAGATGTTTTCTGCAGAGATAATAGCAGAGACATTGCACACTGTGTAACTGTCAAACAAAAATGTCAATACTCCAGTGCTGCTGTCAGTAGTGATGTTATGTCATAGCTGGTTTCAGTAGTGTGCAAATTCCTGCATTTGCACTGCAAATATGCTGGGGCAGTGACTTGTTTTTCATGAAACAAACCAAAGGAGTTTCTACTTCCTGGGACAGAATCTAGACTTTACATATTGGTGGAAGTGAGGTAACTGTTTGAGTGTTGGGTAAAGACGACAATCCACTTAGCTTGTTCAGTGGCACTTGGACTGTACTTGTACATCACTTTTCTTGTCTTCCGACCACTCAAAGCGCTTAAACACTAGATGACATAATTCATACACAACATCCTGATGGGAGGAGCTACCATGCAAGTTGCCACCTGTCCATCAGGACCCTAACTAACATTCATACACTGATGGGAGGAGCTACCATGTAAGGTGTTACCTGTCCATCAGGACTAACTAACATTCACACACTGATGGGAGGAGCTACCATGCAAGTTGCCACCTGTCCATCAGGACTAACGAACATTCATACAATGATGGGAGGAGCTACCATGCAAGGTGCCACCTGCCCATCAGAACTAACATTCCTACACTGATGGGAGGAGCTACATTACATGTCATTTAGCTGACGCCTTTATCCAAAGCAACTTACATGATATACAGTAAACCGTAGACACAGCAACGGTGTGAGCAATTAGGATTATGCTCAAGGACACAACGACATGGACTACCGGAGCCGGGGATCGAACCACCGATCCTCTGATTGAAAGTGCTAACCACTGACCCACAGTCACCCAGAGCTACCAGGCAAGGTGCCACCTGCCCATCAGGACTAACTAACATTCATACACTGATGGGAGGAGCTACCATGTAAGGTGTCACCTGTCCATCAGGACCCTAACTAACATTCATACATTGATGGGAGGAGCTACCATGTAAGGTGTCACATGCACTTCAGGACTCACAACATCAAAAGTAAGCTGGGAGGAAATGCAGGGATTTCAACGCTTTTAATGTATCCAGTAGAGGCCAATATTAGTTGCTATGCCTGCACCTGCAGGCTAGTTAGCAAACTAATGTTTTTTGTAGCTTTAATGAGGGGATTCTTTTCAAGTTTAGTTTTGCTGTTGAAATGAAATTATGTTGGAAGCAGCCAGCTTCTGAGAGTTCCCATAGAAATAATAATGGGGTATCTGGTAAATAAGGAGGATCTGCAGTATCATTTAGTGGGGATAGGTACCTTTCTTCTGCTGTAGCACCACTTCACTTTCAGGGAAGATAAGGTGGACGTGTTTGTACATGTAAATATATTATGGTCTATCGCAGCTTCAAGGGGGTAAATGAGGGGAAACGATCAGTTATCTGCACACCATTCTTCCCCTTTCGCGAATTAGAGCAAAGCACCCCCAGCCTATAATTAAAGCATCACTCACACTGTTGGTGATAGAGCAGTGTTGCTTTTTAAGTTGCTTATTGACATTCATATAGAGGGGGAGTGGGGTATGGCTGTTTTAAGTATAGCAGCAAGGAGAGTCCACACCTAGCTGCCATTAACAACAACAGACATCCTGACGTGTGTGTGTGTGTGTGTGTGTGTGTGTGTGTGTGTGTGTGTGTGTGTGTGTGTGTGTGTGTGTGTGTGTGTGTGTGTGTGTGTGTGTGTGTGTGTGTGTGTGTGTGTGTGTGTGTGTGTGTGTGTGTGTGTGTGTGTGTGTGTGTGTGTGTGTGTGTGTGTGTGTGTGTGTGTGTGTGTGTGTGTGTGTGTGTGTGTGTGCGTGCGCGCGCGCGCGCGCGCGCGCGCGCGCGCGTGTGTGCGTGCGTGCGAAATAAACCTGTGTGAAACTTGGCAAGAGGTTTACTCAGCTTGATGTGTGACTTCAGTCAGGCTCAACAGCTCTGTAGCTCAAACACTTACAGTAAGTTGTTTTTACAAGGTATGAGCTGATTGTTTTTTTAATATAACACACATATTCATTAATTTTATTAACACACTTTTTCCACTTCTTTTGGCTGAAGCATAGACTTTCTCTTTTTGGGCGAGTGATGATGTTTTGGTGTTGATGTTTTGTTACCTGCTTAAACTGTAAGGCGTATCATTACTGAAGTCAGTTTATTCTGTAGTGAGCTGGTTCCTTACCAGCTGATGACTTTTGATTGACCAAAAGGATCTGTCCCTCACAGAGTCCCACATGGATAGGTTGCTCAGTAAATATTTGCTATTATTATTATAAAATCATGCTAATATGTACAACATGTGTATTAACATGTAGCTGCTTTTTGTGAAAATTATGAAAAACCATTACTATTGAGTTGACATCATAATATTCTGTCAACTCAATAGTGATAACTACACTATTCATGTTTAGAAGAAAAGGTAAAGGAAGAGCTAAAGTAAAATATTATCTTGTATGTCTTTATATATTATTAAGATCAGTTCATGGGTATGTAACTATAGATATTGAAACCTGCTTTTACATATGGTTTCATGAAACCTTGAAGCAAATTATAAAACCGTGAATTTGATCAATGTAGTCAGAATTATTGTCTTTACCTGTGGTGACAAAGTCAGCAATAACAAACACGTACACTGATAAAACGTACAATAAAACTAAGAAACAGCATTCTTGCTTTGAAGATAATGAAACTGTACATAAACCTGAGACACACACACACACACACACACTTTTCCCTCAATGAGTGTGTGAGAAGCACAAGACAGATATGACTTGCCTGCATGTCTCTCTCTGAGGGAAAGCAGTTCATTATCTGTTCAATACACTGTTATCTGCAGGAACAACCCTGCACACGGACAGTAATTTGTGATTAACTGATATATAACTCTCAGCATCAGCCTTTTGAATCAGGGACTGATTACTATGGTTTTATGTATAAGGATAAATGCTCCATTTCTGTGGATATTTCCCACCAGCATATTATGTAAGTGTGGTATTGTAATGTGAAGATCAGCTGAGAGAGCTTTCAGAGGGTTACAGCACAGGAGCCTTCCTGAAGGGGTATTGATTAGATGAATGGCCTGGCAGAAAAGGTGAAGGGGGAGTGACGAGAAGAAGAGAGGAGGAGTGGAGGAATGCAGCAGCTGCAGTTCAAGCCCTGAAGTTCTTTAAAATGCGTGTGTGTGTGTGTGTGTGTGTGTGTGTGTGTGTGTGTGTGTGTGTGTGTGTGTGTGTGTGTGTGTGTGTGTGTGTGTGTGTGTGTGTGTGTGTGTGTGTGTGTGTGTGTGTGTGTGTGTGTGTGTGTGTTGTTATCTAAAGCATGAATACCAATGCTATCTAATCGGTCATACATACTTGAAAGGTGACTGGTGAATATAAACTGCACATTTTCCCCCTGGGGGTGGGTTTTGGGAGGGGCTTATGTTTAGGGAAAGAGGTTGGGTTTAGTTTGGGTTGTTATCTGTAAACCTATACTTAACTAACTTAAGTGAGTGTTTCATATGTTAGCAACTATACATGGAAGCAAGAGTTGTAGTAACGCCCTGAAACTCTGTAAGGGAGTATAATTAAAATGTTAACTCTAAAACAAAATATTTTTAAAGTTAAATGATGGATTATTTATGTATTCCAGGTGTTTTTTTTCTTTACTTTTGAATCCTCATTTCCCTATTTCTATGTTACAATAAGTATTTACTGTTTTGAAAACAAACAAGACACTGATAGTTAATTTACAAACGGCAAATCCTCTTTTAAAGTGTTCAAACGTTGTTGTGGTGGGTCTACTACACCTAAAAATATGTTTATGTTAAAAATATGTATATGTATCTTTGGTGCTGTTAAACGAAAGTTTGTGCCAGTTGGGAAAAAAGGTCCCCGCAAACTTTTTTTAACCTCCCACAGGCTGAATCTATATGACTGATTAATGTTCTTTTAACGCAAACTTTAAATAGAATAAGAAGTAGAAAGTTAGAAAGGATATGAGTAAAGATAAGAGAGGGAGATAAGAACGAAGATAGGAAAAATGTGGTGCAGAAATAACTCATTCCTCCATCGTACAGTGTACAGGCAAGAAGAGAAGCAGATGGAAGGGGGAAGGAGGACTGGGTGGTGAACAGGTAGAGAGTGGGAGGAGTGGAAGTCAGTAACAGAAAGAGCGCGTCACATTCAGCAGGAGGGCAGAGAGAGAGAGAGAGTTTGTTTTCCATTGGTGATCGAGGGAGAGAGTCAGTGTGTGTAAAAGAGAGGACTGAAGGAATTTTGAAAGGGTGTGTGTATGTGTGTGTGTCCGTGTGTCCTTATTAACCAAGACATGGGGTCCGCGACCAGCAAAAGCCATGCAAAGCCCAGCAAGGCCCTCCCACATCGCCACAAGAAGAAACGCAAGGTGTGTGTGTTCTGCTTTACATGCATCTGTTCATGCTCTTTTCTCTCTCTTCCCCTCTGAGCCGTGTCATCAACTCAAAGAAGTCAAGAATTAGGAAGTAATTTTGCAATTGGGTCACTTTATGGGAAGCTAGCCACATGCATTTTTACACATTGATCATGTTAGCTGTTGGTTTTCAGTCCAAATTGTTTAAAGGAACATAGGAACATAAAATGTCAAAAATATTACACAAAGGCCACAACGAACCTGTACTGTTTTTATTCCCACCATCATCTTCTCTCTAACCATTCCAACAATGTCTTGTATTTCTACACAGTTGACATTTTCTCTGTTAGAAACCTTTTGCCTTTCTTTCTTCCAACACCTTCACGCCTTCGCCTGTCAGCTCTTTCCCTTTACTGACCCCTCAGACAACAGATGGACTTAATACTCACGTTGTAACGCTTTTTTTATGTGTGTGTGTGTGTGCTAGAAAGTTATAGTAATGTTTTCAAAAGTGAGAATATAGGTTCAGGTGTTTCCAAGTCCAACGTACGTATGTGTGTGTTTGGTCTTGTGTAGGCAGCCTTACAGTGTTTGTAGTAGATTGAAATCAATGTAAAATACAGTATATAAAGGGCTTTTCTGAGTCAACATTATTTCGTTGATTCTTGATTGGTGGCAACCATTAAAAGTTGTATTTGCCTGGGAAACTCTTTCAGGTCAGTTACAGCAGATGTGAGCAGTTCAAGATTGGTTGTTTTCAGGCATGATGGATGTTATGTTCTTGATTTATTTAAGATCCATCCATCCATCCATTTTCATCTGCTTATCTGGGATCTGATCGCGATGGCAGCATGTCAAGCAGGCTGACCCAGGCTTCTCTCTAACCCTAACCCGCTGCGCCTAGATATCCTATCCATTGAAGGTCACGAACAGGACCGGTGATAAATGGCAGACCTGGCGGAGGCCCACCAGGAACACCCTCCACGAACGTGTCTGACTTACTACCGAGAATACAAACACAGCTCCTACTGCAGGCATACAGAGACTGGATGGCCCGTTGCAACGGGTCCAGCACACCATACTCCCGCAGCACCCCCCACAAAAAGCCCGGAGGGACCCGGTCGAAAGCCTTCTTCAAGTCTACAAAGCACATGTAGACTGGTTAGGCAAACTCCCAGAAACCCTCCAGTATCCTTGCGAGGGTAAAGAGTTGGTACACTGTTCCACGGCCGGGAAGAAACCCGCACTGTTTGTCTTGAATCCGAGGTTCGACAAACGTTTGGAGCCTCCTTTCCAGCACCCTGGCATAAGCTTTTCCCGGGAGGCTGAGTAGTGTGATACCCCGATAGTTCAAGCACACTCTCCGGTCACCCTTCTTGAAGACGGGAACCACCACCCCGGTTTGCCAGTCCATGGGCACTGATCCTGACCCCCATGCCACATTGAAGAGGCCAAGACAGCCCAACAATGTCCAGCGCCTTCAGCATTGAGATTTCATCCACCCTCGGCACCTTGCCACCAAGGAGCTTTTTGACTACCTTAGCAGAGGCTGCCAGGGATATGGGTGCAACCACCCCCAAGTCTTCAGGCACTTGTTGGCCGGGTTTAGGAGTTGACATGGAGTCCACTCGGATTCCATGTCCACAACCTCCCTCGGGATGTGTGAAAAGTCCTTCCAGAGGTGCGAGTTGAAGACCTCCCGGACAGGATCCTCCGCCAGACATTCCCAGTTCACCCTCACTACACATTTGGGCTCGACAGGTCTCTCTAGCCGGCTCCCCCGCCATCTGATCCAACTCACCACCAAGTGGTGATCAGTTGACAGCTCTGCTCCTCCCTTCACCCGAGTGTCCAAAACATACGGCCGCAGATAAAATGATACCATTACAAAGTCGATCATTGATCTCCGACCTAAGGTGTTCAACCCTTCTCCAGGAGTTTGGTTCCAGAGCCAGCACTGTGCGTGGAGGTGAGCCCAACTATATCTAGCCGGTACCGTTCCACCTCCCGCACCAGCTCTGGCACCAGCAGGCGAGGTGACGTTCCACGTCCCTAGAGCTAGTCTATGCCGCCTGCCCACCGCCCAGTCTACATAGCACCCGACCCCGATGTCTGTCCCTGCAGGTGGTGGGTCCACAGGGTGGCTGCACCATGATGTTTCTTCGGACTGAGCCCGACTGGCCCCCATAGGCGAAGGCCCGGCCACCAGACGCTCGCCGACAAGCTCCGGACAAGGGAAAACCAGGGCTCCCTCCCGGAGCAGGAGGGAGCCCTGGTTTCCCTTGTCCGGACGAGGTAGCTTCATTCCATGTGCTGCTATTCATCAGGGTTTTTGAACCGCTCTTAGTCTGGGTTCTCTCCCGAGACCTGTTTCCCTTGGGAGACCCTACCACAGACCGATGCCCCGGACAATATAGCTACCAGGATCATTGAGCCACTCAAACTCCTTCACTGTGTTAAGGTGGCGATTCGCGAATGGTTTATTTAAGATAAGATATAATCTTTAGCTTGCTCTAATATTTGCCTTTTACTTGCATTATTACGATCCTGGTCATTCATAGAATTTCCTATATAGTGTGTACTGAATACAGATCAATGTCAGCTCATATTTGAAGAGTCTTTTCATCTGCTCTTCTATGCAGCGTGAGGAATCCTTGAAGCAGAAGAAGGGGTTGTCGCTGGAACTGGCAAACCTCAGAGAGAAACTGGGTAAGAGACCATTTAACTGCAAACGTATCCAGGACAGGTCGATTGCCATTCAAAAGCTGGTGTTATTTCTGTTGTAAAACTGAGGTGCAGCTGCTCCTCATTCTTAGCAAAGGCTCATAGCGAGAGAAGCCTTCGCGCAGGATAAAACCTGTCACCAAAACCTGTGTTTTTCTGAGTTTTTTATGTGCACATGAGGACCAATACATTATACATTAAGGGGTTTCAATTTTAAGAAATTAGTTTAATTACAATAAACAGGTTTAAAACAAGTCAAAAGCAATTGTCAGTCTGGTTGAACCCTTGTATAGTCAAACAAAACAATGATGATTTTAAGAGAACATATAGAGGACTCTCTGACTGGACACAATAAAGCTTTGTGGTAAGAGGTCACTAACTTTGAAACGGAAGTCTATCTTTAAGCGACAAGTCTACTAGTATGAGTATCAACATACAAAGGCCTCTCTCAATTCCAACTACTGCCCTTCACAGCCATAAGTGAAACATTCAACATAAATGCAGCAGATAAGTAATACTTGAATGCAGTGGTGGACCATCAGGGCCAGCTAAGCCTTCTCTGCTGGCCTAAACAGAATCACAAAGTTATAGCTATTTTATAATTTAATTGTTTTTCACAAATACACTACATGTATTATAATTATTTTTCCCTATTAGCTGATTTTCTCATTGCACAGCTCCTGTCTTCGTCTGTTGCTCTGCTTCCAGCGCAGCGTGTTTTAAGGAGAGCTCTTATCCAATCAGATTTCACCTCTATGTCTCTATGGAAGAAGAGCGGCAAGAGGCCGTCTTGCAAACCTTTGCAGATTAAAGTACATGGGGACGGTATCGTTGATTGTCATTGACTTCAACAAATCAGATCTTTAGTTTGAAATGCTGGGTGTATTTCTTTGACGTGCCAGGGACACCGAGGTGGCGTCAGCACTAACATGCGCTGTGATTGGTCAGTGAGCCAGCGTGGCTGTAAACCACTGAAAGCTACTTAGCTGCTAGCAGAACTCAGTAGGAGTAAGAACAGTTCAGGCTGAAACATAAGAGAAGTTATGACATTTTTTGTGTTTTACTTGGTGTAGTGTTTTTTAACACTCAATGGCTGAAGGAGGAGGAGAAACGCACTTGGTGGCGGATTTACTGACAATGCAGACATTTTCAGCCCCTAAAACTAGGGATGCAACGATACCACTTTTTACAAACCGATACGAGTACGAGTATTTTTATTTGTGTACTTGCCGATACCGAGTACCGATACCGATACTTCTTAGATTTGGTCTCCATGAAAGTGCAATTAATTTGGAGGCAGATTTTATTTTATCCTCTGCAGATTATGTCAAGTCTATAGTACAAAATTAACAGAAGGCTATCCCAAGCTTTAAACTTCTTGTGGAAGTCCCTCTAATGTCGGACCATAAAACGCCCCCGTGTCCGGGTTCATAATCAGAATCAGAATCAGAATCAGAATCAGCTTTATTGGCCATGTGTGTTTACACTCACATGGAATTTGACTCCGGTTACACATAGCTCTCATTGTACATATATACACATTTACAATAAGCAAGATAAATATTTAAAAAAAGACATTAGAAAGAAAAAGTAGTCCAATTAGTGCAGGTAGTGCAGATGGGGGAGTCTGATTAATTGTTCATCAGGGTGACGGCCAGTGGAAAGAAGCTGTTCCTGTGTCTGGTGGTTTTGGGTAATATTAGGGATCGAGCAATTATATAGGAAGCTGTGTTCCAAGTTATGTTTCCGGTGCTTTTATTGTGGAGGGAGAAACGGAAAGGAAAACAGGAGTGGAATTGTGGGATATACGTGTGTGAAGGAGATAAAAAAGTGGTTCAAGTTACCCTGCAGCGTGTTTTCATTTTATTAGAATTACAAATATAGACACACAACAGACACTCGGCTACAATAATATCATCCGTAGCCGCACAACAGCGTCTGAATGAGGCCGCTGCCAGTGCTACTTCTGGCGGACCAGCAACAGTTTGATTCAAACCGGCGGGACGGCAGTAATTTGTGTCGCGTTCGGTGTGAACGCACCATTGCTCTACACACCTTGCTGACCTGGAGAGACGGCATTCATCCCACTTTGGATGGAGCACATGTCCTTTCTGCAAATGTGACCAAGTTTATTGGTCAACTTCGTCCATGATAATCCAGAGTTCAGACAAGGAAGCAGAGTTGTAGTCTTGCGCCCTTCTCTGCATTTCCTTTAGGGCAGTTGCCTACCTTAAACTTTATAGAGACTGTGTCTGTCCCACGGCCACTTTTTAATGTAAAAGTAACTAATGAGTGCAACATGATAGGAGAATTAAATGTGAACTCCTAAATATTAGATCTCTGTCTTCCAAAACTATATTAGTAAATTAATTGATATCAGACAGTCACATTGATGTATTTTGTCTTACTGAGACCTGGCTGAGACATGAGGAATATGTCAGCCTGTGAATGAATCAACTCCTCCAAGTCATATTAATGCTCACATTCCTCGAGGCACTGGTCGAGGAGGTGGAGTAGCTGCCATCTTTGACTCAGGCCTGTTAATAGGTTCTAAGCCTGGATTGAATTGTGGCTCATTTAAAAGCCTTTTTTTGAGTCGACTCACTGCTTTAGCCACACGCTCGACCTTGTTCTTACATATGGTGTTGATGTGGAGCATTTGGTGTTTTTTCCGCAGAACCCTGTTTTATCAGACCATTGCCTTATAACTTTTGAGTTCGACACCCCTCTAAAGAAGAGGATCATCAAACAAAGGTGGCTCGCTCCATGGTATAACTCTCAGATCCGCATACTGAAGCAAGCATCAAGGAAGCTGGAAGGTGTGTGGCTGGTTCCAACAATCTAGAGGAATCCTGGTTAGTCTGGCGGGACTGACTAACCTACATCTGAGAATCTACAAGAAGGCCCGTCGTAATGCCAGAGGAGCCTACTACTCATCAGCAATAGAGAAAAACAAGAACAACCCCAGGCTTCTCTTCAGCACTGTGGCCAGACTGACGGAGAGTCACAGCTCGGTGGAGTCGTGTATTCCTACAGACCTCAACAGTAATGACTTAATGAACTTCTTCAATGACAAGATTCTGACCATCAGAGGCAGGATTGGCAATCTCCTGCCCTCAACTACTGACTGTTTATCCTCAAGTGGACTGGCCTTGGAGGCGGCTGTGGGTCCTGATGTGTGTTAGGATGGCTTTTTCCCCATAAGCCTTGACCAATTGTCTTCAACTGTTTCTGCTTCTAAATCTTCTACCTGTCTCCTGGACCCCATTCCAACGAGACTGCTGAAGGAGGTTTTGCCTTTTGATTGGCACCTCTCTGCTGGATATTATCAATGGTTCTTAACTAACAGGTTATGTGCCACAGTCTTTCAAAGTGGCTGTAATTAAACCTCTACTCAGAAGCCAACTCTCGATCCAGAGGTGTTGGCTAACTACAGACCTATCTCTAACCTGCCCTTCCTGTCTAAGATTCTGGAGAAAGTAGTTGCAAATCAGTTGTGTGACGTTTTACATAGCAATAGTTTATTTGAGGACTTTCAGTCCGGATTTAGAAAGCATCATAGCATGGAGACAGCACTGGTGACAATTACAAATTACCTTCTAGTTGCATCAGATAGGGGACTTGTAACTGTTCTGGTCCTGTTAAACCTTAGTGCTGCGTTCGACACCATTGACATCTTATTACAGAGACTAGAACAGGTGATCGTATTTATCAGATCGATCTTAGTTTGTATATGTAAATGATGAAGCCTCGATGATCACCGGCGTTCGTCATGGAGCACAAGGTTCTGTGCTTGGACCAATTTTGTTTACCTTGTATATGCTTCCTTTAGGCAATGTTATCAGGAAACACTCGATAAGCTTTCATTGTTATGCCGATGATATCCAGCTATATATATCGATCAAGCCAGATGAAACCAACCAAAATCAAGACTTGTCCTTCAGTTCCCACGTGAAACAGATCTCAAGGACTGCCTTCTTTCACCTACGCAACATTTCAGGCACATATTGACACTAAGGGATGCAGAGACATTGATCCACGCATTTGTTACTTCAAGACTGGATTACTGTAACTCTGTATTATCAGGCTGCTTTGCTAAGTATCTTAGGTCTCTCCAGTTGATCCAGAAAGCTGCAGCTTGTGTACTAATGAGGACTAGGAGGAGAGATCACATTACTCCTGTATTAGCTGCTCTCCACTGGCTTCCTGTAAGACAGAGAATCGTATTTAAGGTCCTTCTTATTACCTACAAAGCCATAACTGGTGATGCACCATCATATATTAGCTTAAAGTACCATATTGTCCCACCAGAGAGCTGCGCTCAATGAATGCGGGGCTACTTGTGGTTCCTAGAGTCTTAAAAAGTAGGATGGGTGCCAGAGCCTTCAGTTATCAAGGTCCTTTCCTGTGGAACCAGCTTCCACTTTTAGTCCGGGGGGCAGACACAGTCACCTCATTTAAGAGTAGACTTAAGACTTTTCTCTTTGATAGTGCTTATAGTTAGGGCTGGCTCAGGCCGGCCCTGGTCCAGCCTCTAGATATGCTGCCATAGGCCTAGACTGTTGGGGGACATCTTAGGATACAATGAGCTTCTCTATCCTCTTCTCTCTCTCTCCTTTTCTCCTCTCTATCCTTCTGTATGAATTAATGTCTCTTTAATGCACATTACTAACTCTACTTCTTCTCGGGAGCCTCTGTGATTCCACTCGTCAAGCCTCCATGGATCGTGGCTGTCTGGAGACGGTCCTGCTCCCTGCCATGGCGGCCCTGCTGATGCCCCTCCTCTCTGCCTCCTTCAGCTGACATGGATCGTGGTTGTCTGGGTCGTGGTCCATGCCTACTACTCATTACATGAATAATTTATGTGATATTCATTGAATATGCTGTAACTCTGTTACATTGATTCTGTACACATGACATCTATTGCTTCTGTCCATCCGGGGAGAGGGAACCTCCTCTGTTGCTCTCCTGAAGGTTTCTTCCCTTTTTTTTTCCCTGTAAAAGGGTTTTCACTATTTTTTGAGGGAGTTTTTCCTGATCCGATGTGAGGTCCCGGGACAGGGATGTCGTATGTGTACAGATTGTAAAGCCCTCAGAGGCAAATTTGTATTTGTGATTTTGGGCTATACAAAATAAACTGAATTGAAATTAATTAAATGTGGCTTACATATACACTCTCACACTTTCATGCGCACACACACACACACACACACACACACACACACACACACACACACACACACACACACACACACAGACAGAGAGAAACATACAGCATCAGAGCACATCCGGAAAGCTGCTTTTCTGTTCACCATCACTTTCTTCTGAAAACACCCCCTCCCTTTTCACTATCCCTCTGTCCTTCATTCTGAGCTGCAGTGACTATAATATTGGATTTGACGGCATGTTTGACCTGTGGCTCATCTCTTTATGCACAGAGCTGAGGGATGTTAGCTATGTATAGAGCCTGCGGTACAGTTGCTCATAGTCTCCAAGTCAAACTTAACAGGAACGACCTGTTCCGGTCTCGTTGGGCAATGCTAGGTGGTTTTATAAGTTCACCTGTGAAGTTTTACGATGTGGAGATACATAAATTGCAGGCACTGCACTTGCACATAGAGAACAAGCCCTCCAATAATGTATTAGATGGAAAGTGCTAAGCTCTTGCCTGTGATTCAGACAGCCACCTCTAAGATAAGCCTGTGTTGAAAGAAGACCTCTCAATATGTGCCATTTGCCATATATTTGCCATAAAGGCAAACACACATCTCCACCATGATATTACATTTTCATTTTGTTTATTTTTGGCGAGGAGGGGGGGTCTTCTGAAATTATGTAATTATATAATTATATATTACACCGCCACCTGCCATGCACCTGCTGTCGCACACAACACACACACAGTTTGAGTTGTACGGTTTATGATAGAAAGGCTTTGTGTCTCCATCACCATGGTGACAGGTGCTTTGACTTGCAATAGAGGCTCTATCCAGAGGGAAACAGCAACTGTCTCAGCTACAAGCTCACAGTTCAAAAGCAGCTTGAATCTAAATGGTGTGTGATGATGGTGATGACACAAAGACAGAAAGCGTGCATGTGCTTGTGAGAGAGAGAATGTTTCGTGCTGCATACTTCTGATCTGACTTGCAGATGTTTCAGGGTTGTCTGCTGTAAGAGTAATTAAATTGGAATGTGGTTGTCAGGGAATGCTGAGGAAGACCCGCACACACAAACACAAAGAAAGATCTGTTATTCATTACCTGTTGAGAAACTGACTGTTACAAGCATGTCCCATCTCAGTATAGTTTGGACTACAATAATGTGATATGATGATTGTGTTTGTGTGTTATTACACTTTGTTGTTGTTAAAATGGTAAATGGTCAAAATAGTAGCTAACATCTGGCCTCCACTCCTCTGACATCCGCCCTCAGAAAGGATTATAACTGTGATCTTACATTGTGTAATAAACTGCTGAATCCAAACCAGGTCATTTTTTCTCTCCTTATCCAAGATATCTTTTGGTCTTATATGTAGTGTATATTTCTGTGCAGCCCTGTGCCATCTATTTTTGTTTTCTATAACTGGTTTCTGCTTTCTTAAAAACTGTATTTTTGAGATATTGTTTGACGAAATGTTTAATTCTAGTTGAATGGGTTCATACGAAACATTGATCCCCAAACAAGAATCCAGGTACTTTCATGGGTCAGCGAAGTGTTTTCAGTCAGAAACACATATTAACCTTTCCTCCTGCTCTTCTTGTCTCCTTCAGTTGCATCATCAGAGTGCTGCAAGCGACTCCAGAAGGGGAAGGAGGAGGTGCGCGCCAGCTTGGAGGAGGCCTTGAACAGGCTGCAGCAGCAGCACAAGGAGGAGCTCGTGCAGCTGGAGGACAGGTGCAGTATTCACTTCTGCTGATGTGCTTACAGCTGGACACTCAGTCTCAAACACAGTATATGGAACTAAGTGTTACCACACCATTGTTTGGAAATGAAAGCCAGCACTGATTCTACTGTTCTCTGCATGTCTCAAATGTAATGTTCCTCTGTGTGTGTCAGATTGAGGCGTTTTTACCAAACAGAGTGGGACAAAGTCCACCAGACGTATCAGGAGGAGGCTGACAAATGCCGCGTGTTGATGGAACAGCAGGTCGGAACACACTCACACACACACACTTTCTAATGTTTAATAACCAGATACTGACATGGACAGAACCAGAAGCTCAAATGAACTAGCAGTAAGAGATTCCATCAGACATTTCTTAGTTTCACTTGGCTTCATTTTTTTGTGCCTGCATCCTTTAGGTGGAGGAGCTAAGGAGCCAACAGGAAGCAGAAAGGAAGAAGCAGGAAGTGAGTCACAGCAAAAAGATGGACTCTCTCAAACGGCAGTATGAGACATCCATACAAGGTATGTGCAGGACCAACACATACACAACTCAACATTTGGAATAGTCTATTACCAGCGAAACAAAACTGAGGACTTTACACACTAAACCATCATAAGCTATTTTTATGTTGAATTGTTCAGGCATTTATCGCTTTGTAATTAATATTTTCAAGATGAGTCATTAGTGATTAGTTAGGCAGTTTGCTGATTTTATCTTAAAGTCTTTTTGGTGCATTTCAGAGCTAAAGAGGATTCAGCAGACGGACCTGGAGAACCTGAACAAAATACTGAAGGAGACTGACACATCTCTTTCTGTAAGAGAAAGTGTGCAACATCCGTAATGAAACAAATTGACACTTATTGTAACGTTTTCTTTTTTTAAATATTATTTTCAACTTTGAAATATGTTTCTAATTCCAGGAACACTGACTAATTAGTTGCCATGAACCCATGAATGGATACCAAACACTTGGATAATTCTGCTTATAAGTTTTTCAGACATTTATAACCTTTTGTCGGCCTCCATCTGTTTGCAATGATATGCTTACAATTTATGGGCTCTCCACTTTCCTTAACGCCAGCCGATGTGTTTACTCACTTAACAGGATGGAAAGTTAGAATGTGTCACTTCTTGGAGCATGTCTTAAGTCTTCGTTTTTTCTTTCTTTTCTTCATATTGGCAGGTCCACAGTTAAGAAGCAGCAGTTAGATGAGTTTACTTGCTACTAGCTTTCACTCTAATGTGTCCTAACTTTGTAAGAACCAAAGCTAAGTGTCCACCCAATAATTATTCTGTCTTTGTCCTCCTCTGTCCCTCGTACTAGGAGAAAATCTGTGAGCTGTCAGCAGAGAAGGGGGCTCTGAATGAGAAGCTAAAAGCAGAAGAGGAGAGGAGGCAGATACTCACTGACAAAAATCTGGTAAAGATGGTTACCTCTATAATAATAGCTTTCTGTCATAATGACTCAAACATAAACATTTTAGAGTCTTGAGATTGATAGACAGTGTTGGTCTAAATCTGTGTCTATGCCCTTACAACCTCTAGTGTTGCTTAGCTCATGAAAATGACATGATAAGCATGACCGCATGGTGACTTGTAATCAACACTACTGTGCTTTCCCCACAAAGAGAATTCGAGTTTCATGTGTTTGTTTGTTTGAGCAGAAGGACTCCCACACAGTGTACCTGGAGCAGGAGCTGGACAGTCTTAAAGTGGTGCTGGAGATCAAGAACAACCAGCTGCACCAGAAAGAGAAGAAGCTCATGGAGATGGACAAACTGGTAGGCATCAGTCTTTCTCACATATTATCATCTTGGGTGGCCACTGTGGTGGCCCAGTTTTACAAGAGTCCAATCTTCTGAAAATAACGTCACCTCTTTACATTGTTTTGAGGGTCAAATTGAAGATGTACAAAACATTCAGTCCAGCCATATTGACACTGTTCAGAGGCTTGTATGCATATACACCCAACAGTCTTTTTGTGCGGCTGTGTCTGTCACAGTTGGAATCTAATGTGAAACTGGAGGAGTGTCTGACAAAGGTCCAACAGGAGAACGAGGACTACAAGGCCAGGATGGACAAACACGCTGCTCTCTCCAAGTACGTACTCTGTGTGTGACATGGTGACTCATCTCTCTGCAGAGGCATCAGTCTTTCCACCTGCTCTTGCAGAAGGATTTTTAAGTCTATCTGCCTCCTGTTTTTCTTCACTTCTCGTTTAGTTGGCCATCTGTCTCTGCTTCATGACTCAATGAGACCTCTAACTCAACCCAAATTATTATTATGAACATAAAGAACGAACATGGTAGGGATGCACCGATACCGATACCGGTATCGGTATCGGGGGCCGATACTGCGTTAAAATACTCGTACTCGTATCGGTTTCAATTGCCGATACCAAGAACCGATACCACTCAACAGTATTTCACTACAACAAACTGGTCGCGCTTTGTGGAGAAAAAGATTTGTTGTCCTACCTGACTTCAACGTCTAGGGCAGGGGTCGGCAACCCGTGATCCAGAGCCGCATACGGCTCTTTCGTAGCTCTCTTGCGGCTCTTGCAGCAAGGTGTGTAGAGCAATGGTGCGTTCACACCGAACGCGACACAAATTACTGCCGTCCCGCCGGTTTGAATCAAACTGTTGCTGGTCCGCCAGAAGTAGCGCTGGCAGCGGCCTCATTCAGACGCTGTTGTGCGGCTACGGATGATATTATTGTAGCCGAGTGTCTGTTGTGTGTCTATATTTGTAATTCTAATAAAATGAAAACACGCTGCAGGGTAACTTGAACCACTTTTTTATCTCCTTCACACACGTATATCCCACAATTCCACTCCTGTTTTCCTTTCCGTTTCTCCCTCCACAATAAAAGCACCGGAAACATAACTTGGAACACAGCTTCCTATATAATTGCTCGATCCCTAATATTACCCAAAACCACCAGACACAGGAACAGCTTCTTTCCACTGGCCGTCACCCTGATGAACAATTAATCAGACTCCCCCATCTGCACTACCTGCACTAATTGGACTACTTTTTCTTTCTAATGTCTTTTTTTAAATATTTATCTTGCTTATTGTAAATGTGTATATATGTACAATGAGAGCTATGTGTAACCGGAGTCAAATTCCATGTGAGTGTAAACACACATGGCCAATAAAGCTGATTCTGATTATGATTATGAACCCGGACACGGGGGCGTTTTATGGTCCGACATTAGAGGGACTTCCACAAGAAGTTTAAAGCTTGGGATAGCCTTCTGTTAATTTTGTACTATAGACTTGACATAATCTGCAGAGGATAAAATAAAATCTGCCTCCAAATTAATTGCACTTTCATGGAGACCAAATCTAAGAAGTATCGGTATCGGTACTCGTTATCGGCAAGTACACAAATAAAAATACTCGTACTCATATCGGTTTGTAAAAAGTGGTATCGTTGCATCCCTAGAACATGGCTATTGCTTTGTGACAACTCACAGCACACATGGCAGCTTTGGAAGATTCGATGAAGCGCAATGAGTGCATGTGAACAGTAAGGTTGACAGGCAGGCATGCCAGAGCATGATTTGATGGGTTTATTGCAGTTCTGCGACAACCACGGTTACCTGATATTGTCCTTTTCTCACAACATTTGATTTATTGGGATGTAAAGATAATTTCCAGTTAAAGCAGACCAAAACAATTTTGTATCAATAACAGGGGTATATTTTGTTGGATCGCACATGAACGGTTGACCTCTCTTAGTTATTATTTGAGAGTTCAGTTTACGTCTTAAAAAAGTCGACTTGCGTGAAGCACTTAATACAGATATTGAAATCCAAGTTCAGTTCATTCCTTTCAAACTGTTTTAACGTCCTGAACCTGGACTCTGACAACCTCAATGTGTCCCCCCTCAGCTCATTCTAGCTCTCTGTCACCTCCTGCAGGCAGCTGTCCTGTGAACAGGTCAAACTCCAGCAGACGCTGCAGAAAGAGTCTAAGGTAAACAAGCGTCTGTCCATGGAGAACGAGGAGCTGCTGTGGAAGCTGCACAACGGTGACCTGCTGTTGAGTCACCGTCACCTCTCACCCACCTCGCCCTTTGACTCACCACGGAACTCTGCCTCCTTCCCCACAACTGCACCCGTATCACCCAGATAACCCGAGCAACAAACGACAACCCCTTCCTCTCCTGTGACCTCCTGCTTGTCTTCGTACCTTTACAAGAGAAAGACTTCAGTCACAGCAGTGTTGCTGGATATTAATGCTAAACTTGTACATTTGGAATAAATTGCATAAAAGACGCTTCTCTTGAAAGTGATAAGACATTGCAGTGGCACCGATGCAATTATGTCTGAGTGGGACTGGCCTTGCTCTCTACCAAATGCCTGGTTCTCCAACAAACCTTTCTTCTTTTTCTGAAGTAAGCATTAATAACTGGCACACCTCAGGGTCTGTACAAGGCGCCTCATTCATGTTATGACCAGGGGCGTCGTTAGGCTTGTTTTAGGGGGGCTGAAGCCCCCCTAAAATGTTCTTCAGCCCCCCCAAATAATTATTGGGATTTTTTTTTTTTTTTTTTTAATTAAACTATTGTTTTACACATATTTGTTCACCCGTGTGAACAAACATGTGTTATTTATAACTCTAACATGCTACATATGTGAGTGCGTTTCTGGTTTGTATGTTTTCTCCCCCTTCAAATTGCAATCCAATAGCCTCTCATCATACTTAACAATAAAAGCCCGGGCACTAGGACCTTGGGGAGTCTGCATCGCTGCTGCGCTGGCTTTCTCACTCTGCCAAGTAACGTCTCATCAAGACAGCAGGATTACAGCCGAGGAGTTTAGCTCATAGTAAATGATGCACGGAGTGACATTGTAAGTACAGGTAGTTACAGAATGTGGCTATCTGTAGTTGTTAATGATTGTTACCTGCTTAAATTTAGGTTTACTTGAGGCAAATGAAAGGGAATATTGTAATGAGCTATGTTAACATAAAGCTAGCTAGCTAGCTATTTTGTTAGAAAATGTCTCCAGTGAGCAAGAGTGTGAACGAGCAAATTTGAAATGTAAGAAATAACTATCGACAGCTCTCTATTCTTTGCATTAATATATATCTCTAGTATTTTAAAACAATAATGTCAGTGACTATAGAATGTTGTTGTTTATAATCAGTTAATGCTAGTGAAAACTAAATGTCATAGTGTCCCTCATAACGCTATTGTACCGGTATATCATCCAATTCATTGACCAGATGGATATAAGAAGATTCTTTAGCAGAGGTGACAGCTCCGCCCAGTCAGATGAGAGAGAGAAGGAGGAGAATGACAGGGCTGAAGCAGCCGGTGTGATGGAGGTTAGTGGTCTACAGGTCTAGAAGGAAACGAGTGGAGTTTTATTTTCTTCTACTGTGGTAGAAATGTATAGGCATTTGTTGTCAGGCCCAGGCTACTCCAAGGGATAGCCTAAACTAGATTATTTCATGAAATTTTCATGTCATACAATTGGCTTCAGGATTTCGATCAATTAATGTTTCAATGTTTGAACTTTTCTTAAAGGTTCATGCAGAAGGAGAGGATGAGGCAGAAAAGGGAAGCTGTTCAAGTCAGAGACAGGAAGAGACAGACCAAGCAGCTGCATCAACAACTAATGATTTAGATGAAAAAGACACAGGGCCCAGACAGGTTAAGCTGAAGAGCTACCCACAGGACAGCTTTGGTGCTCAGAACAGGTCATTTCACCACAGCTGGTTTGAGAAGCACAGTTGGTTGGAATATTCAGTCAACCATAATGCAGCTTTCTGCTTTGCATGTAGATTTTTTGGCAAAAACATCAAACATGATGCTTTGGTCAATAGTGGTTGTAAGAACTGGAAGAAAGCATTGTTTATCTTTGGCAAGCACGAGATGGCACAAACACATAGGGACAGTGTTGTTGCATGGCAAAGCTACCAGGCAACTAGCCGACAGGGAAACGTTGCACAGATGATAGCATCTGCACATGCAAGTGAGATACTAGAGAGAAGGGAGTATCTCAGGCGAATTGTTGCAGTCACCTCCATGTTAGGGCGACAGGGACTCCCTTTTCGTGGCAGTGATGAAGGCCAAGACAGCACAAACAGAGGCCACTTTCTTGCTTGCATGGAACTTTTGAAGGAGTTTGATCCTTTCCTTCAAAAATATAACCCTCCCTCAAATGCTACCTATAGCTCGCCAACATCTCAGAATGAGATGATCGAGTGTTGTGCTCAAGAAGTTACCAGTGTCATTGTATCTGAGATGACAAAGTCCAAAATGTATGCCATTATGGCAGATGAGGCAAGGGATGCACAGTCAGAGCAGCTGGCTGTTTGTGTTAGGTACGTGTCAGAGGGGGCAGTGAAGGAACGTTTTCTAGCACTTACAGAGATAATGTCATTCGATGCCCAGTCCATTGCAAACAAGCTGCAGCAGCAGATCCAGAACAATGGTCTTGCAAAGCTTAAGTGTGTAGCACAGACATATGATGGTGCAGCTGTTATGAGTGGGTCCACTGGAGGTGTGCAAGTACATTTTAGAAGGCTCCATCCTGAGGCTATATATGTGCATTGTTATGCTCATGAGCTAAACCTAGTGTTGTGCCATACTTGCAGGGTTGTTTCAGAGGCTGTGGAACTTTTCAACTTGTTGGAGTGTGTGTATTCTTTTTTCAGCACCTCCCTAGTCAATCATCACAAGTTCCAAGAGGCTCAGTCCAAGCTTGGCTTGACAGCAGTTGAGCTTGTACAACTTTCAAACACTCGCTGGGCATGCCAGCTGCGATCAATCAATGCAATTCTTGAGACATTACCTGCCATTTTTGAGTGTCTCTCTGCCATTGGAACCCCCATAGCTGTTGGTCTCAAAGCCAAGCTCTACAAGTTCTCAACAGTCTATTCACTTCTGATGTTCCAGACACTTCTGTCTGTAACTGAAGGACTCCACAAGTTCCTTCAGAAAGAGACTTTAGACCTGGCAGAAGCTTTTATCAGCAAACAAGCCGTATGTGACACACTGAAGGCCAAACGCACAGATGTATTTGCCACAGAGCTGTATGAGAGAACCAAGGCCCTGTGCCACACCCACAGTATCCCAGAACCAGATGCTAAGAAAAGGCATAAACAGAGAAAAATGGAAGATTTTGTGATGGAGACAACTTTGGGTTCAGGCTGTTACGGCCCCCCCTTTTGGGCTAGGGGTGCGGGAGCCATAAACAGAGGCAGAGAATGGTTCAGGGTACAGGGGTACATTTATTTCAAGACAGAGGCGGTAACATATAACAAAACACACGAAAGGAGGGTGGTGGCGGGTGCTGTGAAAATAACTCAAAGGTAACAAAAAGAGATCCCCAAACGGGGGACTAGGCCTGCCTATACAGGTAACTAAGGTAGCCTCTTATAAGGTAAACACAAGGAGCACAGCACCCACTATGCCTATGTAGCTAACATCGAGTGCTAAGTGTTGCCAATCAGTAGCGACTCTTGCCCTCACACCTCCAGTCAGCGGGTAAACAACAGGGAAACAAACACATACTAATCTAAGACTCCACCTAGTAGCCGGCCACCTGCCGGGCTACAACTAGCTCAACGGGAGTCACATATTGAACACACAAGTCCCTACACAAGTTTAGCTAGCAGGAGCACAACACAACTAGGCTAACAGGGACACAACACAAACGAGCTAGCAGGTACACAACACAGGGGAGCTAGCGGGAACACCACACACGTGAGCTAGCGGAGCAGGGACACAAGTGAAGGGAGCTAGCGGGGACACTACACACGTGAGCGAGCGGGTACCCTACACCAGTGAGCTAGAGAGCTAACGGGTCCCCCACACCCGTTAGCTGGGGGCGGCACGCCAGTCAACGGGGAATGACCGGCGGCCTCGTTGCACCGGTGGCGTCTCCTTAAAACAGGAAGTTGACCTCCCACGCTGGCGTCTCATTGGTTGGGCGGGAGCCTGATGCGCCAATCAGAGCTCCGCAGGAACCAGGAAATGGGCAGGCCTTCCATCCACGGGTGGACCTGTTTTTACCACCGGGAAAAACACACATGCAACGGCGACAGCCGTAACACAGGCACAGAGTTGATCAGCTCACGAACCTTGAAAGCAGAGTTGCTTTTCCCCTGTGTGGACAGGATGGTTAGTGAGCTTGAACTACGATTTTCTAGTGTAGATGCAGGCCTACTAAAAGGCATCCAGGCATGCAGCCCTAAATCTGAGAACTTCTTGAGTGAATCACACTTGGATGAGCTTGCCAAGCACTACAGCATTGATCTGAAAACAGAGGAGGTTCTGGTGGCCAGAAACTTCCTTGCCCGCAAAACAGAGGCTGGATGTCCACCCCAAGATATGTTAGCTGTGCACAACCTCCTAGATTCAGACATGTTTCCCTCTCTGAAGGCAATCATTCAAGTTGCCTTAACAGTGCCTGTGAGCAGCTGCTCTTGTGAAAGATCCTTTAGTGCACTACGTCGGCTGCACTCCTGGCTGCGGAAAACAATGGGGCAGAAAAGGCTTCACAGTCTTGCAGCCATGTCAATAGAAAGTGACATACTAGGTGGACTGAGTCACAACAGACTGATAGACCGATTTGCCACACTTAAAAACAGAAGGCATTCTTTGACGCTTCCTCCCACTAAATATAGTCATTAACCTGTGCTTCCAAACCACCCCCGTCCCTGTCAATGTCCCGATGACCTCACTTCCTCAGAACGGGAATGGAATGCACTGAACATTCATGTTTTCTCAATGGTATGACTATGGCCATGGAAACATGATTACATTTTCTAAAATCTCCTCTGCATTGGATTCTATTTTTGAAATAAGTTGAATGTATTTTTGTGTATTGTGTATCTTATTCCCTTCTGCTCATAATACAACAAATAAACAACTCAGAAGTTGACACCGGCAGGTCCATTCTCCATCCATTGTGTGTGGTCCCTTTAAGAATTAGGATTTGGGAGTGACGCGGATATGAAAACTAGTATATCCGTCTTTCCTTTACAAGCAGGAAAATTATTTCTCTCTATTTGAGAAAAGTTCATATTTGTGTTGTCAAATTTCACAATGATCCTGAAATTCTGTCTCTTCTGTTATCTTATACTGAATGAATGCAAGCAAAGATACAGAGAAAAATCACACTCTTTCTGATTGAACCAATCTATGAACTGTCTGAAACAATGGATATCCGCAGCCCCAAATGAGGCCAAAAAAAAATTGCCATTCAGCAACCTTGGGGGCTAAGCCCCCCCTTTCTTTCAATCCTAGAGACGCCCCTGGTTATGACTATCCTAACTTGTTTTTCCGTTATGTTGTACTGTTTAAGTCCTGTTCATCCTGTTCTTTTATACTGCTCTTTCGGGGTGGATGAGAAAAACCTTGGATTTGTGGCATATATAGGTTTGTGGAAAGACACTCAAAAGACACTCAAAGTTGTTTGGGTTTGGCAAATCATAAAAAACGAGTACCTCTGGATGTATTAGCATGGATTCCTTTGCCTTTTCCCTTCTTTTAAAAGAGGACGTTTTTTCCCAAACAGCGAAGCTCAATCACTTATTTGCTTTGGACCTCTGGAAGAGGTGGATGAACTTGATGTCCTTCTTGGGCAAACAGGAACTCATATTCAGTTTGTTCATCTGAGGAACTGACCTAAATTACTGATAAGATCCTTTGATCCAATGGATATCTGTTCCTCCATGTAAACTCCTCACCACATCTATGAGGAATGTAATCACCTTTGGATGTTAATCTGGGCAGCCCAGTTCAGAGCAACACTATCTCAGAGCCAAACATGGCCGGGACGGTGTTCACCCCTCTCCCTCTTTACTGTTTCCTTTCAATCTGACATTAACACACACACGCACACGCACACACACACACACACACACACACACACACACACACAGCCTCTAAATCACAGTGTGACCAAACAGAAACAAGGCAAAGGTGAACTTGTAACTGATCAGTTAATATCTGTCTTTGCTTTGGGTTGCATGAAAACCTGCCAGTGATCATTTCCACAGAGAAAACTCCCAGACTCTCCTGAACTGGCCGATAACTGGCCTCTGTTTTACAGAATCACTTCTGACTGTTGTCTGTCTGGTGTCTGTCCTGAAAAATCTCAGATGTACCCAGTTTGCCTCAATTCACAATGTTCATATTTATTTTGGAAAATATTACATTAGATCAAAGCAACATTGTTTAATTTTCAATATCAAAATAAATGCAATGGTTTCGATTTCTGAAAAAGTCGAAAAGGTGAGTACAGGATGTAAGGGAAATGACACTGATTTCACTGAGTTAACTAAATGTTCTCACTTTAGAATGGATGTGAATTAAGTTAAATGGGTTTTCAGCTCTAGTAAGGAGACACATGTTGCTTCCACACTTGCTCTCAGCCTATTGGCCATGAGGAATGTCAATGACTTCTCCTGCCGCTTTGCTGCGGTCAAGTTGTTCTGGCAAAGGTGCACTGACCAGTGGCGGATGCTCGAGGTCAGTGGCTCGTACCATCATGACCACAGATTTGATGGAGTACCACCAACCGTGCCATGTGTACCACACCACACCATCATCACCCATTGCTTGGTAAGGACCTTTGTAGTAGTGACCATTCAAGTTGCCTGAATCGCACCTGTGATGAGGACGTAAAAGAAAAAGAAATAGATGAGACACTTGGCCAGCAGTAATTACTGGGTACGTGTGTGTGTGTGTGTGTGTGTGTGTGTGTGTGTGTATTGAACTTGAATTTTGAACTTTGCTTCCTTGTTTTTCCCCTATTTATTTGCACATGTGGTTCTTCACAGCATAACTGCAGTGCCCCATTGAGACTGAAGTATGTATCTGTTACCTGCTGAACCACCATCCTGACTTGCTGTGTCTGATACACTTGGCATCGTTTTCCGCTTCGACGCCATTCAGCTGGTCAAAAGTGCTGAACCTGACCCCACTGCCTGGACCAGTCCATTTCTTCCCGGCAGAGGGGCGGCCATGGACGTCAGCCAGGGCGTCCCCTGCATTCCCAGTGTACTCTCCCACATGTAACTGATACTGGTCCTTTGAGTAAACAGGGGAGTCAAAGAAAAGAGTTTTGAATGAATCATTGATGTTGCAAAAGTGCTTTGGTAGTTTTTGGAGCCAGATGTCCTTGCTGTTGTTTCCATGTATAGTCTAAATAAGATTGCTACTGTTATGGGAAATGAATAGAGAGCAAGGTTATAGACTGGAAAGGAATGCTTATCAGAAGAGAGACAGGTGGACAGACCGAGGGTTACAAGCTGTTTTTACAAGATACAAAAATAATGTAGTGGATTACGGACAGACATTTATGAAATCTAGTCTGCAGGATTTAAATAATTTTCTAAAAATGCTTTCAATTCCACAAAGGAGAATGAGATAACTCATGTTCAAAATATTGAATCCTGTTTAATGAATCAACATATTGTTGCTATAACTCTTATTACAACCTTCACCTATGAGCCTAGGTGTCTTTTATTTTTATATTGTCATACTTGTTTGTTTTTTGCAGTGTCTCTGTTTCACCTTTTCATCATCCACTTTGAAGTTCTTGTACTCTGCATAGCGCTGATTTCCCTCAAAGTCCTCCATGTCGATCCGCAGGTCATAGTTTCCTAGAAGACAGGAATTTCAGAGGAGACACTCCTATTATGTCAAACCAAACAAATCGTGTACACACATACAGATAGACACACCTTGAGAAGTGAGATCATGTAGAGGTTTATTGCCCAGCCAGAATTCTCCATCGGGTGAGAAGAGGTCTCCAAATCCATGCTTGTACTCCACCCAAGCTCTGCACACACCAGGGGCACGTACTGATTTTACATTCCCTTACAATGTCAAATTTCTTGACACATGCAGACTGTCAATTCCAATATGACACACAAACACACACAAACACACCGGTCAAAGCTCTCTTTGCCATCTTTCCTCCTCTGGAAGACAGTCCATCCTCCTCCATTGTTCATGTCACAGTAGACGCTCAGTGCCGTGGGAGATCCATCTGGACGTATCACATACAGCCCACTGGCCACATTGCTGTCTGCAAACACCTCGGAGCAGTCTGAACGCACAAAGATATATAATATTAAATATTCAAACAGGTAGAAAAAGAATATATTTGAATACAATAGATGCAAACAGAAATGCACAGACATATTCTTCTGGAAGGTTATTTTATTCCTGTGAAGCAGCTGCAGGACCATGACGAGGTGACCGTCACCAGCAGACTAAGCTATCTGCTGATTGGCTGCTCGTTAAAACACATTTATTAATATTCTTTTGGACACTTAGAGGTGGAAAACTACACACCAAGACCTGGCATGATTGCCTTACAAAGCTGTTTTGGGAGTTAAAAGAGAATAATTGGCTCTGTAACTGATGGAACTGCAGAGTTAGTGATACAAGCAGTCCCTACAACTGATCATTGAATAATTAAAAATACTAATTAGCATAATGGTAACGCTTGGCCTAAAGACTTAAGGTATAGCTGGTAGGTAAGTAGCTAGTAATCAACTTGGTGTGTATGTAGCTAGGCAGGTAGAAGAACCAACAGGTCGCTCAACACAATATAAGAAGATTTAAAATGCACAGATGGAAATCTCTCCTTACCTCTATAGAGGTTCTCAGGGCCCAGGTGGGAGTTGGGTATGTATTCCAGCTGATGGGCCTGGCTGTTGTGGAGCTCCTGAATGTAGCGATGCTGGTCATTGATCACCTTCATCAGACCCCGGATCTCCGCTTCCAAACGGATCACCTTCTCCTCACACAGCACAGGAGCCTGGAGAGAGAAAGAAAGACCAATTTAGTCAAATGATTTTTGGATTAAACAAACAAAAAAACTATTATGCAAAGAAAATGAACCCTCTAAAATATTCTTGGTCAGGAAAATTAAGTTGGTGATAACCAAAAAAAGTGTTTAAACAATTATAGACCAAACGGGCGAAAAAGGCACGGAGGTCAGAATAACAACATGGCTGCTACTTGTTGTACCTGCTAAGGTTTATTATAGTCAAGGCTGTCCTCAAGATGTATTTTTGCATTGTTACAGAGACACGTTTTTAGTATGTCATTTAATCGAGGATCCAGTGTTAACCAGAGTAAAGCTGCTACATACGTTTTTAGCTGTAATAACATGGGTCAGTTGACACAAAAGCAGCAAACTATTGAGAGCAGACATTATTTGATCCCCCTGAACATAAAATCAGCATCAAGGTATTCTCACAGAAACAAATGTACAAATAAATGTACCACTTGAGAGTTTTGGCTGACCATGTCTGCTTTTCAGCTATTGTTTTAATTAAAACTCCATTAAAAACATGAATAGCAGCACATCTTTCCAAAGTTCCTGTTACTTTGGATAATCTGCATTTTAACTAGTAATTTACCAAACAAATAGTCCCTATAAAAAAAACTGTCCATTGTGGGTTCTGTGGATAGCCAGTGTAACCGGTACATGGTTTGAGTAAAGAGATTGTTGCTGTTTTGTAAATTATATTTTTTATACTGTCACAAACACACAAAAAATCCAATCACCTCATTGATATGAAGGCAAATATTTTACTCAAAATCTGTGCACAAAAATGTCCATATGCAAGGAATATGGCATGATAAGAATACTATATAGTACAGTATGAGCTGGTGTTTCTTACCGCCCGAGTGGCAGCCATGTGAAGAAGAAAGGCCATTGATATCCTCAGCATTCCCATAATCAGTGTTCTGATTGGTGACTGAATCAAACTGCCAGACACTCTGGTCTTACATTGTCTTTAGAGTTTCACAGACTTCCTCTCTCCCCTCTGTCCTGTTTAGATGTTTGATGTTGTTTGTTGCTCTTTCTCACCATGACTCTGTATGGCTGGAGATTATTAGACTGCACATGGACTGACAATTTGTAAAATGGCCTCCATCTAGTGGTTGAAGAAAATAGTCATTGTCTCCTTTTAATATCTAATGCCTCCTACTCATACATCTACAAACAGCATCTACAAAATACATTTATAGTTAAATAATTGTAGTTAGACACAATAATAAATTGTATTTTGTATATATTTATATATATTATTTCTTTGAGGGATGGTACTAACCTCACTTTAAAGCAAAAGTTGAACTGCATAAATCCTGTGAGGACTAAAAATTACAAGTCAGCAATAAATACATTTGCAAATACATAAAAAAGCTTAAATTAACAAATATGTATTTCATAAATAAAATGAGCATAAATGTTTGTTTTTCCACAATTCATATTTTAATTGCCAACTTGTTTATTGATATAGCTGTGTTGAGCTGAGAGCAAACCTTTCATGCTGGAGCAAAGATCTTTATTATCATGTTAGTGAAGCAACAAGATAGGCTGCAGAAACAATTGTTAAACAAACCTGTGCATGAAAGAGTGCAAAGTCCAGACCTTCTGTATTCACAGAGCAAGCTACCAAAAGTGAGTGTAGGGTCAGATGTGTTTACATGAAACCAGAACTAAATAAAAAATGCTCTCCATCCAGCATAGCTTAATTTTCAGATCAGAGATATTTTGGTATTTTCTTTTGCTGACAACAAAGATCTCCAGTCTTAAACCCGAAGTACGATATGAGAGCCAGTCTACTGGTGAGTACCGTTCACTGCTGAGGCAGTTTGGACTTAGCAGTCATCGTTCTTTCAGTTTAGTCTTTTGTTCAGGTCTGTGCAACAGGAAAGAAAATTATGAGAGTAAAACAAAGAGTATGGCACGTGATTCAAAATCCTTTCATGTAAATTTCCAAAATCATGGATTAGCCTACATACAGTATGATGTAATTAATTTAAGCATTTACATGACCAGAATCTAGACATGTTGTCCCCTCAAACACAGAATGAACAGCTGTTGTGACCTATAGGTGAAAGGTTGGAATTTAATTAAAAATTGCAAGTCAAGACATTCAATTTTTAGTTAAACCCCTGAAATCCATTGCAATGAACTGGTGCAGCCATAGAAAAACATGGACACTATGGCATTTACATAAACGCAGAGAATATATACATTATGGGAATGGTTTTGCCCACATTTAACCACTAAATGAATATATATGTATAATATGAAATACAAAGGCATTGGTTTATAATGAATACATCTGACTTTACATTACTCTCAAATAATCATTATTCAGGTTCACATTAAAAAATAAAAATAAAACTCTGGAGTGTTTGCTGATTCCGGCACAATATCCACAACCTCACAACTTTCTTGAATTTGGTGAACTGAAACTGAATCTGAGCTTCACTGTCCACCTACTCATTTAGTGCCTGTTGATGCTCCGCTGGCTGAGGGAGGCAGCCTTTGCTCTGACAGGCTGTAGATGAAGCATTAGGGAGTGTGGAGAGCTCTGAACATCAAGGACAAACAGGCTGAAGCCTAAGATAAAGTCAGGTATGCACTAGAGGCATGCAGGCAGATGGGTTGTGGCTCTGTCATTTCCATAACACACAGCAGAACTGACCAGCAACCAGCGTGGGAAGTTAATTTCACCTGCCAAGGCACCGAGTCGACCTTAAAGGAGTGCCAAAGAGAAACAACATGTAGGAGAGTGCAGGGGAAAGATACCTCTGCCCTTAGTCTGGAGGGGATCTTCTCGGGTGATACACAAAATGTAGGATGTATCTTCACATTTGGTTTTAGAGCATTATTTTTCAGATTCAAATCAAGTATTCACATCAAATATTTCATCAGATTCCTCACAATTATGTTGCATCTGTACATTTCTAAAGGGAACAGTGTAAGTCAAACTAAAATGTATTATTTAAAGGGTAACTTATATAGACATTTTACTGCCAGATACTGTTTGACTTATATCTTGTTACATACTTGTCATACATTAAAATGGTCAGATAAGGCCTATAACATGTCAAGGGCTCCCAAAATCCAATCGAGAAATGCAGCATTCTTTAAATATGGGGATACATGTGTATAATTTGCAGACCTCAAATGTTCAGGCAACCCTTAAGTTGGTAAATTGATTGAAAAGACTCCAGCCCCTAGATTGACCGCTTGTTAAGCCCTGCCCACTTTAAAAATGCATAGGATTTTAGACCAAGGAAACATCAAGCTGGCAGCTTTAAACTGTGCTTCCTGAAATTACATATTTTACCAGCTGCAGCTCCCTAGATAAAAACGCTTTCTCTAGACACCACCATCTTTAAATGTAGAATAACAATTTCTGCTACTGCAGCACCAGGAATGCCACTTAAGCATATGAACAAATCCAAAGCTTGTCAGGCCTGTTGTGCCTTGTTATGTTTGCTGAGCAATGATTGATCCATCTTTGTTAGGTGGAAGGTGTTTTGCAAACGGTCAATTTTCTTTGTAATTGTAAGGTAAATCATATTAGTTTTATATTAACATGTACTTTTACATTCAAACTCTGTAAATCCGGATTTTAATTTAGCAAACTTTTTCCATTACATCAAACATAATGCAGTCTTTTTTTTTTTCAAGAGTACAAAGTACTGGTGGGACTTTTCAAACCCTCCAGCCAGCAGACAGAGCTCCTCTCTGGTCAACACGTTGTGTTGGTGCGTCTCTGCTCTCTCTTGTTCCGCCTGCGTTGCTCTTTTCCGTTTTTTAATGTAGCTACGAAGTTTCTTAGTTGTGATAGTGGGCGGGCTGTACCCAGCATGCAGTTCGGCGGTGTAAATTTCATAAACATACAATTATTAGTGTTATGTATTATTGTATTATAATTGTTTATGTGACATAAACTGTTGTCTTGTGGTGTTTTACCCTGTTAGAGCGTTAGAGAGTTGTGGGTTATTAATTGTTGTTATAAAGTCAAAACCATGACTAACTCAATGCACGTAACACAAGTAGCTCCGACCGCAGAAAAAAAAACAGTAAAATGCGTTGCCTGTTGGGGAATGACGATGTCTGGACACCGGTGTGACGGTATGCGAAACATTCATACCGTATGTAAATTTGACATCGCTATAACGCCCAGCCCTGCTTCTTTGAAAATTTGGATTGTAATGATTCAGGAAAATTCTGTAAAATAACAGTATTTCTCTGCAGAACTTTGAGTGTTATCACTTTGTTGAAGGTATTTGATTGTAATAATAAAGGAAGAATCTGTAAAATAATAGTTTTTCTCTGCAGAATTTTAGTGATATCTCTTTATTGAAAGTGTTTGATTGTAATAATACAGGGAAAAACTGTCAAATAACAGTGTTTCACTGCAAAACCTTTAATAAAAATGTCCGTTAATTTATGGTTTTCGGCCTTTATTTGAATTAAGGTATTTTACCTTCATTTTAAGGTTTTTGTTTGGTAGCCGCAGCTGCCAGTCATTTGATCTTCTTACGGTTTGTTTTTTTACAGTGTTGGGACACAGCTTCCATGTTCACCCCAACATCTAGTATGGTCAAAACTACACAAACATACTCATAGACGTCAGCGTAGCAATCGTTTTCTGCAAGAAAGGATTCAACACAGATTCATTTTTAAAGGTACATCTTGATCTCTCTGACTGTTTTTAGAGTCTGTGCGGCTTGTTGGGTCATTAGGTTATTGTCATGGCAGTGTGGAGGTGAAGTCTGATCAGGGTTGGGCCTCATTGTGTGAGGATGGCTTTGACTCTGAGGCTCAAACCGTGGTCTGCAGAGAGCTTGTCTGTGGGCCTCCAAGTTAATATCTGCAGTCCTTTGGATAAGACCAGTCCTTCTCCTTTTCTAAACAGTTCCAGTGTAAAGGCAACGAGTCTTGTCTTGAGCACTGTGCTAGTTTAACCCGCAACGACTGCAGACCAGCTTCTGGAATTTCATGCACAAGTATGAATCTATCATCTTTTCTAACCCTGTGTAGGACCTATGGGAAGACCTGATCCCTGTGGTGGAACATACTTGCCTTTATGTCAGCGTCTTTCATACGAATCAACTTTAGGATTACATTTTCGGGAAGAAAGCAGAAAATGACTGTGATAAACTAAACTCTCCCACCAGAAAAAGCAGAAAAAACATAAAAAGCACGACAACTTCCTGCACAGCAACACTAAACTGACAACACAATAAAATACAAAATCTTTCTCTAGCTCTTATTGTCTCTAAATGTAACCCCAAATAAATCAGAGTATTTTTGATATAGGTCAATATAAGGTTGATACACTTGACTTCAAGTGTATCAACTTTGAATTTAACATTAATTGGGAAATTATACAGTATAGACAGAATAAGTAGACTAATAATAAATTATAGTTTACTAAGATGAAGAATATAATAACCATTCTCGCCCTGCTCATTGCTCTCTCAGCAGTGATTGTCTGTTAAGCTGTGTTCAATTTTTGGCTACTTTGGAACAGCATAATAAACTGAAAAAACAACATATGCCATCACTGTGTGGTTGTTCATATTGATAATGTCACAGTTATAAACAAACATGTTCAGTGTGTCCCAGTTTAAGTCCTGTTGCAGTTTATGTCCTGTTGCAGAAATAAGCTGACAGAAAGTAAACGTTAAAACGGTCTGTAATGTGGTCTGCTGAAAAAAAAATGCCTCCAGTGGCTGGAAATAGCTGATAATGCAAATTTCTGATTCTTAAAACCAATCAATGAACTGGAACGTACTAAAAGTTTGGTTGTGGGTTGGTCACTGAGTGATCCCTTTTCACATTGTCATTTGACCCAATTATCGATGCACTTTCTCTCTGCTCTACAGATGTTTTAAGTCTATTCAATTTAGATCATTGCTTCGGTTTTCCGGCATGCTTTTTGGTTTCACCACTCATAAACCCTGTTACTGGCTGCAACAGCTAAGTGAAAAAAAAGCTCTGGAAAACCCACTGTATACCCCACTGAATGGTGGCGAATGAAACCACTAGAAATTAGGAGGGAGGTATCTTGTGTGGAGAGATCACAACCACGCTGAAACCTTACTCTCTTGGTCCTCATCCAGGTTAAAAAAAGCTTTCAGTTCTTGATGCAAACCATAGGCAGACTGAATTTACGTAACTATGTGAAAGCTTCCATTAGGACGGAGCTGTGCAATGACTTTCTTATCTCTGTCCAGATCCGTTTGGTGTAAGACTGGTGGGAGGAGGAAACCATTGTAACGGTACACTGGAGGGAAAGCTTTACAAAGAGCGGAAGCCCCTGAGTATGTGTGGGGTTTCTGGAGATCAGAGCACTCTGCTGAGGTTTGCGGCAGCTGGGCTGCGGAGATTTCATTTCAACATCCACAAGTCAACATGTGTGTGGCAGCTGTCAGCTGGCTGTGCTCGGACACGTATTGTAAAATGTGGAGTGAAACTGTTTCAACATCAATCATTACTGTGTCTTGTTCAGGTAATAGTGTGTATCTATTTTTGCAACCTTTTGTCTATCCTCTATTGTTAATGATAACTTCCTTAGTCAGGATTACACAGCTCAAAGCAACTAGGCTAATGGAAGTTATCTGGATGTGGCTCCATTTCTACGAGTATGCTATTAGTTTACATTTACTAAGGCTCAGTACTTTCAGTAAATGGGATGAAAGGGTTTGCTGTTGGTTAACAGCATTAATTCATATTCATTTCAAAATGATAATAGTAGGCTATACTTTTTGTATCATTCTGGAAAAAGCACCAAGTAATAATGAGATTATACAAAAAGAAAAATGTACAATTCATGAAATCAAGATCACTCTCTGTCTCTCCTTTCTCCAGAGGCTGTGAGACTTGTACAAGGGCCCAGCAGATGCTCAGGCAAGCTAGAGGTGAAGTCATGTCATTTTCATGGGTCATCGCTTTGCTATCTCTTGCTCCCATCATTCACCTTACAACATATCTTCCAACAGCCTAAGAACTGGTGCATACAGTTAACACCCCACGGAGCAGACCCAGCCACCTGGGAAAGCCATCTTTATATTTCCTGCTGCACAGGATGCCCACAGAGGGACCTATCAATGCTGTTACAACTATGATTTCATTTCAGATATTTCCTCGTGGCCAGAGACTGTGTCACTGAGAAAGGTAAACCTGAATTTATCAATCCAACAGACAAAGTATCCTGTTAATTAGAGCAGCTGCCTGTAGCTGCTCCACAGAACGTTGGTTAAAAGTAATTTTCGAGCTATTTATTTTCTTAGTAGTAATCAAGATAATAACTTAATAACTGTCAGCACCGGGACCAAACAGGATCTGGGATTCTGTAGGAGCATGTCTGAACAGCCTTTAATGAGGACGACATAGTACAATATGCTATATTTTTGACTCCCCTGTGGATGTTGATGTGCATTGCTTGTGGCTGATGATTTAATTGCAGAGAATGAATATATGAGGCTGGTGGACGGAAAGAGCCGCTGCGTTGTTAGACTGGAGGTGGAGCATCACAAAGAGTGGAGACCAGTGAGCCACCTGCACTCCTGGAGGCTCAAGGAGGCAGCTGTGGCGTGCAGACAGCTCAGCTGTGGCTCCACTGTTTCAACCAGTAAAGTCGAAAATACTGCACCTCTGCCTGCGTGGCGCTTTTATTCTGACTGTGACGGCTCTGAACATGCACTGATGGACTGTGGGAAAGTGAAGAAGTGGCCCTCTTCCTCCACTGTCCAAGTGGTATGCTCAGGTGAGAATAGCATGATACTGTATTTGAACATTTAGCTGATGAAGATTTGAGCTCTTTGGCAACCTGCCACATATCGATAATTGATGAAATTATATTTTAATTATAATGCTTTTATTGTGAGGTTTACTGGTATCTAGCGGTGCACACTAGATACAAGGATTTCAAATCAGCTTTTTTGTATTGGACTGACTGACAAAATATTTACATGGAGAACCTGTTCAAAAGCAGTTGGTAAACAAATGTGCAGACTTGTTCTCACATGTATATAAAGAATGTATATGTTTAAATTACAATACTTATGAAGGATAATAATTAATATGGAATATTAATTAAGATTATGAAGATGTGTATTGTAGCACAGTAGAAAGACACTGTGGGTTTTCTGTTAGGTGTGAACGGAATAAATTAAAGATGGAGGGCATAGACACCACGAAGGGACTATTTTGTTGAAGCACATGAGGGCGGAAAAACCGGAAGTAAGAAAGCTAGCAGGTGGTAGGACTGTTTACCTGAGTAGGACTCCGCCCCTGTGAAGGGTTTAGCATGCTATGTTATTGTTATGTTATCTTGCATGCCGAGAAACTAACAAATGGAGAGGCCTTAAGCTCAGCGAATGAGAGTATTTAACAACTCGCGCGAACATTTGTACGTGGTGAATATTCCTTCTCGTGAATCGCACAGACAGCTAACTGCTTACAGCATGGCTGTGTGGCCTGTGGACTGCCTGAAGCGAGACACCCCCGGCCGGGAACTATATTCTGATCATCATCATCCTTTTTATTAAATACTTTATTATAACTAATTGAATCCTGGACTTCTCTTCCCACGATCGCACAAGATTTTAATTTAACAATAGCATGCAGACAGCTGGGCGGTGGCTCTGCCGTTTCAACCCAAAAGATGAATCTTCTTAATTAACAAGACACTTGTGGGGCAATTTTTCTCTAACTGTGATGTATCCGCGTCTCTACTGCTGGACACTGCGGTCAACTCAGCCGACACTCGGATCTCTCAGCAGACACTGAAATTTCAGTGCACCTATATACTGACGTTCACGGTAAACACATTCGAACGGCGCCGATCGGGAGCGAGCGAGGGTTTTAATAAAGTTCGCGGAAAGATACACGAGACACAACATCCGGTTTTCAAAATAAGATGTTGACATTAATGTTACTACTAACATATAAAAGTAAAAACCGAACAGATTTGATGTCTTTATAGATATACAAATAGATCATTTTCAACGTTTTGCTAAAATTATGCTAACAATCTAAAACATTTACTGTACTAAATTGTAACAGTTTATAAAAAATAAAAGTACTGTTTTTGTATGTTCATAAAGCTTATTTCTCATTATTTGAGGTGCTGTAAATATACGTTCCCCTAGAGTTCCAGGAAATGTCTGATACAGATGTGTTCAGGACATCTCTGACTTCCCCTACAATAGCAATCAAACAGTTTTACTGTATAAATTAGTAGATATTTCAAAGTAAAGGTCCTACATTTTAAGATAAATCAGTCATTTCTTTAATGATTGAGACTCTCTAGAAATATACTTTTTTTCAAAGTTCCAGGAAAAGATTAATGCAGGTGTGTTCAAGACATCTCTGGCTTTCCCTATAACGGAAATCAAACAATTCTACTGTACCAATTAGGAGATATTTCAAAGTAAAAGTCATCAATTTTAAGTGAAATCTGTCATTTCTTTAATGTTTGAGACTTTGTAAATATCCTTTTCCTCAAAGTTCCAGGAAATGTCTGATGCAGGTGCGTTCGGGACATCTCTGACTTACACTACCTTGGGAATCAAACAATTTTACTGTACCAACTAGGAGATATTTCAAAGTAAAGATCCTACGTTTTAAGAGAAATCGGTCATTTCTTTAATGTTTGAGGCTCTGTAATTTTACTTTTCCTCAGAGTTCCAGGAAACGACTAATGCCAGTGTGTTCAGAACATCTCTGACTTACACTACCTTGGGAATCAAACAATTTTACTGTACCAATTAGGAGATATTTCAAAGTAAAGGTCCTACATTTTAAGCGAAATCGGTCATTTGTCAATGTTTGGGGCTCTGTCATTTTACTTTTCCTCAGAGTTCCAGGAAACGACTAATGCCGGTGTGTTCAGAACATCTCTGACTTACACTACCTTGGGAATCAAACAATTTTACTGTACCAATTAGGAGATATTTCAAAGTAAAGGCCCTACATTTTAAGCGAAATCGGTCATTTGTCAATGTTTGGGGCTCTGTAATTTTACTTTCCCTCAAAGTTCCAGGAAATGACTAATACAGTTGTGTTCAGGACATCTCTGACTCCACTCATATTTAAAATCTGAGTTTTTATTTGGACCAATCAAGATATATTTTAAAGTGAAAGTCATACATTTGTAAATTCAAAAACTAGAACATATTGAGGTAAAAAGATTTTAGAACGTTAAAGTGACGCATTTGAAACGTAAATTATGTCCATCACAGATTTAAAGTGCAATTTAAAAAAAAACAAAAAAAAGTTCCATCAAAAATTAAACTTTATATTGCACAAATTAAAAACCATTTAAAATAATAAATGAAAGAAACTATTACACAGCCTTTTGGTGCAACAATTATCGACACAGGCAGCAATTCCAGTTGGAAGTTGTTGCTTTTTGAAAGGTTGCTGCGTCCATTCCTAGGCACTGACTGTGGAACCAGCGGGAACAGCTGTCACACTGAATCTAAAAAAAAAGGGAAAATTAAGCACCTTTAACAAGACCAAGGTTACATGCTGTTGGGACATTTAAAATGAAACATTTTGGAGCTTAATGTATTAATGTTTTACAAATTAATAATATTACATTCAAAGAACACATAAATTCAGCACATCGTGTAATAAAAAAAAAGAGTACTGTACTTGTATTCTTAAAGCATATGGACACTTAGTTTTACATGATGAAAGTGGAATCATAAAAACATTTTCTTTTATTCAACACAAATGTAAAAATGCTCCATAGCAAGGATGGTGGACCATTCACAGATAATGATTTGTACGATTGTATAACGTAAAAGCTCAAGTTATTTATGTGGGTGGATTTTGAGACTAAATAAACGGCATACTAAAAATAACTTGAGTAATTATGTATGGATCAATTATTTTACAGCATATTGGTACAGTAAAATCGTTTGATTTCCAGTTTAGGGGTTAGTCAGAGATGTCCTGAACACACTGGCATTAGTCATTTCCTGGAACTTTGAAAAAAGTATATTTTTAGAGAGTCTCAAAGATTAAAGAAATTACAGATTTCTCTTAAAATTGATGACCTTTACTTTGAAATATCTCCTAAATGGTACAGTAAAATCGTTTGATTTCCAGTTTAGGGGTTAGTCAGAGATGTCCTGAACACACTGGCATTAGTCATTTCCTGGAACTTTGAAAAAAGTATATTTTTAGAGAGTCTCAAAGATTAAAGAAATTACCGATTTCTCTTAAAATTGATGACCTTTACTTTAAAATATCTCCTAATTTGTACAGTAAAAGTGTTTGATTTCCAGTATAGGGGAAGTCAGAGGTGTCCTGAACACACCGGCATTAGTCGTTTCCTGGAACTTTGAGGAAATGTAAAATTACAGAGTCTCAAACATTAAAGAAATTACCGATATCTCTTAAAATGTAGGACCTTTACTTTGAAATATCTCCTAATTGGTACAGTAAAAGTGTTTGATTTCCAGTATAGGCGAAGTCAGAGATGTCCTGAACACACTGGCATTAGTCGTTTCCTGGAACTTTGAGGAAATGTAAAATTACAGTCTCAAACATTGAAGAAATGACCGATTTCTCTTAAAATGTAGGACCTTTACTTTGAAATATCTCCTAATTGGTACAGTAAAAATATTTGATTGCCAAGGTAGTGTAAGTCAGAGATGTCCTGAACACACTGGCATTAGTCATTTCATGGAACTTTGAAAAAAGTCTATTTTTAGAGAGTCTCAAAGATTAAAGAAATGACCGATTTCGCTTAAAATGTAGGACCTTTACTTTGAAATATCTCCTAATTGGTACAGTAAAATCGTTTGATTTCCAAGATAGGGGAAGTCAGAGATGTCCTGAACACACTGGCATTAGTCGTTTCCTGGAACTTTGAGGAAAAGTAAAATTACAGAGTCTCAAACATTGAAGAAATGACCGATTTCTCTTAAAATGTAGGACCTTTACTTTGAAATATCTCCTAATTGGTACAGTAGAATTGTTTGATTTCCGTTATAGGGAAAGCCAGAGATGTCTTGAACACACCTGCATTAATCTTTTCCTGGAACTTTGAAAAAAAAGTATATTTCTAGAGTCTCAAATAATGAGAAATAAGCTTTATGAACATACAAAAGCAGTAATTTTATTTTTTATAAACAGTTACAATTTCGTACAGTAAATGTTTATATAGTTTTAGCAAAACGTTGAAAATGATCTATTTGTATATCTATAAAGACATCAAATCTGTTCGGTTTTTAGTTTTATGTTAGTAACATTAATGTCAACATCTTATTTTGAAAACAGGATGCTGTGTCTCGTGTATCTTTCCGCGAACTTTATTAAAACCCTCGCGCGCTCCCGATCTGCGCCGTTCGAATGTGTTTACCGTGAACGTCAGTATATAGGTGCACTGAAATTTCAGTGTCGGCTGAGTTGACTACGGAGATCCGAGTGTCGGCTGAGTTGACCGCAGTTGCTGGACTGTGGAACTGTAGAGTTGTGGTTTTCCACCTCTGCTGTTGAGGTGGTCTGCACAGATGAGGTCTTAGGCTACATCCACAATAATACGTTTTTTGTTTTATAATGACTTTTTAAAAAACAATACTAAATGCTCCTTTCCTTGCAAATGTAAGAAATAACTCTTTGTGCTGTGTCTTTTCAGGCCATCAGGGGCAGCAGAAGGGGTATGAAGCTAAGATGGTCCTCACGTTGAAGAGACACTGCCACAATGTACGTTATATTAGTGTTTTATCATTGAAGCGAATGTATTAAGTGCGTACGCTGGGATAAATCCACAGAGAAGACTTACGCAAAACAATTGGTATTCACAAATGTACGCCGTTATTTTAATATGGCCTATGCAATACAGTACCGACAGAATATTCAATTCTAACTTGCCTGGAAGGTGCAGTTGTAAATACATTTGGTTTATTGTTTTATGCCATGGATTCATTTGCATTAGCCTCAATGTCATTTTCAATTTCCTTTACTGAAATAAGGTACCATGCAGATACGTATGCATTTCCAGACCTGGGCATAAACTGTGGTTTGTACAAATGATTTAATTACTGTTGGAAATGTAAGTGAGATGATTTGATAAATATCACATTGAATGTTTAGTCTTCCAACACTATACCTTAATTAATTAAATGGAAACAAAGTAGTGTGAACTAATTAACAGTAAGGGCCATAGGGACTACAGATGAAAAATAGCTTCTTAGCTAACTCTGGCGCATTTACATTTTGAGTGTAAACAAAAAATGTTAATTAATGTGCATTGTCCCTTTTAAATAAAGTTATTGTTATTATTAATACACTGATGGCAGGGCTAAAATGGTAAATGGCAATGCACTTGTAAAGCTCTTTTCTAGTCTTCCAACCACTCAAAGCACTTTCAAACTACTCATCATTCACACATTTATGACAGTGGCTAAGGTGCCACCTGCCCATTAGGCATATCATACACATAACATTTGGGGTTAAGTGTCTTGCCCAAGGACAACATGGTTGTCTAGCAGAGCCGGCGATCGAACCACCTATCCTTTGATTAAAAGGACGATCCTGCTCACCACTGAGCCACAGTAGCCCACATAACATGCAATTTAATTTGGCTACGTGTCATCAACTGCCAGGGCTCAAACTACCACGCTTCAAATTGAGGGAAAACCCACTCTAACTTCTGAGTCACAGCTGCCCCTGAACGAAAACGTTAAAGCATTTAACTGCTGAAACAAACATGTTGAATGACATTCATTGCAAGCTTCCAGTTAGTAATCACTGGGGCTTGACAGACAGAGAAAGAGACAGGTAAAGAAAGAGACAGGTGGAGACGGAGACAGAGACAGGTGGAGAAAGAGAGACAGACATTACAATGCCTGAACATCTCCAAGTCTTAGTGTATCTGTGTCAAACTGCATTTTTTAGCTCACATCACATGTGTGCAGCTGAATCAGCACTCCAACAATGACCGCCACGTTTCTTGAACCAGAAGGTTGGTAATTTCAAAAAGAAAATAAACTGTCATTTTCGCTCAAACCATTACTATATCCTGACAGTAGTGCATAAAACTAAATCGTAGTGCTCCTCATAGCATGATTCCACAGCTTCGTGCTCATTTGTCACTTCAAATGTAACGTCTGTAAAATGATAGTTAAGTTTGTCTCAGTTTAAACACATCAGTTCCGGTGAAGATTAAATTATTCTCATAAATCAGACAATATAAATTAGTACTCACTTTGACTTTCATGAATTGGTACTGAAGCATTTGTATTTATGCAAATCCAGAAGATTCTTTGGCTAACTGAAGTCTAAAAACATTCTGCTGCTTTATTAAATACAAAGTCTGAAAGATCCAATACATTGATGTATTAAGCATTACTCCATAATATTAAGACATTCACTGTTGTATTTCCATTTGATTATTAAGTATTTTACAGGATTCAGGTCCCTTTAAAATACAATACATTTTGAAAAAGTATAAAGCATTAAACATCTATTTTCAACTGATGTCTCTTATTAGAAAACATCTGGAACACTATGTGGAACACTTAGAAGTAGGGCCAGCCATGGAATCTTTTGATAGATAATCCAGTAAAAGGGTCACCAAACACCAACATTTAAACAAACTCTAGTTAGTTCTATCAACCACATGCGTTTACATGTCATTTGTTGTTTGTAGGGAACCTCGAGTCAGCTTCTGTTGGTGCTGAACACGGTTTCAAAATGATAGAAACAAATGGGACTGTTGCATTGTTAAGAAGTGAGCCTAACTCACGATGTAGCCCGCTGCAGAGTTCTGCTTCAGGCAAGAGGCTCCATTAGCATCTACAGCATAAAACCCAACTCTTCCACCAAACTACTGTATGCAGTCCATTTGCACTGTGAAGGTGAAGAATGCTTGAGGGAAAAAACAACATCTCTGGTTCTGATTTTTTGTTACTTCTTTTAAGAAACTGTCCATTGTGAGTGTGACCATTTTGGAAGTGAAGCACTTAATGTTTCACACAATGTTTGGTTTATGTTTACTGTAAGATCGGACTGAAACACTACAAATAGAAATACTTTTTAATTTGAAGGTTCATCATAGGCATAATTGTAAACAAGATATTTAAAAAAAATGCAGATTTCATTATAGTTGTCTCACTGTCTGTCTGTGACAGACAGACAGACAGACAGACAGACAGACAGACAGACAGACAGACAGACAGACAGACAGACAGACAGACAGACAGACAGACAGACAGACAAAGAAAAACAAGTGACAAGAGATTCTGCGGTATTAAAATTCAATCCACAAGGGATTCATCTCAAGAGCACATGCGCACACACTCTCTCGTTCACACACAAAGAAAGGTCTGCATCCGGTGAGGAGGGGGTTGTGTTGATATCTGTTGTAACTTCTAACTGGACAAAGAAGAGATCCTGTGAGGAAAAAGAACGAACTATTAGTATTTATTTTCATATTCATATGTGTGCACATTGTGTTACTGCAACAGTGAAATAACATGTTTTTTCAAGTAGCAGGTTGCACCGACATGATCTGTATGTGACCAGTAAATAACTAACAAATATCCTAAATAAAAACACAGAATTATTTAAAACACATGCTGCAACTCACAAAAAAGCAACATGCCACTTTTTGTGTGTGTTGATGGAACTCACTGTAGCTTGTCCTGCAACAGCTCCAGCCTCTGGCGATCGACGTAGCGTGAGAAGAGGGAGAGCAGGTTGGGAGGTGTGAAGAGGGGAGGAGAGAGGGAGGAGTTGGGGACGCTGAGCAACTCCCTCGTCACTGAAAACACCAACTCAGTCCTGAACAGAAGGGTGGTGGTCAGTATGATGGAAGGGGAGGGGGAAAGTGTGAAGAGGAGAAGACATAAAGGAACAACAAATAAGTGATGACATCGTTTTGTCTCAGGGAACGGAACCATTTTGGAATGAGTCAGTGTGACTACATTACTGACACGCCAAAGGCTTACCATCGATTGTCATCCATGAGTTGACAGTTGGGATCGGAGCTCTGCATCCTCTCTCCTTCACTCAGGATCAGGTACAGCATTGTCACACCGAACTAAACAGAAAAACAATGGTGTGTGTATGTTTGCCGCTTTGTTGATCATCTACAGCAGGGGTGTCAAACTCATTTGAAAAAAAAAATCCTATAACAGCTGGTCACTTTAGTTTAGCAAATGCTACTCAAATGAAAAATAATGTAATAACTGGGTGGATTAATACACAAGTGATGTATTTGTGGGCAGCAGGATAGTGAATATGGAATTCACACAAAATAAAACTACAGCAGTAATGAAGGAACATGTCACCCAGTGCAACAGTTGTGTGTTTAATAGTTTCTGGGAAACAATATGGAGGCATGGAGGAATACATTTACAATAGGCAACCTGTCAGTAGTCTCTTAGTGGCAGACAGTTTGTTTAACTACAGTGCGGTGTAGCTCCAACTGTTGAAATTAGTCAGTTGGTTTAATGTTGAAGAGAGAACATCACTAACCAGTTTGACCAGAGGATCAACTTTCTCTGATCTTTGTGCCATTCTGCAGTGTGAGTGAGTACCTTGTTGTGCAGTACTGTAGCCAGTTGGCCCTCACTGCCCTGAAGCTCCTGGAGCAAGTCGGTAAGGGCGGAGCTTGACAATGACTGGATCACTGCGGAAACCGGCTCCACTAACCAGCACAGCACCTGAACGGGAGAGCAGAGAGCGAGGATGAAAGGCAGCGGTTGGTAGCAGGAAGTTCTGAGCATGACAGAGTATACTCAATTATGTAGGAGACATGTTTTAGTGATAGAATGAGAAACTGCAGAACAAGACACATTTAATACCCCTCAACTGTGGAACATTGCCGTCTTTAAGTGGCATTTAATAGATTAAACCTTACAGTGCAGGTCAAAATAATTTGTTTCATTTCAGCAGATTATAACACAATGCCGTTTTTAATTACGTGACACCAGCACAGTGTTTCCCGAGTTTTAAAATGGCTGCGGGCTGGATCACCTGTAAGTCTCAACTGCATGCATTCAATGAATGGGGCTTTTGTTTAGGCTGTACTATGTAATGATCATAGTGTAGTACCAGGGACAAAAACACACTGCTACACTGTGCTAAAGGATGCATATCACTCAGTCCCTCATGCAGCTTTGGGACTCTCTGATCATTGCCTGGTCCATCTTCTCCCGTCCTACAGGCAGAAACTAAAATATGCAAAACCTGTGGTGAAGACTGTGAGGAAATGGACTAATGAGGCTAAGCTGGAGCTACAGTCCTGCTTTGCCTCCACTGATTGGAGTGTCTTTGAGGCTGATGCTGCAGACCTGGATGAGCTCACTGACACTGTGACATCATACATCAGTTTTTGTGAGGACATGTGTGTGCCGACTAAAACCGTCTGCACATACAACAATAAACCCTGGTTCACTGCAAAACTCAGGCAGCTTCGTCGGGTTAAAGAGGAGGCCTACAGAGTTGGGGACAGGATTCTGTAAAACCAGGCCAGAAACACACTGACGAGGGAGATCAAGGTAGCTAAGAAGAGCTACGCTGAAAAGCTGGAAAAAACCTTTCCGCAAACGACCCCTCGTCAGTTTGGAGAGGTCTGGAAGTACTCATGAACAATAGGAGACACCAACGACTGCACCTCAGGGGACCCGTCTGTTAAACTCCTGAAGTTCGCAGACGACACAACGGTCATCGGCCTCATCAGGAACGGTGATGAGTCTGCGTACAGATGGGAGGTTGAACAGCTGGTCCTCTGGTGTGGTCAGAACAACCTGGAGCTGAACAAGCTCAAAACTGTGGAGATGACAGTGAACAGCACTGTCTGCGGTGGAGTCCTTCAGGTTTCTGGGAACCACAATCTCCCAGGACCTGAAATGGGCCTCCAACATCAACACCATCTGGAAAAAGGCCCAGCAGAGGTTGTAATTCCTGTGCCAGCTCAGGAAGTATAACCTGCCTCAGGAGCTGCTGATCTGGTTCTACTTTGCTATCATCCAGTCTGTGCTCTGGTGGCTGATCCAAACCACACAGTGATGGAGGAACAAACAGGACAGAGGCAGACTACAGCGGATAGTCAGGTCTGCAGAGAGAACTATTGGTTCCAGCCTGCCCTCCATCCTGGACTTGTACACCTCCAGAGTCAGGAAGTGGGCTGGAAAGATCCCTGCAGACCCCTCACACCCTGGACACAAGCTGTTCCAACTCCTCCCCTCTGGGGGACGCTACAGAGCACTGTACGCCAAAACTACCAGACACAGGAACAGCTTCTTTCCACTGGCCATCACTCTGATGAACAATTAATCAGACTCCTCCATCTGCACTACTTGCACTAATCGAACTACTGTTGTCATTAATGTATTTTTATATTTATCTTGTTTATTAGTTGGAACGCTTCTGCATGAAGCACCCAACTATTGTTCTTCGAATCTTTATTCAGCTTATTATTATTATTATTATATTTCTTCCGTATGTATTTTAAACTGCTTAAAGTCCTTCATCTTTTCAGCTACAGAAACCGTTCAAATATTACAAAATTCAGATCCTTCAGGAGAGGGGTGCTATGACTTACCCATATTTTTTACTTTTCAAATTCTGTTATTAAAAATCTTTTTTTGCTTTTTCTTTGAATGGGATTCCTATGGAGACAATCTTCAACTTTAACAGAGCTATATTGAGCTATGTTGAGCTTTATTCAGCAATATTCAACAATTTTCAGCTATCAGCTTTATTGAGCTATATTGAGCTAATTTAACTTTTTTAAACAATTTTTTCAAATATTTAAAATTTAAGCTTCAGCTTTTAGCACTCCAATGCATTTTCTGCAGGACATGCTCTTTCTAGTTGTAAATGTTTATGTACACCGGGAGCTACGTGTAACCGGAGTCAAATTCCATGTGAGTGTAAACACACATGGCCAATAAAGCTGATTCTGATTCATCAGAGAAGGAGTAGCAGGATCTAGATGGCTTCCCACCTTCGTTTTAAAAGTCAATATAAACCCTGCGACATGAAACCGCAGGCACATCAACAGAATTATGAGGGAAGGAAACATCTATAATAAACACTAAACCAAAACAGTTCATATTTTTTATATAGATATATTTTACACAACAAAAAAGTCAAGACAATTTTAATTCAACTGACTTGGGACCTCAACAGAAGCCCTGCATTATTTAATCGGAAGTTTGATTTTGCTTGGGATAAAATGTATTTTCTGGAGTAAAATTTAGAGAAGATATTTAGAATTGAAATCACAATACCGGTCAGAAATGTAAGCTTGACAATTGTGGGGTGAATGAGCCAGATTTTGTTCAGTGCAACAGGTTATGAGGAAATCGACACATTTATGCATTTAACAGATAAACAAAGACACTGCTGTGGATGCCTACACCTCCTACATAGGGAGAGTACATATATATATATATATATATATATATATATATATATGTAGAAAAATAGAGCTAAGCAAAGTTCGGACCTGGCGACACTGGAACTGTCTGAATTTGTGTTTAACAATGATGTTGCAACAGTTACCTGGTCCTGCTTGTCCTTCTTGGCCAGGGCAGGAAGGTTGCGGGAAATCGCCATCACAATGGCGGCAGCCTGTGGTGATGGAAGGAAGGGGAGGAGCCTGGAGATGAGCCGCTTGCCCTTCCTCACTGACATGATCATCACACACTGCTCATCACTCACTCTTATCAAGAGGAAGAGAAAAATAATTTATAGCCATTTCATTTATCTCATAATAATAATGATTTATATTGCACCCATTCAAAACAATACACTGCTGTCCTACACGCAGTTGCAAGATGAACTGAATAAGAATAAGGATGCTCATGTAGTTAAGGCATTCCTATTAATCCATTTTATTGATCCCTCCCTCTAACCTGTCATCCCACTCCTTCTCCCGGAGAGAGTTGCACAGCTGCATGGTGTTGGTTTTATGCTGCTCCAAGAGAGCCTCCCTGTCCTCCTCTGGCGCCTGGACAAAACGTTTCTCAAAGTCTTGAACCTCCAACAGCACACTGTACATCTGGTGGACAGAAAGGACACAGAAAAGTGTCACACAAATGGATTTAGGATCAAGGGGCTCATTACAGAAAATGTGTAAGTCTAAATCCCATCTCATCTCAGGTAGAATTAGATAATTTTTTGATGATGATTTTAAGGCTACATAAACCATAGGATGACTCTTTAAATTTCCCAGACCACATATTAATTAGGGGTGTCATGGGCCACTATTAATATGTACAGATCTCCCCCTCATGGTTCGGCATGTCTGTAGACCACAAATTAATTACACAGTTTAGTATTAACCATCACAGTGTGAAATCGAGTTTTACTGACTATTACTAAACGCCAATATTAGGTAAAATATGTGATCCGGACATTGGACAATGTTGTAATCAACCAATCTGTGTTTAAATTGATGGAAAAAGAGGAAAGGTTCCGTAAGGTTACAATATGATGTGTTCAGGCTACGTTTAGTGAAAAATATTATTGAGCGAAGGTAAATTATAACAGTATGTATTCAGATGTAATCTCATACAATTTTGTTTTAATGAGAAATGTAACTAAATCCAGTTGTTTGAAGAATCTTTTTACATGAAAATAACATATATTAGAAATGAACTATGAGCTGTTTAACTTCCTCAAGCTAGCTTATGGTACACCATTAAAACTACTAATGACAAGATTGAATAAAATAATCTTTTACTTAAATATTTGATGGTTTACTGACAGCGAATTAAATATTTGGCAAAAACGTGAAAAAAAATAAAAACGTCTGGATCCTTGTAAATTAGCTGTATAATCAAACAACAAAAGGGATCTGTATCTGCCAGTATGGATCATCACCATGATGGGCAATTATTATCGGCGGCATAAAATAACTTGATCAGGGATCTATAAAAATTATATTTGCTCCCTTTTTCTTTAGTGCTGATCCGATCTGTGACACAATCTGAGCCGTGAGGTTTATGATCAGTTGCACCCCTAGTATTAATGGGTATTGTTTGACTACCAGGACAATTAAATCAATCTCAAAATTTAAATTGTTTCTGTCATGAGGCCCCAGGAGTGTTTCCTACAGTTTGAACATGAGCTCAACATGTACAGTCGTCCACATCCTACCTTCTCCACAGTGTAGAGGATTTGCCGCCTCTTGTTCCAAACCTGTTTTTCTCTTTTCTCCTGAAAGTACAGAAAATGAAAGTCCTGAGTTTTGTGTCTGTCGTCCTCCCCAAAGCAGTAGTATAATAATAGTAAGTAAAATATGCTGAATTGAACTGCTAAACAGCTGATAGTATAGACCAGCGGTCCCCAACCTTTTTTGAGCCACGAAGCGGTTTCGTGTCAGACAATATTTTCATGGACCAGCCTTCACAGTGTGGGGGATAAACATGACGTAAGAAAGTTGACGTAATAAAATGATACGACCGGCATAAAGTGCATAAAAATACAACTTACCATTACCCCGAATTAGTGGGAGCCCTGAGCTTGTTCATCTGAAATGAGCCAGTCCCATCTCGGGGTGATGGGAGACAACAACACCCGACGTGTGTTTGCCCAGTCTGCTCCATAACTTAGTTTTGGTCGATGTCATTGCAGAAAACCCCGTTTCACAAAGATATGACGTTGGAAATGGAAGCAGGGTCTTCAGTGCTTTTTTGGCGATCTCGGGATATTCTGCCTTGATTTTGATCCAGAACACCGGCAGAGTTGTTGTGTGAAATGTACTTTTAAGCCCACCGTCATTAGCAATCTCCGGCAGTTGATCTTTTCTGGCAGACTGGCTCAATTTACCGGGTTTGTTCAAAAATGGTTCGCGGATCAATTCTTTCGAAATGGGCCTTTTCCCCTTGCCAAAGACGTTTGTTTTAATTCACTCATTTTCGCTATAGGTTTGCTATAGCTCGCGGGTTCGCTACCTTTTGTCAGGAGGTCATGTATTTCGTGACCTCGTGAGAGGCTCAGACACACAGACGGATGTAACCCCCGGGCCGAGGCTGGAGGTTGAAGACCGCTGGTAGCAGCCGGCCCAGACTCTGTGTCCCCCTCCACCCTGAAGCATTGTGCTGATCAGCTGTCCCCGGTGTTTACAGACATCTTCAACACCTCCCTGGAGACATGCCATGTACAAGCCTGCTTCAAGGCCTCCACCAGCTCTCAGCAAGTGAAGCATTGTGCTGATCAGCTATCTCCGGATCTTCAACACCTCCCTGGAGACATGCCATGTACCAGCCTGCTTCAAGGCATCCACCATCATCTCTGTCCCCAAAAAACCTAGGATCACAGGACTCAATGACTACAGGCCCGTCGCCCTGACCTCTGCGGTCATGAAGTCCTTTCGAACGCCTGGTCCTGTCCCACCTCAAAACCTTCACCGACCCACTCCTGGACCCCCTGCAGTCAACATGGCCCTTCACTCCATCCTCCAGTATCTGGATTCCTGGTGCAGCCAAAACAACCTGGAGCTCAACGCTCTGAAGACAGTGGAGATGGTTGTGGACTTCAGAAAGATCTCAGCCCCACCAGCCCCTCTCACCCTGTGTGACTCCCCCATCAAAACTATGGAGTCCTTCCACTTTCTGGGCTCCATCATTACCCAGGACCTCAAGTGGGAGCTAAACATCAGCTCCATCTCCAAAAAGGCGCAGCAGAGGATGTTCTTCCTGATGCAGCTGAGAAAATTCAACCTGCCAAAGACAATGATGGTGCACTTCTACACTGCCATCATCGAGTCCATCCTCTGTTCCTCCATCACAGTCTGGTATGCTGCAGCCACTGCCAAGGACAAGGCCAGACTGCAAAGCATCATTCGCTCCGCCGAGAGGGTGATTGGCCGCAATCTGCCGTCCCTCCAGGACTTGTTTGCTTCAAGGACCCTGAAGCGGGCGAGGAAGATTGTAGCTGATCCCTCTCACCCTGGACACAAACTGTTTGTGTCCCTCCCCTCTGGCAGGAGGCTGCGGTCCATCAGGTTCAAGACCTCACCCCACAAACAGTTTTTTCCCGTCTGCAGTCGGGCTCATCAACAGAGCCCGGGTCCCCCACTGACTCTACTGACTGTCACCCCCAGACAATTTCCCACTGAACACTCCCCTGCACATACCCTTATATTTAAATACACTCGACAATTTAACTTCACACTTGCCACTTTCACACAACACTTACATTCCTTGCACTTTATCTTATTTTTGATATTCTACTGTTCAATTGTAAATATTCATTTATCCTTCGTCACCTCCAGAATTGATTATTGCAATAGTATTCTTTATGGCACATCATCCAAAATCCTTAATAAACTTCAATACATACAGAACTCTGCTGCTCGCCTGCTCACCCACTCCCGCGACCACATCACCCCTGTTCTCCAGAACCTCCACTGGCTAACCGTCCTACAACGGATCCATTACAAAATCCTTCTCACTCATAAAGCACTCCATAATCAGGCCCACTCCTACCTCACCGACCTGCTCCACCACCACACTCCATCCCGTCAAGTATGCTCCTCTGATGCCAACCTCCTATTCATCCCCCATAGGACCAAGCACCGGACATGGGGTGACAGAGCCTTCTCCATAGCTGCCCCCTCCTTCTGGAACTCTCTCCCAAAACTCATCAGACTGCACTGACCTTTCCATATTCAAATCACAAATCAAAAACCCATCTCTTCAGAACTGCTTTTAATGTGTGATTGTGTGCTCTATGTTCTTATTGTTTGTATGTATTTTATTCGTTTTATTGTTTAGCTTATAGGATGATTTTAAAATGTTGTGTAAAGTGTCTGAGTATTTTGAAAAGCGCTATACAAATTAAATGTATTATTATTATTATTATTATTATTATCCATTCATTCTCCTTTATTGCACTGCGTTTACTGTTAAATATGTATTGTTAAATGTATGAACCATCCGCCAGGACAAATTCTTTGAATGTGAAAACAAACATGGCAATAAATGGTTCTGATTCCATCCATCCATTTTCCACCGCTTATCCGGGGTCGGGTCGCGGAGGCAGCAGGTCAAGCAGGCTGACCCAGGCCCCTCTCTCACCCGCAACATCTACCAGCTCATTCTGGGGGACGCCTGTTTTACTGCTGCAGCCGCTCCGATACGCCTGTCAATCTCCCGCTCCATTTTACCCTCACTTGTGAACAAGACCCTGAGATACTTGAACTCCTTCGCTTGTGGTAGGGACTCTGTCCCCACCCAGAGGGAGCAATCCACCGGTTTCCAGCAGAGCACCATGGCCTCAGATTTCGTGGTGCTGACTCTCATCCCCGCCGCTTCACACTCGGCTGCAAAACGCCCCAGTGAATGCTGGAGGTCATGGTCCGAGGAGGCAAACAGGACCACATCATCTGGAAACAGCAGAGAGGCAATCCTGACATTCTCTGCCCCACGGCTGCGCCTAGATATCCTGTCCATGAAAGTCACGAACAGGACCGGTGATAAAGGGCAGACCTGGCGGAGGCCAACACCCACCGGGAACTTGTCTGACTTACTGCCGAGGATACGAACACAGCTCCTACTGCAGGCGTACAGAGACCGGATGGCCCGTTCAATGGGTCTGGCACACCATACTCCCGCAGCACCCCCAATAAAAAGTGCAGAGGGACCCGGTCGAAAGCCTTCTCCAGGTCCACAAAGCACATGTAGACTGGTTGGGCAAACTCCCAGGACCCCTTCAGTATCCTTGCGAAGGTAAAGAGCTGGTCCACTGTTCCACGACCAGGACGAAACCCACACTGTTCTTCTTGAATCTGAGGTTCGACAAACGGTCGGAGCCTCCAGTTCCAGCACCCTGGCATAAGCTTTTCCCGGGGGGCTGAGTAGTGTGATACCCCGATAATTTGAGCACACTCTCCGGTCCCCCTTCTTGAAGATGGGAACTGTTCCCGACCCCATGCGACATTGAAGAGGCGTGTCAGCCAAGACAGCCCAACAAAGTCCAGCGCCTTCAGCATCTCAGGGCGGATTTCATCCACCCCCAGCGCCCTGTCACCAAAGAGCTTTTTGACAACCTTAGTGGCCTCTACCAAGGATATGGGTTCATCCACCCCCAAGTCTTCAGGCGCTGCCCCCTGTTCAGGGGACATGTTGACCAGGTTTAGGAGTTCCTCAAAGTGCTCTTTCCACCGCCCAACGATATCCTCCGTCTGGGTCAGCAGCCCCTCTCCCCCGCTGATAACAGCCTGGGGAAGGCCCTGCTTTCCCTTCCTGAGTCGTCGGATGGTAGGCTTTGAACATAATCCACTCAGATTCCATGTCCCCAACCTCCCTCGGGATGTGTGAGAAGTCCTTCCGGAGGTGGAGTTGAAGACCTTCTGGACAGGATCCTCCGGCAGACGTTCCCAGTTCACCCTCACTACACGTTTGGGCTTGCCAGGTCTCTCTAGCCGACTCCCCCGCCATCTGATCCAACTCAGTGATCAGTTGACAGCTCTGCTCCTCTCTTCACCCGAGTGTCCAAAACATACGGCCGCAGATCAGATGATACGATTATGAAGTCGATCATTGATCTCCGGCTTAAGGTGTTCTGGTACCAGGTACACTTATGAGCCACCTTATGTTTAAACAGTGTTTGTTATGGACAAACCGTGGCTAGCACAGAAGTCCAACAACAAAACACCACTCGGGTTCAGATCAGGCAAGCCGTTCCTCCAATCACCCCCCCCCATGTTTCTCTGTCATTGCCCACGTGAGCGTTGAAGTCTCCCAGGAGAACTATGGACTCGGCAGGCGGCACCCTTTCCAGGACCCCTCCCACCGACTCCAAGAAGGCCGGATACTCCGAAACGCTGTTCGGTGCATAAGCACAAACAACAGTCAGAGCCTTACTCCCCGCAACCCGTTGGCGCAGGGAGGCGACCCTCTCGTTCTTGGGGGAAGACTCGTGAGTATCCCCACTCCCGCCCGGCGCCTCTCACCCTGGGCGACTCCAGAAAAGAACAAAGTCCAACCCTTCTCCAGGAGTTTGGTTCCAGAGCCAGCGCTGTGCGTGGAGGCAAGCCCAACTATATCTAGCTGGTACCGCTCCAACTCCCTCACCAGCTCCGGCTCCTTCCCCGCTAGCGAGGTGACGTTCCACGTCCCTAGAGCTAGTCTATGCCGCCGGCGATCAGCTCGCCCAGGCCCCCTGCCCGGTCTACATAGCACCCGACCCCGATGTCTGCCCCTGCGGGTGGTGGGTCCACAGGGTGGTTCTGATTCTGATTTTGTTATAGATGACAAGATTAGCAACAGCTGTAATGAGGTGTCAATGTTAAATTAACCACTGGTAGTCAAGTGATAGGGGCGTGACGAATACGGGAGAGACACATTGTGACTGCCAAGACCCAATCAAGTAGCGAACGTGGGTGTCTAGGTCATTGCTTCCAAACGTATGCGTTTACACCTGACCACACTTGGAGGTAACCCCAGAGTTTTGAAACTTACTGCAAATTGACCTATAGACAGACATGCGTAACCAGTCAAATATGTTCTTGGTGGTTAACTGGTTTAGCTTTAACATCCCTACCAAGACCCAATCACGAGGCAGCTGTCAGGCTTTTTTGTCCATGAGACAAACAATCAGTGTTTTGTCCAGCAAGGAGTTTCCACAACCTTTCAAACTTGTATTTGTTCCCCCCACACCTCCATCTTCCTACAGAAATGTAAACTCAGCACTTCCTGCAGTAGCCTCACAGTACGACAGTGAAAGACAATGATTTATGGCTACAACTGAACACTTCCTGAAGCTGCTTCACAGTAATAAACACTGAATTTGTTCTACACTATACCTCTACGAACCCGTCGATCGTGAATCAAATAAAAATTCTGAAACATATTGTGCCTTATTTTCTGAAGTGTCTTCTGAAATGTTTTCTTATGGACTTCGGAAGACCAACGTCAGAAAAGATCTCCGCCTGATTCATGAACGCCTGAAAATGGATTCTTACGCAGCCAAAGTGTTTCAGCGGTGCTCCCCCGAATGAGGATTATTAAATTTAACTTGCGTTCTCCCTGCACCTGGATTTGCATACAGAATCGCCCAGCCAGCTCCATATAAGGGCATGCAACTGAAGAGACGTGTGCACAATCAACAGACTCTACAGGCAACACAAAAGCAACTTCAGACTGGTCGAGTAAACTGAGACCTAACTTCACCGGTGCAGAGGTGTTTAGCGTTCTGAAATTCAGGTCTAAGTTCAGAACGAAACCCAGATGAGAAAACTTTCAAGAATTTCCACTCATACTGAATACAGCGTAACTGCGTTTGGCGTGAACACAGCGTAACTGCGTTTGGTGTGACCGCAGCATTCGAGAATGAGGCCCATCATGCCTGATTGACATTCGCAAAGTGTTGATATGGAGATGGTTGATATGCAAAATGACAGAGCTGAAAGCCAGGTCAAGGCACAGTGACGTTTTGAGACTTGTCAGCAGAGAGAAGTTTCCGCTCCTCAGTGCATGTGCACTAAAAGTGAGTGCTTACTTTGGATCAACTTACCTCTGAACTGGCATTTTCACAGATGAAAATCCCCAAATCAAAGTACAGGAGCCAGCTTACTGACAGACACCTCACAGACGGCCTCAGACTGGTTGTCTGTGCTTATGAGCCGGACTACAAGGCTCACAGACCGTGTTCAGTCACAGCCATCAGACTGACTTGAGTCACATGACTTCTGATGGCATTGTGATGGGACACAGAGCTGAACTTAAATTAGTTGCACTGACTGAGCATGTTGTCAGTGTTGTGCTGTAACTTCAGTTGATAAATCATATTGGTAGTTCCTCCAACGTGCTCACTGCAAATGGGTTTTTTCTTGTTCATATTGTGTGCGGTTAACAAATAGTTGCCTTTTTATGTTGCACTGAAATTAAGTTAATTTAAATGAAGTTATTAAGTTCTTGGTCACATAGATTTGAAAGCTGGACCATAGTGTTTGATTGCATTTAATTACAATTAGGCCAAATAAAAAGTCTCTCTCTCTCTCTCTCTCGGCAGAGGTCAGGGATCTTGGGCTTAAAAAGGTTGGTGACCACTGCTCTACTGTGTCTTATAGGGAACTACAACTTCAGAAAATATTACTCTTGAATCGATGTCTTACAAAAAGAGAACATTGTGTTCACAAAAAGAAACAATGAAAAATGCAAACAGACCTCGTCATCTGTGCGGGTTGTCACCACAGCATCAATCATCTTGCGAGGGTTGTTGACACTGGAGACAGTCAGCTTACCCAGTGAGCCTGCAAACTGAACTGTTGCCAAACATACGCACCCATTAGGTCTCCAGTATCATACGTGTGATCACGTACTATGGAGTGCAGATAATACTCTGGTATGTTCTGTTGTTGTTTACCTGGTCTGTAAGTGTGTTCAACCTTGGCGACTTGTGGAGTGATCAGTTTGGTGGCGTGTTCCTTCTTGCTGCTGTCCCTCTCTCTTTCCTGACGTTTCTCCATCTTTTCATAGTAGTTCTACATGTCCAACACATGCATCACAAGTTTCAGTGATCCTGAACTAACATTGACCTACCTGTGTAAATATATACATCTGCAAGGTGTGACTATTTTCATTATTGTTTAAAATGCATCTTTTGACATATAATGCAAGTCATGGCGAATGAGAATTTACAATCATTAAATAATGACGTTATGGTCAATTTATAGTCTAAATGTTTAATCAATGATAATAGATTAAACATTTAGACTATAAATTGACCACTTCAATTCCAAAATGTGCCTTGACAATAAAACTCAAAAATCAAATCCTCATACCTGAGACTACATCTATATTGAGCCATCTAACCTTTAAAACAGTTTGTGTGAAACGATTTGCATCCACACAGCGTTTCAAAGTTTGTTTTTGTAGAGGGCTTGTAACTTTAAAAATAAAAAACAGCTATTTAAAAAGAGGCAGGTTTAAAATAAACATCACAGAAAAAATAGAAACAGAAAGTCTTCTTAACTGGAATGGCCCTGCTAATCTAACCACTCAGTAAGAGCCGAAATGAAAGCACCTTTCTTGGTACAATGATGATTGAGGGTCACTTATGCTTTTCTGGACAGAAAAAAAAATTCAAAATCAAAGGTTTTGGTGGAAAACATGGTTACACCAATATTCTGCAATGGCATGCAACACTGTGGGAAGTGGACAAGTAAATAATATATCATTTAATTATTATTTTTGAGCCAAATATATTTTAATTGTTAATACTTTTGGTGCTTGAATTATACACATTTTGACTCCAAACTTTGGAAATGCAGTGTGTATATACACACACGCGCGACCAAAGGTTTTGAGAAAGACCAATTGATACATTTTTACAAAGTCTGCTGCCTTAGGTTTTATGATAGCAATTTGCATATACTCCAGAATGTTATGAAGAGTGATAAGATGAATTGCAGTCCCTTATTGCCATGACAATTAACTTAATCCCCAAAAAAACATTTCCACTGCATTTCATCCCTTCCACAAAAGGACCAGCTGACTGATCATGTCAGCGATTCTCTCGTTAACGTAGATGAGTGTTGACGAGGACAAGGCTGGAGATGACTTTGTCATGCTGATTGAGTTAGATTAACAGACTGGAAGCTTTAAAAGGAGGGTGGTGCTTGACATCAAGATGCCTCTGTTAACCATGGTTGCCTGCATGGAAACGCGTGCAGTCATCATTGCGTTGCACAAAAAGGGCTTCAAAAGGTAAGGATATTGCTGCTCATAAGCATGCAATAAAAACAACCATTTATCGGATCATCAAGAACTTCAAGGAGAGAGGTTCAATAGTTGTGACGGAGGCTTCAGGGAGCCCACGAAAGTCCAGCAAGTGCCAAGACCATCTCCTAAAGATGATTAAGCTGCGGGATTGGGGCACCACCAGTGCAGAAATTGCTCAGGAATGACAACAAGCAGGTGTGAGTGCATCTGCGAGCACAGTGAGGCAAAGACTTTTGGAGGATGGCCTGATGTCAAGAAGGGCAGCAAAGAAGCCACTTCTCAGGGGAAAACTTCGGGGACAGAGTGATATACTGCAAAATGACTTTATTCTGTAAAGTCATTTTCTCTGAATCCCCTTTGTTTGGGGCCTCCGGAAAAAATCTTGTCCGGAGAAGAAAGGTGAGCGCTACCGTCAGCCCAATGTCCTGACAGTAAAGCATCCTGAGACCATTCATTGCTTCTCAACCAAGTGAATGGGCTCACACAATTTTGCTGAAGAACACAGCCATGAATAAAGAATTGTACCAAAACCAAGGGCAACTTCTCCCAAACATCCAGGATTAGTTTGGTGACAAACAATGCCTTTAACAGCATGATGGAGCACCTTGCCATAAGCCAAAAGTGATAAGTAAGTGGCTCGGGGAACAAGACATCGAAATCTTGGGTCCATGGCCAGGAAACACCCCAGACCTAAATCCCATTGAGAATGTGTGGTCAATTCTCAAGAGGCAGGTGGACAAACAAAACCCGACAAATTCTGACTCCAAGCATTGATTATGCATAAGATCAGGCATTCAGGAGTGGGGACAAGGACTTGTACACAGAGTCAAAATACAGGTTTAGCAAGGCACTGAGGGACACTAAATGACTGTACTCTGAGAAACTGCAACACCAGCTCTCAGCAAGTGACTCTGCTTCTGTCTGGAGAGGGCTCAGACAGATCACCAACTGCTAGCCCAAAACCCCCCACTCCATGAACGACCTCCGCTTGGCAGACGAGCTGAATGAGTTCTACTGTAGATTTGAAAGACAAGGGATCAGTCCTGACGGCATCCCCCACAGCTCCATCAACCAGCCACAGACCAGCAGGGGCTCATGCCTCTGTACCACCCTTCAAAGTGTCCCCCCTACCCCCATCCCCAGTGACGATCCTCTCCATTCTGGAGAGAGACGTCAACAGGCTTTTTAAAAAGCAGAACCACCGCAAAGCAGTCGGCCCGGACTCTGTCTCCCCCGCCACCCTGAAGAATTGTGCTGATCAGCTATCTCCGGATCTTCAACACCTCCCTGGAGACATGCCATGCCTGCTTCAAGGCATCCACCATCATCTCTGTCCCCAAAAAACCTAGGATCACAGGACTCAATGACTACAGGCCCGTCGCCCTGACCTCTGTGGTCATGAAGTCCTTTCGAACGCCTGGTCCTGTCCCACCTCAAAACCTTCACCGATCCACTCCTGGACCCCCTGCAGTTCGCCTACAGAGCCAACAGGTCTGTGGACGATGCAGTCAACATGGCTCTTGACTCCATCCTCCAGCATCTGGACTCCCCAGGAACCTACGCCAGGATCCTGTTTGTGCACTTCAGCTCTGCCTTCAACACCATCATCCCGTCTCTGCTGCAGGACAAGCTCTCCCGGCTGCACGTGCCCGACTCCACCTGCAAGTGGATCACAGACTTCCTGTCTGACAGGAAGCAGCACGTGAGGCTGGGGAAACACGTCTCAGCCTCTCGGTCCATCAGCACCGGTTCCCACCCAAGGCTGCGTTCTTTCCCCACTGCTCTTCTCCCTGTACCCCGACAGCTGCACCTCCAGTCACCAGTCCATCAAGCTCCTGAAGTTTGCGGATGACACCACCCTCATTGGAATCATCTCTGGTTGGGATGAGTCCGCCTACAGGTGGGAGACTGACCACCTGGTGCAGCCAAAACAACCTGGAGCTCAACACTCTGAAGACAGTGGAGATGGTTGCGGATTTTATAAAGATCTCAGCCCCACCAGCCCCTCTCACCCTGTGTGACTCTCCCGTCAAAGCTGTGGAGTCCTTCCGCTTCCTGGGCTCCATCATTACCCAGGACCTCAAGTGGGAACTAAACATCAGCTCCATCACTAAGAAGGTGCAGCAGAAGATGTTCTTCCTGAGGCAGCTGAGGAAATTCAACCTGCCAAAGACAATGATGGTGCACTTCTACACTGCCATCATTGAGTCCATCCTCTGCTCACGTCTGGCATCATTCACTCTGCTGAGAGGGTGATTGGCCGCAATCTGCCGTCCCTCCAGGACTTGTTCGCTTCAAGGACCCTGAAGCGGGCGAGAAAGATTGTAGCTGATCCCTCTCACCCTGGACACAAACTGTTCGTATCCCTCTCCTCTGGCAGGAGGCTGCAGTCTATCTGGACCAAGACCTCACGCCACACCAACAGTTTTTTTCCATCTGCAGTCGGGCTCATCAACAGAGTCCGGGTCCCCCACTGAATGACTGTCCCCCCCAGACAATTTCCCACTGGTCACTCCCCTGCACACATGCATGCTTGTAATTATATTTCAGTATACTATAGTAACGTCGGAAAAAACACTCTTAGCAAACTAATACTTGTGTCACTCAAAACCTTTGGCAACGGGTGTATAATTAAAAAAGGTCAGATATTTTAAGCTCCCTACATGAATGCAAATAACAGGGTAACTACAGCCTCTAAAAACCAACCTGATAGTAGTAGTCATCCAGATAAGGGTCAGTACTTTGCAGCTGCATCATCTGGATCTTGGTTACCCATTCCTTCTCTTTCTGAGTCATAAGGTTACTGTAAGGGTCCCTGCTTCGGCGGTCCCCTCCAGTCCTGTCACGGTCCCTAAAAGGAGACAAGTTGACATAGTCTACCCACCGGCCTTTGGAATGTAACTGAAAAGCATTAGTTGCCATTCTCTGTTCCGAGTGTGATCTTAACCTGCAACAGGATGCGTTTAGGCTAATGTTGCTTGTTGGTTAGCGACCCAGGTCTACAGTGCCATGTAACCTTGCAGTTCTATCAGTGTTGACATGTACTGTGTGTACACAAACATAAACATTTGCTTACCCTCCCCGGTTCTGCATGCGCTGGGTGAGCATGCGGCGGTGCTGGGGGTGGAGGTGGGTGGTGTTGTGTCGGATGGGTGGTGTGTGGTTGAGGTGGCCATGAGGGGGAGGTCCCATTCTGTGACCAAGTGGAGGAGGGGGCCCCCCGAAGAATGGCCTGAAACCGCCACCACCTGGTAACAAAGGAGGTGCTGGTCCACCACGAGGAAAACCAACCACCTAGAGAGACACAGACAATTACTCAGTGTGAGAGAATTATTCATGTGATTTCAGAGGGAACTATTGAAGTATTGGAGATGGTGTGTGAGTATTAATCTGAGAAACAGTTTCTGCCCCCATCATGGTTTGTATAATTTCTTCTTAAGTCTGAACAAATCGAAGTCTACTAGCTAGCTAATGAGACACCATTTTACATTTTGATGGAAATTAAGTGTCTTTGCCAGTTTCTAGAGCAAAGCAGGGCTTAAGAAATACCATACTAACTCGTGAAAAATGGATAAGAAGATTGACATTAGTATTATTTCTAAGTTTAGTGTCAGCATAATCATTCAAATAGTATTGAAGTAATGAATAAAATGTTTAGGGAAAATTGTTTTCTTCCTTCTATTTCCTGTGACTTCTAGATGAACTTTCCCATAATTATGACGTATGTCCCGTATACAAAGCAAGCCAGTTAGGAGTCCAGGAATCTTTGATATCTGTATGACCCTGATTGAAGCACTGTTATCAAATGGGAATTGATATGATATGAAGCACTAGAGACAGCGCATCATTGTTTTGTCTATGGCGGGAGGAAGGGTACGAAGATGTCATGAGGGCTCCTGTGACTGTGGGATATAAGGAAGGAGGTTTCCATCTGTTCTTCGAGCAGTTGTGGATGTACAATTAGTAAAGCAACACGTTGTATATCTGTCTCTGCTCCTCTCTTGCAACAGAATAAATGACCTGTTGACATGACCACCAAGACCCGGCATTGAGTGTAAATTATTTTTCTAACATAAAACATTCTACACTTTCATCTCCTTCTTCTTCAAGTGCTGTTATTGTTTTGTGCATTGCCTCAAATTCGACTTTTATTGTCCAATGCTTTTAGTTTTCTGTATTTCCTTATGAACCTCATTTCTCTTATTCCAAAGTATTACCCACAAAAATATTGAAACACTTATTTAAGAAACCAGGATTTATATGCAGCAATCTAAAAGGACTGTCTATGATACCAACCTGAGAGTTGAGCAGCTGGGCCCGTTGAATCTGAGACAGGACCGTACCAACTCCGGGAGGGAACGGACCACGACACAGCGGCAAGTTCTGAACAAAACAGCACATATACACTTCATACCCCTGAATAATAAAAATGGAAGTTGGTTTGTCGCTCTTGTCTACTCCTTTTTTAAAAGGAATGCTTATTTGTTTAATTACCAAGAGTTAAATGTGAAGATCAATAACACTTTCATGTCTGTACCACAAATATGAAGCCACCACCAGCAGCAAGCTAACTTAGCTTAGCAGAATACTAACAGCACCCTGAAGCTCACAAATCAACATAGCATGCCATATTTGTTTAATCCTTTAAAAATAAGTGTTTTAAGCGGAGGCTATATAATTCTGGGCTGGCAACAATTGTAAAGTTACTGGTCCCAGCCAAGATCTCATTTGGCACATAACCCTTACATAACATATTTTTTTAAAAGCTTTAAAAAGCTTAATTTCCCAACCTAACATTAAGAGCAAATCGGTTAACGAGGGTCGGCTATCGATCAAGAAAAAAAAAATCTTAATCAGCATCCTTAGGTTGCAGACCCAATGTTCAAGATGTTCATGGATGAAATCACAGAAACAGACTTCTTGAGATGTTTTGTGCCATTTCACTTTAAGGAACCCTAGAATGTTTGAATCAACAAAGCCGACAAATCGAGGGGAGGGTGGAGGAGAGGAAACAAACACTCACAGCTATATTGAGGAGGGTGTTGGGTGACACACGCTCAGGGAAAGGAGGAGGGTATCTGTGCTGAACTGGGGCTCTCACATGAACTGCCGTGGGATGGTGGATCTATACAAGACAGGGTTAACAGAGACAAAGCCAACTACATGTTAAGTATAAAAAACATGACGCAGCACGTAAAGTACTACAAGTAATGAGACACACTAAGATGTGACTAACTGACCTCAGAAACAGCAAACATAACACCAGATCGCTTTTCACTGTGGTACAGTCACATGCAAAAGTTTAGGCACCCCTCTGAGGCTGCATGATAATTTACTCTGTCTTCACCAAAAAAAAGATCACAGTTGTGTAATATTCATTTTCTAGTTAACACTGAGTGCTGGGGTGTTTTCCAGACAAAGATATTTAGTGTAGCAGTATTCAGTTGTGTGAAATTAAATCAAATGTGAAAAATAGGCTGTGCAAAAGTTTGGGCACCCTAATCATTTTGTTGATTTGAATACCTGTACCTACTAAATGCTGATTAACTGCAACACATAATTAGTCTGATTAACTCGTTAAGCCTTCAATTCCATAGAAAGGTGCATCCAATCATTAGAAAAGGTATTTAAGGTAGCCAATTGCAAGTTGTGCTTCTCTTTGATTCTCCTCTGAACAGTGGCAAAATGGGGGCATCAAAACAGCTATCGAATGATCTAAAAACAAAGATTGTCCAACAGTATGGTTTAGGGGAAGGCTACAAAAAGTTATCCCGGAGGTTTCAGCTATCAGTTTCCACTGTGAGGAATGTTATTAAGAAATGGAAGGCAACAGGCACAGTTCTTGATTACATTACATTACATTACATTTCATTTAGCTGACGCTTTTATCCAAAGCGACTTACATGATATACAGTAGACCGTAGACACAGCAACGGTGAGCAATTAGGGTTAAGTGTCTTGCTCAAGGACACAACGACGCAGACTGCCGGAGCCGGGGATCGAACCACCGACCTTCTGATTGAAAGACCGACTTGCTAACCACTGAGCCACAGTCGCCCCCATTGATAAGGCCAGAAGTGGCAGGCCAAGAAAAATATCGGAGAGGCAAAGGCGAAGAATGGTCAGAATGGTCAAGGACAACCCTCAGACCACCCCCAAAGACCTGCAAGGTCATCTTGCTGCAGATGGTGTCACTGTGCATTGCTCGACCATTCAGCGCACATTGCACAGAGAACAGCTGTATGGGAGAGTGATGCGGAAGAAGCCTTTTCTGCACACACGCCACAAACAGGCTCGCTTGAGGTATGCAAAACTACATTTGAACAAGCCAGGCTCATTTTAGAACAAAGTGCTGTGGACTGATGAGACAAAGCTAGAGCTATTTGGCCACAACAAGAGGCGTTACGCATGGAGGCAAAAGAACACAGCATTCCAAGAAAAACACTTGCTGCCCACAGTAAAATTTGGTGGGGGGGTCCATCATGCTGTGGGGCTGTGTGGCTAGTGCAGGTACTGGGAATCTAGTTAAAGTTGAGGGTCGCATGGATTCAACTCAGTACCAGAAAATTCTTGACAATAATGTTCTAGAATCTGTAACAAAGCTGAAGTTGCGGCGGAGTTGGGTGTTCCAGCAGGACCCGAAACATCGCTCCAAATCCACTAAGGCATTTATGCAGAGGAACAACTACAATGTTCTGGAATGGCCATCCCAGTCGCCAGACTTGAATATAATTGAAAATCTATGGGGTGACTTGAAGCGGGCTGTCCACGCTAGGCACCCATCAAACCTTACTGAACTGGAGATGTATTGTAAGGAAGAATGGTACAAAATACCTTCATCCAGAATTCAGACACTCATCAGAGGCTATAAGAAGCGTCTAGAGGCTGTTATTTTTGCAAAAGGAGGCTCTACTAAATATTAATGTGATTTTTCTGTTGGGGTGCCCAAATTTATGCACCTGTCTAATTCTCTTATGATGCATATGGCATATTTTCTGTTTATCAAATAAACCTTATTTCACTGCTAAAATATAACTGTGTCCATGAAGTATTATATATGACAAAGAAGTTCCTGATCCAAACGCCCAACAATTTATAGATGAAAGTAATGGAGATTATCAGGGGTGCCCAAACTTTTGCATATGACTGTAGGTAGGCAGGTGTATTTTAAAAGACAAATAGCCTTCCAGATTGACAAACAGTGACAATAATGTTTTTTGAGACATGACTTTTAGTAATCATTCTAAATGAAATGTGGAACTTGTTAAAAAAGGGAAATGATGGAGGAAGAATATCAGTAAAACAGAGTAGAATGGTCATCTGTTATTCACCTGATGGTTTAGAGCATGGCTCATTGGCTGTTTGGGAGGGGTTCCAATTGGCACTGCCCTCACCGGAGGGGAGCCAATCACAGGGGAAGAAGAGCGCGGAGGTGGTACCCTCTCTGACAAATCTCGTCCTTCATCATTCCTACCCTGATTAGGACGTTTTGGAAGGCCCACCTCCTTGATTATAGACATCAGAGGATTATCCTGAGGGGGACAAAGGAGGTAAATAAAATAACCGAAATCAACAGCTTGAGGTCTTTCAAAGCTGAGCCTACTATATTGAATTCAGAGAAATATGTTGTGTGTGTCCATATACAGTCAGTACACCATGTAATTGGTACTATACAGAAAAAGATTCAATTTATTATGTGGGCACCAAAAGCCAGTTCGAACGAAGGCCCTGTTTAAACTAATATTTCTTCTTCTGCCGAATGTATTGGGCTTTTACGGGGCCACCCACCACTGTTCTCAAACAAAAGTAATCATAAACACATTGGTGACACAGCAAAAAACAATCATCTTATGTCTCTTGATTAAATCAGCATTATTTTTTTATCAAAAAAAAAATACAACTGTCCTCTTTTAACCTTAAATGAACAACTTCCACCAACCCACTTTGATGTCAAAAACACGTGCCTGCAACGTAAAATGCATACAGGTTGGAAAGTCTGCCATCATATAATTATGTTACATGTTGATGGATTTAGATGGTGGCCATTACGCAATAATTTTGCAATGCAGAGGGTTAACATTTTAATGCTAATATTTGGGTGAGTGGTAGAGCAGGGTCACCCTTCAATCAAAGGATCGGCGGTTCGATCCCCGGCTCTGCGATTCTATGTTGATGTGTCCTTGTGCAAGACACTTAACCCCAAACTGCTCCCGTAGCTGTGTCTACGGTGTATGAATGGGTATGATTGTTGAGATAGTCCTGATGGGCAAGTGGCACCTTGCATGATAGCCCTTGCAATCAGTGTATGAATAGGTGAATGATGACATGTAGTTTTGAAGCACTTCGAGAGGTTTGAACTGGAAAAGCACTATTCAAGTACAATCTACTTACCATTCCCAATTAAAATGTGTTACGTTAGAGCTATGTTAAAGCAAAATAAAGGCTAAATAATCCATTAGGTTCATCTGAATCTATGTTTTTAGTTTAGCTACACATGCATGCTCAGTGTTTTGTAGAAGCAGAAGAGTGAGTGTCCCTCACCTCCATGTGTGTCACAAGTCCGGGGGTGACACTGACCGGCCCAAAACCCATACTGTTCTCCCAGATACTGTGAGAGTTCATCTATAGATAATGAGAAAAAATATATTTTCAATAAATGTTACTGCAAACAGCCAGTTACCCAAAATATAGTTCGTAGCTTCAACTCAAATCCAGATAAGAAGTTGCTGATTAGAAAATTGTGGAAATATAAACCATGAAACCATCCTTCATTAATATCTTGGAGATTTATAATAATGCTTTAATTATGAAGCCTTATAATTAATGCGACACTCAACTGAAGAAAGCTACTTCTCCCACATAATCCGACATTTAATAAATATAGAGGTGATTGCATTTTACAAACTGACAGGCTTTAAAAATACTGGTATACAGATAAGTACAGATAGTAATTTAAAAACTAACCTGGGCCATAGGAGCAGTCCCTCTGCGCAGTAAGTGCTGCTGCTGTTGGTAGCTGAGCATTGACGAGAGAGGAGGGCCGGGAGGAAGGCCTGGAGGAGTAGAGCAGGACACAGCAGATCAAAAGATTGATTAAAGAAGGACCATTCACAAAAAAACATGAATCTCCCTCAGCAGGTACAAACAGAACAATTCCAAGACCCTTGTACATTTACATTGAATACATTACACAGTCTCTATCTCACTATGTAGAAAATTATGCAGACAAATCTCATGGTAAAATTTGAGAAACTTGAATTCAGAAGATACATGTTCGGGTGTAAGAACATGTCTTATGGACATTTTAAGCGTGAATTTTGTATAAAATAAAGCTGAGACAGAGCTTTGTCATGTAGCGAACTAGATACTCGAACGCAAAGCATCCTGGTACATGTAAGCACTGTCACCATTGCTAAATCAGCTGTCTGTCAATATAGCACGCGCCAGAGATTATATTTCTTCAGTATACATTTACCATCAGCCCTGATTGGACGTCCACATAAAATGTGGCAAATTTGGTGAAATTTATAATAATTGGCCACATGCTCCAAACAAATAGGGGGCAGCATTTCATTCCCTTCTACTATCCCTGTGACATAATACACTGTAACCTCTTCACATTCTGTTGGTACTGTTCAAAGTTCATGTTCCAGGCCAGATTTTACACATCACATCTTTAAGATGGCTATCTGACATGAATCATTTCTGACATATTTATTGAATGTGCTGTAACTCTGTTACATTGTTCATTCTGTACACATAACATATATTGCTTATGTCCATTTGGGGAGAGGAATCCTCCTCTGTTGCTCTCCTGAAGGTTTTTTCCATTTTTTCCCTGTGAAAGGGTTTTTACTGTTTCTTGGGGGAGTTTTTCCTGATCTGATGTGAGGTCCAGGGACAGGGATGTCGTATGTGTACAGATTGTAAAGCCTTCCAAAGCAAATTTGTTTTTGTGATTTTGGGCCATACTAAATAAAATGAATTGATTGGCAACTGAAGTCACCAATACAAAACAATTATTGCACTCATTCTCACCTGAGACAGAGGGCCCAGCAGACAGCTGGTGCTGGGGGTGATGGGGATGCTGGTGTGGTTGAGTGGGATGAGGGATGGAGGAGGATTGGGGCAGGACTCTGGGCTGGTCCAAGCCCTGTAGGGCGGACAGGCTGGAACGTGAAGAGCCGAGGGATGGCCCCGGTCTCTCAGCAGCTCCAACCCCAGCGATGGCGGGGTCAGCCTCCAGGATGAGTCTAGCCAAGGACTCAGCCAAGTCACCTCCCCCTCCTCGATCCTCCACATCTTAAAAGACAGTTTTAGTTGGGATTTTCCGAACAGGTATTATCTTTTTATCCCCAGGTATATTATTGCTCTACATATGATCGATTAAACAATATATATTAAACAATCAGACAGGGAAAAATCTGTGGCCAGTAATTCTGTTTAGTCATCCAATCAATTTGGCTTGTTGCCAAGCCAATTTTAAACTCCCATAAATTAAACTAAATACTTCAGATTATCTCAAGACCTAAAAATCTCCAGTGAAGAAAGAAATACCGCAATCTTACAAACAACTGAACAGGTTTCCTGAGTCAAGTTCGTATTCCTCTAATTACAACACTGACCTGGAGGCGGTCCAGAGGAAGATGTGAATTTTAGTGAAGGGAAGGAAGATGGAAGGGGGAAATGGCCCACTGAGGAAGGGAGATGGGTAGAGGATGTGTCCTCAGCTCCGCCTAGATCAAATTCTCCTCCCATTACTGCTCCTAGCCCATCCCTCTCGAGCCCGGCGAGGCGTTTGTGTTCCTCCTGCCAGTCGTCATCTGGAAGAAGAGATGAGCAAACAGAGTGGTTGTTTATTCTATGGTCACCCACCCACCCCCACACCCACACACACACACACACACACACACACACACACACCAATGGCCCCAGCTCCGAACGTGTCGTCGTTGAACTGATCAATTTCATCTTCCTCTTCTACCAGTCCCTCGTCTTCTTCCTCCAACGTACAGTCTTCATCCAGGGACTGCAAAGACATCAGGGAAGACAGATCATGGGACAAGGAACAAAGTAAGAGGAAGGTGGGGCATGATGATGTGATCAAAGAATGGGGGAAGAAAATGACAGTTTAAGAGAAGATAGGAGGAAGATTAGAGTTGGCTCAATTTCCAGTTTTGTCTGCCAAGTCTGGTGTTCAATCTTAAACAGATTTGATTTTAAGAAATTTGGAGGTATCATAAAAGCAAACATTTTGGATTTAAGCCAATCAAAGAGGTGAGCCAAAAAACAGACGATGCAATGTTTACACTGCAGGAGTTGGTACCTATCTGCAGTCTTGCATGCTACATGACCACAAAAAAAGTTTGGGAATAAGGCTAGATTAACAATTTAATAACCAAGACCAAGTCACTAAGACTCAGGCCGATTAAGTGTCCCAGAAAGAAATTTTGGCATGCACAACACAAAGTCCACGGAAATGTAAATCACCACTTTGACCAACTGTCAGGGGACTTTCTGAATGTTGTCTTTATAATGTCTGCCACATCATTAATGATACCTGATACATATACAGCGTTCATCACTTGCACCACAGGCTTAATGGTTTAGTAACATGTCACTAGAGTAAATCTGTCGATTTAAATGCAAGTCATGTCGAGGGTCAGTTTATGAAGAAACTGATGAGTTACAGCAGTGGTCCCCAAACTAAGGCCCGCGGGCCGGATACGGCCCGCCTCCACATTTGGCCCGGCCCCCTGAACCAAGGGCGTAGGTTTGCATAGGGTCCATAGGGACTAGTCACGACCAAAGTTTGGGAAAAGACACAATTGTCCCCACCGTCCAAAGTTTGCACAAACTCATCTGTAATAGTATAAAAACTTGGAAGTGGATTTTTCACTCGTCTAGTATAATACTATGTTCATCGCCCAGAAGAGTAAAAAAAAAAGTCCATGTTTTCCAATGCGCCCTCGAGCCTGCGAGTCAGAAAGTGGGGAGTCAGAAACACCGAAGTTACGTTAACGTAACATGCAGAATGAGAGCTGGCAGTCGGACTCATCTGACACGGTAAACTACTAAAATACACCGGGAAATAATAAAGCCTCATATTAGTATTTCGTTTGGTCTCAGCATGAATGTTGTTGACCCTTTTGTGCTTTGTAGATAGGAAAATGCCACCCAAAAAGAAAAGGGATATACGGAGTGTTTTCACCCAGAGGGTAAGTAGCTATCAAAAAGCCCAGGTCGTTGTTAGTTAGCTAGTAGTAACTACCCCACACAGTGCAAACCTGCATTATTTTTAAATGCATTCAGGAAACTCAGAAATACACTGCAGATGCAGTGCAGGATGATGAGGAAGCAGCAGCTGGACCATCAGGGCTTCAGGTGAGGTCTAAAATTGATTCTGTGTTGAGGTGTACTATCATGGCTGACAGTGTAAACATTGTCTCCCTGTTTTAAGTTAATTATTATTACATTAAAACATGCATGTGCAGACTAGGCTAAGTTTTCTTTGCACTTTAGGGAACAGTCAGTTTAAGTGACGGTGACCTACGACGAAGGCAGTGTAGCGGTGTCCTGGATATGGGGAGTGAAGCATACCAGCCTGATCCGAAATTCATTGAAATACAGCAACTTCAGCACAAGAATAGACTGTGACTGTATATTGGCATTTTTGCAAAACGTTTTTCATTCATTTATTTTATTATTTATTTGGTGCAGAATATTTTTTAGGTATTGTAACTAAGGTTGTATTACTGTTATGTGTTTTAATCAGTTCCAAGTGACACAAATGTTAATATATTGTAATAAAGCTTGCCTGTTCAACATAATAGCAACACATTTCTTTCTATGGCGGGGGGGTGTTGATTTTATTGTAGTCCCAGCTGGCCAATGAAAATAAGTTACTTAATGCAATCATTAAGCATATGTGCCAAAAACATCGAACTAGCCTTAGCTACCGTGATCAAATGTTACATAAAAAGTACCATTAAACTTATGGAAAACAAATATCGTGCTAAATATATTTTACAAAGTTAAAATTGAGTTAAGTGAGAATTCAGATTGACTTTACACTAGTAAGTTATACGTGAACGCTTTTTAGTCGTGATTTACGTAAATATATCTACGTAATTGCCAATTATGCTAGCCTAATAACCGTTTCATAAATTTGCCAGTCAACAGTGGCCGAGCATGATTTCACATTGTGAAAAACATCAAAGCATTACATGATTGCTTAGTTTACTAGAGACATGTTAACTACACCAGCTAGTAGCTCTTTACTCATTTTAAATACTACGGACACGCGGAACGCAGAACGTCTTCTCCAGGACCTTCTGACTCCCTGTTTCGTTAGAAAAATAACTCGTTAGCCACAATGCTAATGCTGATGTTACATCACGCAGGACCCACGTCGATGAAAAACTGGCACTGCTGCCCGATAACTAGCCAATATAATACTGTTTCGACACCGCTTAGAACCATCACACATTTGCCTTTCACAAAGGTTATCAATTTATTCAACAATAAGCTAACCCATGTCAGCATTGGAAGGGAGAGCTCACCTTCCTTCTGGCTCATGTAACCAGGCAAGCGGGCTGCTTCACAGGCCACCAACCGCATTGAATTTAGCAGTCGCATAAACAAAAGACAATATTCACTCTCTACATCCCACGCAGTCTATAATTGCTACCAGTTCTATGTAACATATCTAAAATGATCTTAAGGAAAAGGGAATATTTGTCTTGGGGTAAAATACTCACTTGAAATCGGAACATCTATCTTTGGGCTTTCGGGAAAAGAAGTGCATCGGGAGCGACGCGGCGCGCAAATGACGCAGAAGGGACGTCGTCCACTTGAACGTGCGTTGCGGAACGACGTGAACGAGCACGCATTTGATACGGCACTGCGACTGACTGTTGTCATCTGGTGAATGCTTCGTTCCACTGTTAGAAATCAGACAGAGTTGCGACCTATTCAATACAGTTACACAGAAAACATGAGCATTGGTAAACGAAACTTTCCAACATTATCTTATTATTTATTCTAACATTCATTACCATCCTCAGTTGTAAGATAGCCTATCACTTTTGATTAGTTTTGATTTATTTTATCTAATAGTCTAATCATTTCCAAACTCGCTCTTAGACAAGATCGGGGACATTTCTCCGTGTGACCTCTATTTCCATTTGGTGAGAACTTAATAATTAGATGACGGATCTTTAACAGTTAACAACGTGTGTCTTTGTGCTGTTTCTCATTTGTTTACGAACGCTTTTGTTCTGACTATATTTGTTTTAGTGTCATTGTGTAAAGTGCAGTTTAGTTTAGTTAATCAAATTAAGTTATAACAGGGAACATGTACGGAAATGCATTCATCTAAAATCTCTCTCTCTCTCTCTCTCTCTCTATGGGTGGTTACCCACAGCACATGAGAGAAAAAGAGGAATGAGTATTTACCTGGAGCTATATACGCCTTGATCTTGGAACACTGATATTGTTACTGAGTGTCGTTGGTGAACATCTGCCCAAACATGTTTGTCCTCTCCAGTGAGAGAAATAAGTTACAGGGAGCACATGGTGGACTAGTTATGACAAATAGCACTGCATTCCCCAACCTTCAGTGCTTCTATGATGTCTTCTGACCATATAGTCACTTTTTAACCAGTGGCTTTCAATGTTGGAACAGTTTTTAAGGGGCATGTGTGCTAGAGTTGATAATAAATAGTGGTGCAGGCTGCTGCTCTTGCTGCATTTCAGCCGTGGGCTTGTGCCTTCAAGCTGGGCAACTCCAAAAAGTCTATGTACCCCTCTCAAAACGCTTAGTTCCAGAACTAGAGCATGGAGGAAAGCCCAACTTTAATTGATACCGCCCCGCACCCGCGCCAGCTCCCTTTCCTCCCTTCCGTAACAGCAGGGGTATTCGAAAAAGTGTTCAGGGAGCCAACTTTTTAGAAAGCTTTAGGCAGGTACATTTCCCTGAGCTGGTATTTTCATTATGTATGCACACTATCCCCAATGGGCTATGACATTTTCAATACTTTTTCAAAAGAAGCCTCATGATAAACAAAAACAAGAACATAAATTAGCCTCTTTTATGTATTTAGGCTAAGTTTATTTTGATTGCAACACGGCCTGTGATATAAGAAAACGCATATTTGAAACTAGTAAGGTGCACTCAGAGTGCAGATCTGTTTCCAGCTATAGGGAAGTTACTTCCTGTATTTGTAGTCGTCCCTCCTTTTTATCAGTGCAGCACCTTTATTTGTTATATCCCGTCTTGTTCCATACTGAAGTTTCTTTATTTTTGTAATTTCAGTATTTCCTGTTTTATTTTGTGTTGCATACCTCTCCTCTCATTTCAGAGAAATTCACTTCCTGTATTTGTATGTTTTCCACATCTACGATTGCCCCGCCCCTGATTGAATCTACATCTGTCTGTCTCTACCTAACCCAGCCTCAGCTCAATAGTAAATCACTGTCATGATCAATCGATTATGGCATTAAAGTGTAAGATAAGATAATGGAAATAGTCAATGTCATTGTAATGCTATGTGACACTTTATGCAAAAGTATAGATAATATAGGAGATGACCCCATCTACTTGCTGAGATGTAATCAGTGGCATATGTAATTTCAGTATCAATAGTATAATCATACAGTCAGACCCAGTTTGAGCGAATGTATAGGTGAACGATTATTGTAGGCATTATAGCAAATCTTTTTATTTTTTTTTCGCTAAAAAGCATCTTGCCATGGAAGTTATTTTGCCTAAATAGATCTACAGATTTTATAATTTTCATAAAACAAACAATTTAACAAAGTGCATGTTTTTACATTTTCTGAAACTGGGTCAAATAAAATCTTTAAAAAGCCAAGAAAGTTAAAATAGTCTGCTTTAATGAGCCTCACCTTTTGGGCTTTGAGGTAAATTACAAAACAATATTTGATCAGTAAGGTATTAGCTAATAGCACTAATCTAATATTATTTCAGTGATTTTTCTTTTATACACATGGCCAACAATCTGACAAAATTATAGAAATTGATGTCTTCTACAGCATTTCACCACAAACTGCTGACACACGCACACGCATCAATGTGGGTAGGCATCTTCCTCCATCTTACCCTTTATGGTAATACTAGATGTAACAAGAACAAAACATCTTTCTCCACTAACTAGCCTTTTAAAGAGCTTTTAAACACAGGGGTCATAGTCTTCATCATTGAGTCTGCAGAGTTTGGTGACCTTGAGATGAAAGTCAAGATGGATCTTTCATACAGTGTTTCTCCAAGAATTTTATTTCTTGAAACTGGGTGTCAACAGTACAAATACCACTCTGCACTGACATCCAAGATATTAACAATAATCCATGTATCTGGTGTGGGACATGAGAATGATTATATATGGCAATCAATGAACAGCACCAATACCACCACAGCAAGACTCAGTCTCCATGCTTTTTAGTCTTGTGGTACAGTGCAGACAAAACCAAGTGGATGACTGGATGATCACTAACTGGAGCATTCTGAGGGAGCTGGACTGCTCATCACACAGACTCATCACACAGACAACTATCATTATACAATAAATATGTAATCCAAACAGTGACATGGTAAAATCCAAAACATATCAAAGTATTTTCATTAGATCGGAAGGGGATGACACTGAAACCAGAGGAAATGTGTCGGGGATGTTTGATTTTGAATAAAAGATGCATTGGCAAACTCAAATCTGACCCTGAACCACATCCACAGCCGAGTCTGTCTTACAGCATGTACAGTATGGACGTGTGTGTCAGAGAGGTTAATCTTATATGTGCTAACTGTACACTGTGTGTTGGGTGTCTATCGGTAGAGGTAATCAGCTTGTATGTTGGCAGCTATCTCTGCCTCCCACTTGTCGCCGTTGTTGAGGAGCTTCTCCTTGTTGTAGAGCAGTTCTTCGTGGGTCTCAGTGGAAAACTCAAAGTTAGGACCCTGCAGAAAGAAGGAAAGATAGAGCATGGAGAGGGGAATGTAAGGGATAAGAATGGGATCAGAGGTAAGAACAGGATTAAAAGGAAGAAAGGAGAGGACAGAAGCAAAGATGAGCACATTCAACACGGACAAACGATGGAGCTTTTAGGTTACCATGGAGATGGTTCACTATTTGTCCTTTTCTCCTACAGTACCTAAACTTTAAATGAAACTATTATCATTATATTCGGTTCCACGGTTCTGGATCTAAAGGTTGGTTCTGCACAGGCACTGGGATGGAACACATCTAATTTGCATTTTCTTAGACCATTAAATACATTTTTACAACGTTCTTGTCTGATGATTGTGTGCCTTCCCTGTCAGACTTTCACTTCAACCAACAAACACCACTCAAGTCTAGAAGAAGCACAGAACAATCCATTCTGCAAAAGTGTTAGTCAAAATGGCAACATCTGCTGGGTAACCATTAGCATCACAAGTGAGCAGAAACGCACCTCTACGATGGCGTCCACTGGACACGCCTCCTGACAGAAGCCGCAGTAGATGCATTTGGTCATGTCGATGTCGTAGCGCGTCGTCCTCCTGCTGCCGTCAGCACGAGTCTCTGCTTCAATGGTGATGGCCTGGATACACACATTGTTGGAGATGAAGAGACAGAGCTCCATCTCAGACTTTTCGCTGATGTGGTATTGAGATTAAAATAAAATGGCTATATATATGTTTTTTTTTATATGAGTCCGTCAGAAAGATATGGCCAAAGTAGTTTTATCTTGGTGATATTAAAAAAGGCAGACAAGATGCAATCAAGTCACGTTTAGTATGTTTATGTGTGTACCTGTGCAGGGCAGATAGCTTCGCACAGCTTGCAAGCGATGCAGCGCTCCTCTCCTGAAGGATACCTGGTGAAACATCAAGGACAAATACTTTGTTTAGGTTTGATCTAGAGTGCTGCTACTGCACAAAGGACCATGCACAAATGTAATTCATCTGGAGAAAGTCAAAGACGCTTGCAAAATGTTTATCCTTGAATAAGCGGCTACTCCTAATTACATCAAGTCTAAAACCGCAGGGAGGAAGAGTAAATAGTAGTTTGATCCCTGGCTCTACATGTTTATGTCAATGTGTCCTTGGGCAAGACACTTAACCCCAAATTGCTCCCACAGACTGTGCCTACAGTGTATGAATGTTAGTTAGTTCTGATGGGCAGGTGGCACCTTGCATGGTAGCTCCTCCCATCAATGTATGAAGGTTAGTTAGTCCTGATGGACAGGTGGAACCTTGCATGGTAGCTCCTCCCATTAGTGTATGAATAGATTTGTTCGAGATGAGCCAGTTCTGCGCAGAATCGATAGCCGCACATTGCATGCTGGTTAGATGTGTGTCCAACCTGATCCCGACTTGCTCTGACGTCATGCACACGTGGTCAACGATAATCTTACGAGAGCGAGGCGGACATCGATTTTAGAGCCAGGCGCCGCAGTAGCTCTCCACCGAATGCGTGGCCCAGTGCATTACTGGAAACACCTGGCTGTCGCCACATCAGAGACCTGATTTGCGCTCAGATTTGACAGCAAACACCACGTGTTGTGTAAAATTCTTATTTTATGTGTAGTTGTAATACTTAACGGTGGATTGTTGACTGAAAACATATCGTGTGTGGTTGATACTAATAAATTGATTTATATAATATATCAAAACCAGTAGTAATGTATTTCACAGGCAGACATAAAAATAATAGGATGCAGCTACACACACACACACATTTCTACATGAATGTAATCATAAACACATGAATAAATCCAAGCGTGATCTGTAAACTACAAGTAGACTACAGATTGCAACTAACAAGACGGAATTTTTTCCGTGACTTCCTGTGTATACTTTGAAGTCAGCTGAAAACTGTCCGACTTGACCGCAGTTATTTGAATAAACACCATTTTGTGACCCATCCATCTGTGCCGAATAGAATTAAGAAAATTGCAATCACTTTCAATTAAACCAGATTGCGCGATCAGACAACAAACATGTGCAATCACTTTGTTAGAACAAAGTTCTGTCTGTGCAAAAAAATTATATTTGGCAAAAAATAGCTTATTGTGGCTGCAACAACGAATCGATAAATTTGATAAAGCATCGGCAACAAATTTCATTATCGTTTTGTTGTGTCGTGCGATTATTACGCCACTCAATAAGTCGCGGAGATGTTTGAGTATGAAAAAAAGTTGAGTGGAGCGGAGGTAGAGGAGAGACCATCTGAGAGACCGTGACGTTGTTCTGAAACACATAGTGGCGGCAAGGCTGTTCAACAGCACAGTAGAAGCTCAGATGTGTGTGTGTGTGTGTGTGTGTGTGTGTGTGTGACCATAGAATAAACAACCACTCTGTTTGCTCATCTCTTCTTCCAGATGACGACTGGCAGGAGGAACACAAACGCCTCGCCGGGCTCAAGAGGGATGGGCTAGGAGCAGTAATGGGAGGAGAATTTGATCTAGGCCAGGGGTGGGCAAACTTTTTGGCTCAGGGGCCACATTGACTTTTAAAATTAGACAGACGGGCCGGGCCAGTATCAGATGGATAGAGAGTGTTTGTGTGAACCAATATACATTATAAATAAAAGCCAATAACTAAAAAGTAAAGAGAACTTACATTACTTACTAACGAATATAACTTAAATGACTCAGCTTTTTTGTTTAACTTGCTGGCTAAGTCTTCGTCAATTAGTTATACACGCCGAGTCACTGTCCTGCGTGATAAACTACATTTTTCGAATTTGTTTTTGCTCTCTGGACACAAGAGACCTGTTGCAGAGGGGCTCCATGCAGGAAGCTGGCAGGAGGCTGGCAGGCAGAACCCTATATGTCACATGAGTCCCGTGGGTCTGATGTGCGTTCGTTATGCCGTATAAAACGGACCATGTCTCCGTGGCGCGCTGGCCTGTGGGGGAGGGGTGGAGGTGAGCAGACAGCAGCAGCTGGACTCGCAGCCTGATGCGCTGCAGAAAGCACGGCACGTAAAGACCGCTGTAACGCTTCTCCGTTCCAGACTTGAGTTAAGAAACATCGATGCTGGTCTTTTGCCGTCATCGTGCTTCGGAAAAACGCCCAAAGGGCCGGATCCGGCCCGCGGGCCGTAGTTTGCCCACCCTTGGTCTAGACTCTAGAATTTGCTGCGGGCCAATAAAAACTGACCCGCGGGCCGCAGTTGGCCCGCGGGCCGTAGTTTGGACACCCCTGATCTAGGCGGAGCTGAGGACACATCGTCCACTCATCTCCCTTCCTCGGTGGGCCATTTCCCCCTTCCATCTTCCTTCCCTTCACTAAAATTCTCCTTATCTTCCTCTGGATCTGAAGTACTTAGTTTAATTTCTGGGAGTTTAAAATTGACTTGGCAACAAGCCAAATTGATTGGATAACTACACAGAATTACCGGCCACAGATTTTTCCCTGTCTGATTGTTTAATATATATTGTTTAATCGATCATATGTAGAGCAATAATATACCTGGGGATAAAAAGATAATACCTGTTCGGAAAATCCCAACTAAAACTGTCTTTTAAGATGTGGAGGATCGAGGAGGGGGAGGTGACTTGGCTGAGTCCTTGGCTAGACTCATCCTGGAGGCTGACCCCGCCATCGCTGGGGTTGGAGCTGCTGAGAGACCGGGGCCATCCCTCGGCTCTTCACGTTCCAGCCTGTCCGCCCTACAGGGATTGGACCAGCCCAGAGTCCTGCCCCAATCCTCCTCCATCCCTCATCCCACTCAACCACACCAGCATCCCCATCACCCAAAATCACAAAAACAAAATTTGCTTTGGAAGGCTTTACAATCTGTACACATACGACATCCCTGTCCCAGGACCTCACATCGGATCAGGAAAAACTCCCCCAAGAAACAGTAAAAACCCTTTCACAGGGAAAAAAAATGGAAGAAACCTTCAGGAGAGCAACAGAGGAGGATTCCTCTCCCCAGATGGACATAAGCAATAGATGTCATGTGTACAGAATGAACAATGTAACAGAGTTACAGCACATTCAATAAATATGTCAGAAATTATTCATGTCAGATAGCCATCTTAAAGATGTGATGTGTAAAATCTGGCCTGGAACATGAACTTTGAACAGTACCAACAGAATGTGAAGAGGTTACAGTGTATTATGTCACAGGGATAGTAGAAGGGAATGAAATGCTGCCCCCTATTTGTTTGGAGCATGTGGCCAATTATAAATTTCACCAAATTTGCCACATTTTATGTGGACGTCCAATCAGGGCTGATGGTAAATGTATACTGAAGAAATATAATCTCTGGCGCGTGCTATATTGACAGACAGCTGATTTAGCAATGGTGACAGTGCTTACATGTACCAGGATGTAGGGCTGCAACAACGAATCGATAAAATTTGATTATTAAAAGCGTTGGCAACGAATTTCATTATCGATTCGGTATGTCGCGCGATTAGTATGCCACTCAATAAGTCACGGAGATGTTTGAGTATGAAAAAAAAAGTTGAGTTGCGCACGGAGGTAGAGGAGAGACCATCTGAGAGACCGTGACGTTGTTCTGAAACACATAGCGGAGGTAAGGCCGTTCATCAGCACAGTAGGAGCTCAAATCGGCAGGTTTTGTTCCGTTTTGAAGTGAAGACATAACGTCCCTCCAGCAGCTTTCTGCTGTTTACTTGTTATTAGCTTGACAATTTAGCGTTAGCTCGTAAGAACAGAGCAATGCGTCTGAACAAAGGGAGTGAGAGAGTGCATGTGTGTGTGCGTCTGTGAGTGTTTGTGAGTGTGTGTGTGTGCGCGTCTGTGAGTGTGTGCGTCTGTAAGTGAGTGTGTGTGTTTGTATGTGTGTGTGTGTCTGAGAGTTTGAGTGTGTGCGTCTGTGAATGTAGTGTAGAGATCAAGTTCTGACGTTCAAACAAACCCTGTTAAGTTTTCTGATTTGTATTTTTCTTTATTTTTTATAAGTTATTTATTGTTCTGACAGCTTGTTTTTTTTGTGCACTTTATTTAATAAAAGCCTATATATTTGTCAGAAAGCATACATGTGTATGTTTGTGTTAGTCCATTACGGTTGCTCTCAATTCATGCTCCATATTGAGCTTAGATCTGTTTTAAGAGGAAACAGCAGAAAAGCTGAACTCACGGAGGCAGGATGTGGCGAGTCGCCGTCACTCATGTGCTAGTGTAACCTGTTAACAGCGTAAAGTAAGCATTTACACAAAAGTACAGGCATGTTGCCATGTATTTATTAATTACTTAGTTTTATGTCAGTGTACTTTTGTAATATGTAGAGTTCTCAATAAAGTTCTTGAAATAAAACAAAACAAAAATCTGCATTTCCCCCTGACCCCTTCCTGTAATACTATAGTTTGAGATATACTGGGTTTGTCTCTCCAATTCACTCAGATTTAGAGAGCATTGTTTTGTTGCAAAAGGATAATTCAATGAAAATTATATTGTTGACAAATGCAAATTCCATCATTGTGAAAAAACAATAATCCCTGTGTGAAAGGTTATTCACAATCTAACTTCGGAGCGGCTGTTCGTTTTTAAGCAATTATTCTTTTTTTTATTTAAATCCAACAACCCACAGTCCACTGAGTGGTCGTCCTCACCTGCGCAGTGCGTGTTCTCCTCTGAAGCGGGGTGACAGTGGCCCTTTCTCAAACGGGTAGTTGATGGTGGCGGGCTCTCTGAACAGGTAGCTCATTGTCATGCCCAAACCTGACATCAAAACACAAGCATTCATGCTTGAATGATAAAAAACACTTCTCTAACTGACAAATACAGAGTACATGGACAAAGAACATTTTCCAGCAACCAGACCACCTCCAGTGGTGGAGATAATTTGTTCAGATTTACTGCAATAACTTCTTTATGAACATCTAACTGCAGCACATAGTGATAAAAGAAAACCTAGTCAGGAAAGGCACCGAATAAACAAATAGCTCAGCAGTCACATACCCTTATGGGAGGGGTATTCAACTAAAATGCACTGAGGTTCAGTTATTTATTCATGCAAAGGTCCGGAACATAATTAATTAGTTAAATTATGAATTTGTGCCATATGTTTTGAAGTAGTCAACGTCTATATGTAATCTGCTATCACTGACTGTCAAATTAAAGAAAGAAAGTTCAATTGAACAACATCTTAACAAAATTAGTTTTTACAGATTTCCAATAAAACTTAATTATAAATAATACATACTCTAATAATACATACATTATCTTCTTATTTCATGTAAAATAAAGGCTGGATTTAAAACAAAAAGATTTTGAAAAATATGACTCTTAAAATAAAGTACTTGATTTTAGTCAAATTAATTTGAGTGAATTGTCCTGCAGCTTTAAATTTTGTTTATTCAGGCATTAAGCAATGTCAATCAAAAGAGCCAATATATTCTATTCTTGTCATCTAAAAAGAGAAAGTGTGCAGGGAGTTTACATGATCATTAAACCATTACCTGGTTATTAAACCACTTTACCTGATTATTAAACCACTTTACTTGGTTATTAAACCACTTGTTTCAGCTCATTTCTCCTCTCTGTTCACATCATTGTTGGGCAGTTAATTCATGTGTTAGGGTTCTGATCATATTAATTCATGTGTTAGGATTCTAATGATATTATTCATGTGTTAGGATTCTAATGATATTATTCATGTGTTAGGGTTCTGATCATATTAATTCATGCTTTAGGGTTCTGATCATATTAATTCATGTGTTAGGGTTCTGTAAAATGCACTGCTATGAATATGTGTGACATTCAGCTGACCTCTGAAGAGCTCTGTCCACAGCAGCGTCTGAGCAGCTCGGTCTGTGATGGACTTCATATCTGTGGGGACCTCTTGGGCATTCACATACTCTGGACACACAAACACAATTAGGCCAGAAAGATGGTGTTGAGAGTTGTAAACTGTGAGGGGATTGTGAAAGCTGAACATTTATAAGCATACATCAGAAAAGATTAAATCACTTTCAATCTTTCTAAGTAATTTAGTCAGATGGTCTAAGGCTGCAGTCGAATAGTCAAAACATCACCTCCTAACATCTATTCCTAACCACTTTTCCTTGACCTCTGTGGAAAACGTCACAGGGTCAAGGAAAGATGGGAAGGAGAATTCATGAGGAGTTAGGAAAAGACAACCACGGTGTTACGATGTTAGTGACGTCGGTCTGCAGCGATGACACTACAATGTTGTAGTCCATCTCGGACTACAATCACAATAATAATAATAAGAATAATAATAATGATGTCCTCCAGCGTGTCCTGGGGAAGACCCAGGACACGCTGGAGGGATTATATCTCCCAGCTGGCCTGGGAACGCCTCGGGATCCCCCAGAATGAGCTGGTAGATGTTGTGGGTGAGAGAGGGGCCTGGGTCAGCCTGCTTGACCTGCTGCCACTGCGACCTGACCCCGGATAAGCGGGTGAAAATGGATGGATGGATAATAATAATAATAAAGCGCATCTTAAATACTTTGTCCTTGTTCTTACAATTTAATAAAAAGCATGGTTCAAAAGTATTACTTTATTAACGAGGTTGGAATAGAAATTAAAAGAATATGAAAGTGAAACCACAGAGTACAAAGCTACTAAACTGTCTCTGTTCAGCTTCAAACATGCTGAATTAAATATGTTCTCCCACTAACAATGTCTCATTATGTCTCCCTTTATGTTGTTATGGTTTATATGCAGATTATTATCTGATCATAAGAATATGCAGACAACAATTTATGAAACAACAACTTTGTTTAATCTAGAAGTGTTGACTTGATAGTGTTTTATTGTAATGTGATAAAATAGTCAAATTTATAGTGATAATAGAAGAGCTCGTCCAGTTTAACCCTTTCATCAAAGCTTCTGTAGCTGAAGTCAGATAAAAGAATGAGGGCTGAGATGCAGTACAACACCAGAGAGAGGATATCAATACAGCAGTTTGATCACTTTACAGCAGTTTTCAGCAACAGCAATTTAACATTTGTAGTTTACCAGCAGGTTCAACAGATTATTAAAAGTTTTCCAAGTTATGGCAACGGTTATTTACATGATCTGCGTTTGTCGGTCATGATCGTTTGTTCTCGTGAACGACCGAATGGCAGTTAGAACCTTCCTAACCAAAAATGACTATTCGACTGCAGCCTAAGTCTTTTCTTCTAGCTTTGTTTGTTTTTTCCACACAGCAGGTTGCGTTGTGGTTGGGTAACATGTATGACATCTCCCTGATGTATACCATTTATGAAATCTTCACAATTAGTGGATTCATTGCAGAGGAAAAGATTGTTAGTCAACTGCTTAAAAATTCTAAAAGACAAAAACTGTTTTCAAGAAAAATTATGCATTGAAACACGTCACTCAGGAAATTAACTACACCGTTGTGTGCCACAATAGAAAAAGAATAACTGCACAAAATCGAGCTCAATATACAAATAACATTGTCAATGCTAAACATACCTGCAAAGTTCTATGCTTGTGAGCCTACTACATTACATTTAGCTGACGCTTTTTTCTAAAGCGACTTACAATAAGTGCATTCCACCGTGAGTACAAATAAGAATCAAAATAACAAGAATCAAGAAGGTACAATTTCTTCCATAAAGTTCAACTACAAAGTGCTATCAGTAAGAGCCATTCCAGTTCTACTACGGTGCTACTTTTTTATTCAAGGTATAGTCGAAAAAGATGTGTTTTTAGTTTGCAACAGAAGATGTTGAGACTTTCTGCTGTCCTGATATCACTCGGAAGCTCATGCCACCATCGAGGAGCCAGGACAGCGAATAGTTGTGACATTGTTGAGTGTTTAGCTCGCAGCGACGGAGCTACGAGCCGATTGGCAGAAGCAGAGCGGAGTGAACGAGTTGGGGTGTAAGGTTTTACCATGTCCTGGATGTATGTTGGACCAGATCTGTTCACAGCACAGTACGCCAGTACCAATGTTTTGAATCGGATATGGGCGGAGGAATAAATAAATTCTAATCCTGTTCTACATTATTTATGATAATTGAAAAAAACAAGAATTCTTTAGATTAGTTTATCATGAAAAAGAAAACGCCTCCTTTCTCATGATAAAATATAGTTGAGTGTGTAAATATTGTTTGTTTATATCATAAATTGTGCTGGACAAATTCTCAATGTTAGATTGATTGGCATTAAAACAAGTTTTTAATCATAAATCCTGCTGACATATCCATGTGTTAAACTTACATTTGAGGTGAGCACAGAGAAAATGATCCTAATAAGCAGATGCAGCATTTTAGTGTTAATGGCAAGCTGAGTTTTGACAGAAGGTTAACTTTAAATTAGGGATGCACCGATACCGGTATCGGGGGCCGATACTGCGTTAAAATACTCGTACTCGTATCGGTTTCAATTGCCGATACCAAGAACCGATACCACTCAACAGTATTTCACTACAACAAACTGGTCGCGCTTTGTGGAGAAAAAGATTTGTTGTCCTACCTGACTTCAACGTCTAGGGCAGGGGTCGGCAACCCGTGATCCAGAGCCGCATACGGCTCTTTCGTAGCTCTCTTGCGGCTCTTGCAGCAAGGTGTGTAGAGCAATGGTGCGTTCACACCGAACGCGACACAAATTACTGCCGTCCCGCCGGTTTGAATCAAACTGTTGCTGGTCCGCCAGAAGTAGCGCTGGCAGCGGCCTCATTCAGACGCTGTTGTGCGGCTACGGATGATATTATTGTAGCCGAGTGTCTGTTGTGTGTCTATATTTGTAATTCTAATAAAATGAAAACACGCTGCAGGGTAACTTGAACCACTTTTTTATCTCCTTCACACACGTATATCCCACAATTCCACTCCTGCTTTCCTTTCCGTTTCTCCCTCCACAATAAAAGCACCGGAAACATAACTTGGAACACAGCTTCCTATATAATTGCTCGATCCCTAATATTACCCAAAACCACCAGACACAGGAACAGCTTCTTTCCACTGGCCGTCACCCTGATGAACAATTAATCAGACTCCCCCATCTGCACTACCTGCACTAATTGGACTACTTTTTCTTTCTAATGTCTTTTTTTAAATATTTATCTTGCTTATTGTAAATGTGTATATATGTACAATGAGAGCTATGTGTAACCGGAGTCAAATTCCATGTGAGTGTAAACACACATGGCCAATAAAGCTGATTCTGATTATGATTATGAACCCGGACACGGGGGCGTTTTATGGTCCGACATTAGAGGGACTTCCACAAGACGTTTAAAGCTTGGGATAGCCTTCTGTTAATTTTGTACTATAGGCTTGACATAATCTGCAGAGGATAAAATAAAATCTGCCTCCAAATTAATTGCACTTTCATGGAGACCAAATCTAAGAAGTATCGGTATCGGTACTCGGTATCGGCAAGTACACAAATAAAAATACTCGTACTCGTATCGGTTTGTAAAAAGTGGTATCGTTGCATCCCTACTTTAAATATAAGGCTTGGCTGAAATGGAGGAAATAAGTTTAGGAATTAGTATTAGTATGTGTCTTTTTAAATACATGACTTTTTCAACATGTTCAGTTGGGGTGCCTTGTAATGAACACACTATTAGGAATATATATTACAGTAAGAAAAGTTCAAAGTAGTGCAAGACTGCTGCCAAAGCAAAGTGAGCAGTGGAGGAAAAGGGCGTGATTGAGTCTTTCTGACCAAATGCTGCACCTATAATTTATTGAGTAATTCGTTCACCTCATAAGAAACAAAATTGGGTACACTTTGGATTTTCAATACAACACATTAAGCTGTGTTTGTGTGTTGTGGTACTTACTGAATCCTTCCCTTTGTGTGGACACACTGAAGGACCTCACTAGAATCTGTCTGGCCACAAAAGTGCCTGAAAGGAAAGATAAAGTGCATTATCATTAAGATGCTACATCCTATTGACTATACAGCCTGAAGTGTGCTTAACAACAGCAACTATAAAAAAGACACATCTACTGTTTGGTCATCTGCTGAGAGCAGGCAGATCTATTTTTGTAATCTGACATGGCTCGTATTGACACACCTGTGTGAACACTTTTGTTATGTCATTTCCAAATTATATATTTATTTTTTACTACTTTTTAACTATCATTTTAGGTGCACTGTAATTACTAGTATTTTCTTTTAAGTACAGCTGTTCCTTTGGCTGAGAAATCTTACCTGGTCTTGACATGAAGTAAAGTAAACGCAATGTTGCAGCCATCACGTCTTTGAAGCTGAAACTAGACAAGAAACCATTAGGAAACAGGGGCGACTGTGGCTCAGTGGTTAGCAAGTATGTCTTTCAATCAGAGGATCGGTGGTTCATATCCCGGCTCAGCCAGTCCATGTCGTTGTGTCCTTGAGCAAGACACTTGACCCTAATTGCTCACCGTTGCTGTGTCTACGGTCTACTGTATATGTAAGTCGCTTTGGATAAAAGCGGCTGGATTAAAACATTATTTGAAGCAAAAATGGATCTCCATGTATTAAAGTAAACAGTCCTTCGATACTCCAAGGTTAAATCCCAAGTCTCTTATTTGTCGTTTCCGCACTCCTCGCTCGACTCCAGAGCACTTATTTCTGCTCCGAGGTGGTCTAATTTCTCTTAAAAGATATTTCCTTAGCTACATCCCAAGTCTCTTAATTGCATCCCTGTTTCCCTCACTTGTGTCTTTTCCTTGCGCCTAGTCCCTCCCACCAGGGATGCATGAAGACGCAAGGAAACCATGCGAGGAGAGAGGACACAAGGAAATATGTTGATACGAAATGCGCGTTTGTCTTACTTAATAATTATTTAGGTCTCCATATATTTTTATTCTGATTGTGACATCATTATAAAATAACCCACAATATGATTATAGTTTCTCTTCAACACTGGAATTATGTTTTTTGGCTCAGTGTTTCAGGTTAAACTTAAATTAACTCATAAAACCCAACACTAAGGTATGATCAGCCTCACGCGAGTGAATGGAAAGAACGATACATGCTGTAAAAAGTGTTTTAACCAGATGGTGAATCAAAAAAAACAGATCAAATATATAATTTAAATTGAATCTGTGATCATCTTCACACTGGTATGAAACTCCAGCAATCAGTCGGATCAGCTGCAGCGTCCAATCACATAACTGATGAACACTGAGGGGGCGTGTTAAGCGATAAAACACTTCCTGGAGGCTCGTTCTCGTGGCTCTTCTACTTCTACTGGCGGAATACATTTGTATTATTTAGTTAATTGTTTGCTTCTGTATGTTTATTAAATAACGCATAATATGATTATGGTTTCTCTTCAACACAAATAAATTAACTATGCTCAATGTGCCGGGGGAAATGTAATTTGCCTTAAGAACAATCAGATCAGTCTGATCCACTCCAGCTCCAATCAAATAACTGATGCACAAGGAAGGGCCGTAGATAGATAGATAGATAGATACTGTAGATAGATATACTTTTATTAATCCCGCACAGGGACATTTCTTCACTACAGCAACATTTATACATACAGGTACGAAATATAATATAAAAAAATGCACAATATATACAAAAAATAGAATAAGAATAATGCAATATATATAAAAATATTAAATTAAGTAAAGCAAACAATTTAGCTAAACAACAGTGTAACAGTGTTATAGTTGAGTGATTCATTTGGCAGGAATTATCTCCTGTATCTCTCCTTGTGACAACAAAGCTGGATTAGTCTGTGGAAAAAGTGCTCCACTGTGGAGCGTGTGTATACAATATGGTTAATAATTTAGACTGTCCAGGTTTGCAGCCAATGATTGAGCCGTCCTGGAAGGCTGCTCTTGTACATTCACGTTCATTGCTCCTCAGAGCCAAAGTAGATTTGTTCGAGATGGGCCAGTTCTGCACAGAATTGATCACCAGCAATCGTCGTACAATGCATGCCGGTTAGATTTCTTTCTGACTTGATCCCGACTTGCTCTGACGTCATGAATACAACAAAAACATATCACAAATTTGCCTCAGATGGCTATACAATCTCTAGACATTGAACATCCTGTCCCGGGACCCTAAAATCAGAACAGGAAAAACGTCCCCCAAAAAAACTTTACCGGGAGAAAGAGGGAAGAAACCTCAGGGAAAGTAACAGAGGAGGATCAGGATGGACAGAAGTGTGACTAATGTCATGTCCTTGTTTAAGCGAGGAGATGACAAATAAGAGACTTTGGATGTACCACCAATTGTCTGCCATAAACCCAAATGGCGCAAGTTTGAGTCTGACAAATACCATCCGGTGACATTGCGACATTTTGGATTATAGGAGGAGCCCTATTGCGAACTATTAACGTATCTGTAACGTTAGGTTCTAAAGTTAAACCCGCTGAATACGCTGAGACGTTACCTGTCATGCGCCATGAAGTTACATTCGTGTTTAACAGCTGTTAACGTTAGCCTTATCTTACTCAAACTCTAACATTCAGTCACAGCAACCTAACTTTGGTGTTCACTCTTAAAGTAAAATCGCAATTCCTGACCTAACGCTCACAATTCGCGCTACCTTACTCCGCTAGCATGACATTGTTTAGCTAACATTAGCCAGTATCTTGCCAAAAAAAAAAAAAACACGACGGTGATCACTCTACTTCGCAGCGCATCAGAACTGTGATGTGCACAATAAAGGTAGTTTGGGTTTATTTGTGTGAAGTAAAGGCTAAGCATTAGCTAATCAGTAGCCAAGTACCAGAACATAAGACACTGTCAAGGACCTTTGCACAAAGGTCGCGTGAGGTGATTTAAGGCCTATTTTGTTTCTTTCGAGGTCAAATATGAAATATAATTAATCAACAATTTGCTGTGACGAAATACGCCTCGTAAGAAATAAAATGTTATGAATTTAAATGGTTTTAAACTCACCGAAAGTCGCTATTTGGCCTTCTAAACCAGAACAGCGGACGATTTGCGAAACGGACCCTGCGTGTACAGGAAGTTCCCCAACGTCATGGCGTCATTATCTTCTTCTTCTTCTTCTTCTATTTTAGTTTTATGGCGGAAAAGATGCATTACCGCGACCTACTGCATTGGAGTGTGGACCAGCGTTATCTATGCCTTTAATCAAATAAAATAAAATAAAAAGGGTGCTACATCAATTCGGTGGCCTAAATCCTTCCACTCAATCCTGTTCTTTCAGATATTGTAGTACCTTTCCTGCCCCCAAGGTTAATGCATCTTTTAATTGTATCTCCTCTACTGTCATGGACGTTATCTCCTTATTTGGGGTTTAATAACGACCGCTTGCGTCCTTACTATTTAATTACTGCCATTTTCTGGATTTAGTTTGCTCCTACAGTATATCGAATTTTCCTCGTCAGTCAAATTCTCCTCGGAAGATGAGCAAACGTCTTAGACATGTCCACTATCAAAACACTTTCTTCCTCTTTTCCACAGAGCCCTGCCATCAATGATCTATTAATTTCCATTGGCATATAAATATATCAATAATATCTAATCACAATGCAAAAGCCAATGGGGATCTTAATAAACAAATAAACAAACTCTCTGTTCCACCTGACCTGGCTGCGTCCTTTCTCTTTCTTTTTGGCTAGTCACCTTAATGAATCATCTTCCTCACCACCTCTTCCCACTAACTCTCCATCCTTTCATCACTACAGATGAATACTTCCTCACTAAAGGTCATGCAGTTGCTGTCACCATCTGTCTCCCCGCCTGCCATCCTGTCACAGCTGTAAAGAACAGTCTAAGAATATTGTTCCAGGCCTATACGGGCCGTGGGTCGAAATCCAACACAATGCTCCCCACAATAGCTGAAAACTACTAAGTCCACTTATTTTCCCTATAGCTGAACTTTCTACTCCAACTATCTATGGTTCTGCTTGTCTGTCTCTCTGGCTGCTCTTCAGGGTTTGTAAGTTAACTCTACTTATATGGGGGTTTATTCATTATTATTTAGAAAGAGACATTATACTTCTTACAATGTTGTCAGGGTAAACCTGCAAGGTACTAATATCAGTGGAAATTATTAATAGTTGTAATTCTGGCATAACTTAAAATACAACTGTACAGGTGTTTAGAGAGAAATAAATCCATGTTCCTGCCATACATTATTTTTTCTCGACACATTATTTGCATCTGATTCCTAATAGAAGCTTATTTTCTGTACTGTTGTTGAAGCTGAATTACGGGGACACACACAATGTGCGTCAGAGCAATTCTTGTTGAGTTAAATGAAGCATGTGAATTTTAATTGAAAATGGTTTTGATGACATGTGCATTTGCAAAAGAGCTCTACGCTATAACACCTATTGTTGAAGGCTGTGGACTTACGGCTCACAGTAAAAGTAAGTGTACCCTTCTCTTTATCAAATAGAAAATATTCTCAGATTGAGGTTTAACACTGTATCTGTAAAAGTGTACATTAACATTTTAACTAGGGTGGTAAATGTAGAAGTCAAGTCAACTTTATTTACATACCCCAAATTCTCCAATCCCAAATTCACCTCAGGGGGCCTTACAATCTGTACAACATACAACACCCTCACCAAACGGTGGCTAATTACAGTTAGAAGAAGTATTGAAAATTGTATTTCACCTCTGTCAGCAGTAGCACCTCTGACTTCCCCCAACTACATGCTGGTGGCTACTTTACAATAAACTCTTATATGCTCTGTATTCCTCATCTTCCAGTGAGTAACCGGTTTAATGGGACTGTGTTGATGGAACGTCCGTGGCCAGAGGCAGAGAAGTGGCTGCTGGTTGTTGTGTTGGGACTGGAGATGGTCATGGGAGTTGTGGGAAACTGTCTTGTTCTGCTGGTCAAGGTCAAGGTAAGGTGTTACGGTTGTTCCTTATATTGGTGTGAAATGGTATTCATGTTAGTTGTGTCTGTAAATACAGAAGCTCAGAATGGACCATAGTGGGAATTAATGTAATGTATTGGTTTTGTGTGATCACTTATATTTGTGTCATATCATCACTTCTCCTCTTCTGTCTTTCTCTTTCAGTGCAGGGGTCAGTTCTGTTGTCGTTATTGGCTTCCTTTCTTCAGCCTCACCATATCAGATTTAGGTACAATTGACACCAATGCCAGTTCATTACGTGATTACATGCTGTAATTTACTTTCTTGGTGTGTAAAACTATCTTACAAACCCACTCTATTTGATTATAGTATAATAATCACATCTGTCATATTGTTTGACATGTAATCTCAGTGCAGGAAGTCAGCATTTCTGATAATGAACCTTGTGTTGTGAAGGCTGCTCCCTCCTCATTATCTCCGGCTCTCTGTTGGCCATGCTGACAGGAGGTCAGAGGTCACCATGGTGTGAGGTCGTCAGCCTGCTCAAGTTTGCCTTCATCACCTCCTCCATCGGGAGCATAGGTAGGTCACTTTGCACCCAGACAATACAAAATAAAAGATGGCAAGCTGCCCCTCACAGAGGCTAAACAACACCGCATTGTTGAATCAAGCTAACACTGAAAGCAGCATCAATCTTTCTTGCATTTATGATCACTAGCATCTGAAGCATCTAACCACTTCACTCAAGTAGAACTTGATTACTGTCTTTGCATTAGTACTACAGTTGTAGGCGAAGTACAATGCTATACCATAGACAATTAATTGTCCCACAATTCCTTTGAAACAGTTCTGTTTTCCTTTATAGCTATCCTCTGTGTGCAAAAGTTGATTGGTATGGCCTCCACAAGAAGTCATCTCTTTGTTGTCATGGCAACAACCTGTTTGGCTTCTTGGGTGACAGGGGTGGTGTTTGGGAGTGTCCCTGTTGTCTACACCTGGATCAGGTATAACGCTTGCTTAATGCTCTCACTTAGTGCTCCATGGTCCACATGTTGTTTCTACATCATGTCCTCTCTCTCATTCAGGTACGACCCTGCAGAGATGCTGTGCGCTGTCTTTTGGGAGAACAGCTACTCAGATATGTTGGTTTACATTCTCTGCACTTTCTCCATCTGTATCTTCCTCCCCTTCCTCCTCATGGTCTTCTGCTCTTTACTGAGCGCCACTGGCTGCCGCTCAAGCTGCAACAGGTGAAATCCCTGAGAAAAGATGATTTCAAGTCACATAATATAAGCTGGAAACTGTTCAGAGGATTTCTTTTGTCATGGAAGTTGTTTATGTCAGGTCATGTCCAATCAAAAGGTGCACTTCCATATACACAGCTAAAGTCAAAGACTTCTCAGTCATAATTAGTTTGTATTAATTGTGAGAATTGGATGCTTTTTGTGGTCATATATGATTTTGAAATCTAATGTGTTTGGGACAGTTGGTTGGATAAAACAAGCAATTTTGTGTTGTCACCTGGGACTATTTTCTGGCACTTTGAAGACGAAGCTTTTGATTCAGTAATCCAAAAAATAATCATCTGACTAATCAATAATGAAAATAGTTTTTCATCTGCAGACCTGACAACGTTGACAAGTAAAAAAGCCTTGGTCAAGACTCTACTCTGATCCCTGGGGTTAGGGGAGGCGGGTTTACCAAAAGGCCTCTATTCCCACTACTTTAAATAGTGGGAATGATGATAAAATGCACTGTAATAGCTTTTTCATGAAGTTTAAATTAGCATGCTGAGAAAGGAGAAGTCAAAAGAGAAATTCAATGTCAATCTAACAAAAATGGAAGGACTCTCTGTCTGTATGTCAACAACTGTTCAGCCGATCGACTTCACACTTAGCAATGTATTGCCCAAGGAAATGCAGTGTTGAGTACGAGCTCTGGAGATACCCAAGACATATTTATTAGTAGTGCGTTATGTACACTGTTTAGTGTAATGAGATGGGACCCCTATTAACTGTTGCACCACCAAAGGCATCTGTTACTCGCTTCTCTCTCCATTTTCAATTCAATTAAATTATTCTTGTTCCCTCTTTGTGTCAGTGATGAGGAAGCAGATCTGTCTACAGTCAGTCCTCTGCTGGTTGCCTCCTGCATGCTCTGCTACACCCCCTTTGCTGTGTCTGAGGTGAGACATGCACTCTCTCTCTAGTTGCACACATGCAACCACACATCAGCTTTTGTATCTGTATGTTCACATGTGTAAAAGCTACAGAGTGAACACATTATTGTACACTCAAGAGACTGTCTTTGTTTCTTTTTCTCCATCAGCTGATCTTGCTGGGTAGGATGGACCTGTCCCCGGCACCTGATTGGTTAAGGACACTGTCATCAGTGATGTCATACCTGGACTGTAGTCTGAATCCTCTTATTTACTGCTCCAATCAGAACTTCCGGGAGGCGGGGCTTGCCCTACTATGGACTAGAAGGAAACCATTGGCAGAGCCTGTCCTCACTTCTATCACTAGAAACGATGTGTACACGTGAGGGGTTCCACAATTATTCCCCAGAAATATCAGGAACCCAACAATGAGACATCCCATAAACAGCTGCATTTATCTGAGGTCAGTATGTCTTACTGGCATGTTTTTAGTTTGACAGGAAGAGACTAAACAAACTGATAAAGAAGGTCAGCAGTGTGCTGGGGTGTCCTCTGGATACTGTGGAGGTGGTGGGATGATAGCTAAGCTGGGCGAGTGTGGCTCAGTGGTTAACAGGTCTGACTTTCAGTCAGAGGATCGGTGGTTCGATCCCCAGCTCTGCTAGTCCATGTCGATGTGTTCTTGAGACACTTAACCCTCATTGCTCACCGTTGCTGTGTCTATAGTATAGCATGTAAGTTGCTTTGGATAAAAGCGTCAGCTAAATTAAATGTAATGTAATCATCCCTGATGAACCACACCTCCCACCCCATGCAGGACACTCTGGCAGCTCTGCACAGCTCCTTCAGCCACCGGCTGATTCATCCCCGGTGTCTGAAGTATAGGTACCGAAAGTCCTTCCTTCCTGCTGCTGTCAGGCTGAGCTCCCAGTAGACCACAAAAACACTTTAGCCACTATAATCATGTTCAACTGGTGCAAATATACTTTATTCCGTCTGTATATTTAATATTGATATTGTATTCTTCTTACTGTTTTTTTTATAATTTGTTTACTTACTGTTTATTTATACTACTTGATTTTTTTATTACTATGTGTCTCTTGTGTGCACCTGCTGTAATCCTGCAATTTCCCCACTGAGGGACTAATAAATGATTATCTTATCTTAATATATAATATCAAGTAATTTGTTGAAATGTTGAAAGTAAAGAAATACATTTTCTAATTGTGATAACTCAACTAAAAGTTTAAAACGTTGAAATGTTTCAATTAAAGTTTTTATCAACATATCAATGTGGATTCGAATCATAAACTATAGCTTACAGCCAAATAGTTCAAGTTCCCTCATTGTACATCCTACACTGATTTTGTGTTAAATATTTAGATTTTTCAAATATTTTATTCATTCAAGTCAAGTTTTATTCTTTTCCCCCAACGTGAAGGTCAGAACACAGTCTTGAAGCCATCGCAACATTGCCTGGAAAAATATCAGTAGTTGTGTTTACAGTCTGTATACATAAGTTCATTTATCACATAGCTCAATTCAGCATAACACATTTTAAATCATGGTTTATGGTTAAATGTGTATATGGCTCTGGGCACCAGAGTATTTTCAAGTGTTTGAGTGCACTTAAGACACAGCTCATTTCTATAACAGGAAGTCAACCAATAATTCTTTTGGATCTTAATAATATCAGTGTGGGGGCCAAGATGTGGAAGAGTTTAACATGTCAAATCATCTGAATCCATTCGTGCAAAAACAATATTTTTTTTATAGAAAATGGAATGAGGTCAGATACACCATTTGCAAAATAATTACAATCTAACATTAGATATGCACATCACAACGTTCATTAAATTGAGCAGGCAATCGAGCATTGTGGTCTTTGGGGCTGTGGAAATATTTACTTTCACTCTTTTTGTTGTGTTCTGTGCTATATTCCCCCTTATTTTTTTTGGTGTACTACATATGCCCCATGTCCCATGTTGGACCCAATCTGTGATTTTGGTTTTATTCCTATTTTTTCTTGCTATGTGGATATTAGCAATTATTATGTCGGTGATATAATCAGGCCTAAGAGTCAAATCACTCAGTATGAAAGAGTCTCTCGGTTCTTCTCACTCCTGCCGTGCGGTGGGCTTCCCCTGCGCCCTCTGCGTCAGTGTGCTCAGGAAGCAGAAGCTGAAATGGAACTGCATCACGTCGCACACTTTGGACCAGAAGTGTCCGGTGAACCGCTGGAACAGTCGGTACCGAGCGAGCCAGTGATCCAGCAGCTTCAGCACCACGAATCCCGCGCATGACAGCACCGTCAGCACTAGATATCTCCGCGTGCGAGCATCGCCGTGCGCAAGCTGCACGCGAACGCCCTTGTACACCGCGAGGACGACGTGACACCCCAACGCCAACTCGAAGCCGCGCTCGTGCGCCAGCGCCAGGCCGTAGCTGAGAATAGAGGACAGTTCGTGCGCTGCCGCGTGCAACGCGCTCCACTTCGCTGGCCTGCGTTCGATAAAGCCGATCCACACCGGAACCCACGTGAAGATCGGTAAGGTGAGCCACTGGTCGAGCACGGCGGGCGCACGCCGCAGCAGCGCCAGGCGCGTCCACTGCACGGGTCCGTACAGGACTGCCATGAGGGCGAACACCTCTCTCATGTAGCGGCTCTGTGACGTCTCTTGGACGTCTGTGTGCCACAGTAGCCAGTACAGTCCCATGTAGATGTAAGCCAGGTTAACTAGACAGTTGCAAGGCATGGCCAGGAAAGCAGGCAGGCCAGCCACCACCGTCTCTGCATAATGGTCAGAAGACAAGTCCACCTGAACGTCGTCGAACAGGCTGGAGTTCGCCCAGGCGACACAGAGCACAAAGGGCACCGATACGTGGAGCAGAGCCGACTTCATTATTGCTTCTTTGAAAACACAACCCGGAATGACTGACGCTCTAAACGCTGGAATGTTTTCTGCGATCAAAAGTCGGAGCTGTTGTTTTTATTCCGGGTTTCAAAATCACATGGGTGAAGGTGGAGGGTTTCGATTGGCTGCATTGCTGTCAAGTTTGAACAGAAACTATTTATTTAAGAGAGTGGAGGAAGGGTCCTACATGAAAAAGCAACAAATGATATTGATATCATTCAATATTAGCCATATTGATTCCCAGGCACGTGCACAGATAGACCCCTAGTGGTGCTCAAGCACCTGCCCATTTGCCCTGAATGAGAAAAGTGCCCCTTCTACCGGAGCCCAATTTTTTTCTTCATTCATCAGTATTCAAGAATAAAAATTACTCTCTCTGTCATCAATTCCCCACAAATGTGTTTTGAAATCTGACGGGGCATTTATTTGAGTTCTTGTGAGAATTTCGCCCCGACATGCTCCGCGGCGCTCACAAGCCCCGCCCCTCCTCCTCCACTTAGTGCTCGTGCAGTGCTGAGCGCCAGGCCAAACGGGTGCAGCCTACTTCTTCTCTGACCCGCAGCATCAGACAAACAGGTAATGACGGTGTTTGTGCAATCCCCCGACGTTGTTTGGTGATAAATTAACCACAACATTAGCGCCGCTGAAAACATTACGTCATAACTGGTCCGACGTTTCCTAAAAAAATAAACAAACAAAAAACTCACGAAATCCGTGATTTCAAAGCCTTGTCCAGCTGTTTACTGATGTTAGTCATGTTTAATGAAGAGAGAGAGGGAGAGATATACAGGCAGGCATCTTCTTTGTGTTGTTGTATAAATGCCGTTTAGACAATTTCGAAAGTATGTTGATCAGTATGTAGTATGTAGCCAATCATCTTTATTCATAAGGAAAATGTAAGCTAGCTGTCTAATCTAGCTAGCTGTCTAGTCAGAAAACAGTAAAAAATGTGTGTGTACTGTGTTGTCAGCTTTATAGAGATTATGTAAGTCACTCTTGATTATTATGCAGTGCATAATAATCAAGAGTGACTTACATGATATTCATTTATTTATTCAATTTGATAATTTGAGTTAGTTTGTTAACAACAATAAATATATAAGTTGAAAATATCCTACTGTGTTTTTTATTTATTTATTTATTATTATTTTTAATTTCATAAATAATTTTGGCGATGGGTGCCCTTTTTTTTGGTTTGAGCACCTGCCCCCCAAAATGTCTGTGCACGTGCCTGTTGATTCCCTTAGTAGCTGTATGCTGCCGTTCATGGAAAAGTGCCGCTACTTCCGTTTCGTCTGAGTTTAACATCAGGAAGTTGTCATCAAGGTTTTGTCTTTGATAAATAATCCTTTATTTATCCCCTTGGGGAAATGTGTCTCTGCATTTAACCCATCCTTAGAATTAAAGAGCACTGTGCTGCCCTGTGAAGCGCAGGGGGTTCAGTGTCTTGCTCATGGACATTTCCACATGCAAACTATGGGGAGACCAGGGATCGAATACCTTGTGGTTTCAGGATGACCACTTTACCTTTAATACCAATCACCTGGGGCCGGTATTTCAAAACTTGTAATCCAGATCAGAATGATCCGGATAACCAAATCCTCCTGTCCTCAGCCACGGATCAACCTGATCTATCCCGGTATTTCAAAACTTTGCCGGATTGGATCAGAGTGATCCTGATACCGGCAGATTGGGATGTCCAAATCCGTCCCGCCCCCTGGATCACAGACAGGAAATGGAGCGAACATTTTACCGAAAAAAGGAGAAGCGGGCACAACTATTGTCTCTAAAAGTATAATCTTGGTCAGTGCTGATGCGTCCTAATACTAGATGAAAGGCAATCATTATATTGAGTTAATAAATTACGTAAATCAGCACAAAGTTGTAAGAAGAGCTCGGCGAAGTCAAATGAAGCAGACTTCGCGCTAATGCGAGCTACCGCTGCTCCATTGACTTCTGTGTTAAAGAGCTAACAAGTTAGTAAATAGGCAAGCGTCTGTATGTCGCGGTCCACAGTCCACATTTTAATGCATTTACTCGCAAGGCATTGTGTGTAGATTTTAAAATGTGTTGTACATATCTTTTTAGGAAACAGTTGTCAACAAAAAGGACAGCCCTAACACCTTAATGTTTGTTTTTCTTTACAGATGTTTGTGGAAAGAAAAGACAGCCAGTTAACACAGACCTGCTCCAAATGGAATAACCTTTTGAGCTTTGGCTATGAACATTAAGTGTGTTTGCTGAATGCATTTTAATAAATACATTGGTTTTTTTTTACTTCAGTTTTTCACAGTGTTTGCTGAAAAAGAAAGGAATGTGCAAAGAAAATAAACATTGATCAAACAGAAGTGAAGCGTAGCTATATTACATTACATTACATTTCATTTAGCTGACGCTTTTATCCAAAGCGACTTACATGATATACAGTAGACCGTAGACACAGCAACGGTGAACAATGAGGGTTAAGTGTCTTGCTCAAGGACACAACGACATGGACTGCCGGAGCCGGGGATCGAACCACCGACCTTCTGATTGAAAGACCGACTTGCTAACCACTGAGCCACAGTCGCCCCTATATCTGTATCAAACAAGGAACTTTGGGAGCAGTTACACTTAGGCTGTTCAAACCTTTACATGTAATCTCCCACAAATCCACCTCTGAGGTGGGATCAGGGTAATCCTGATTTTTAGGATCAAACTGATCCAGATTTCCCACTAGAGTTTTTTTTTCTTCAGGATCAGATTTGTTTTGAAATACCAGTTATGGGGATCTGATCAGGATTTAATCCAATCCAGGATAATTAATCCTGTGGGATAATTTTGACCGGGCCCTGGTCTAGTCTCTGTAATAAGATGTCATGGTCAATGGTGTTGAACGCAGCACTAAGGTCTAATAGGACCAGAACAGTTACAAGTCCCATATCTGATGCAACTAGAAGGTAATTCGTAATTGTCACCAGTGCTGTCTCCATGCTATGATGCTTTCCTCAATAAAAAGTCCTCAAATAAACTATTGCTATGTAAAAGGTCACACAACTGATTTGCAACTACTTTCTCCAGAATCTTAGAAAGGAAGGGAATGCCATGTCCGCATCACATTTTAGATTTTTGAATGATAAACCAGCCATTTTGTAACGATAAACTGTACGCTTGACAAAAACCTTGTTTTATGCACGCATTATTGACATGTATGCACATGTTAAATACTTTATAATTCAGAATATATGTTTTTACTTTTGAGAATGAGAGCAAAAAGCCAACTTTGTTTGTTTTTTCTTTTAATTAGATAGTTACCAAACAATGTTATCTTAACCATACATGTTTTAACTTAGTTCAATAAATGATGGAGGTAAGAGAATGATGAATGTGAAAAAAGGGTTCAGCAGTTCAAATCATTTGTCATGATTCTTGCCTCTGGTTTTTTCTATATTTGGCTTTTATTTTATGTGAATGCAAAAGGTGCTACAGTTTTCTTGAATATCATATCAACAGGTCCTTAGAAAAAAAGACTGCAGAGAGAAAACAGACTGCTATTTTCCCCAGACTGCATGAAAACATTGATTAAATGAACAACTGCAAGAACATCTTCTTAAAACACATAATTATACCATGCACCTCCAATAACTGATGCCTTCAGGCTATAGCTCAAACCACACTTTCACAGAAAAACTAAAATGAGTGCTTTGTTTTGGTAGCTGACATCTTAGTGACCTCTCCAGAGGAAAGTAGAACTGAGAAGCAATGTGACTATGTTAGACAAGTTCATGTTGCCTGAAGAAAGCGTCTTCTCATGGTGCTTTTGTCACATTTGACCTTGAATCCAGCCAACACTGAGCCCGTATTTTAATACGCGTAGTTTCATCCATTAACTGTCCACCTCCACAACTTTTATCTTCTCTTGGTTCCTCCAAAACCTGGGAAACAAAGATGTTACTCAGCCAGCTGCACCTTGAGCATGTCTCTGGATGCTACTGAACTACTGAGACATTCATTGTAAACTCTTTGCATTCCCCAAAGAAAACTAAATTGTTATAACCCTGATCTAAAATTTTATTTTATTTTCTCTCTGCAAGCCTCTTAAACAGTATGTATGGAATGCAGACTCAATAATAATATGTATTAGGGGTGGGTGACATGAATAAAACCAGTGAATGGTCAACAAACTATCTAAAGGAAAAGGTCAATTAGGTATTAAGGGTGTTTTCATTCTTGGTTCCTTTCAGAGGAATGTCACAGGTGTTAAAGGTTGATATGTGCCAACAGGCAGTTCTACCTGAAGCAGTGCGTGTCCCAGAGAAAGATGGGGAGCCAGCATGAGGACGTCTGCTGCTGCTGGAAGCGAAGTGGTCATAGTTGTAGGGCTGGCTTCTGTAAACACAGCACAAATAAGCAGAAAGCTCTTACTAGAGTAGAAGTGGAAGAATCCCCACCCCAACCCCCCACATCTCTTTACAGACCTCTGACGACCAAATAGATATCCTAGCACCCCTCCTGTTCCCATGCCGGTCCAGAAGCCACCTCCTGTGCCAGGAGGAGCTTGGCCTCCTGAGTACTGTTGTCTGTGGGTGTAGTCACTGTGGAAACCATAGCTTGGGTTGGCACCAGGATTGCCTTAACACAACACAAGAACAGATTCAAGATTTCAGCAAGGTAGTTATACCCTAACAATCTTGCACATACTCCTTAACAAAATAATGTGTTACTTTTAAGGACCGTTTTCCAAGGAGCATCTGCAGTGCAAAGCAAAACATATATTGTTACTCTATCCTCGCTTTTCTCAATCTGCATCAGCTACCTGTGAAGTCCGGTTTGAATCCGGGGGGCGGTGGGCCTGCGGTGGAGCCATTGTGATTATCTCTGGTGTAACCTGCCTGTCCATTGGTCTGCGCCCACTGGTCCGTATTCCCACTGAGGAACAACTTGTAGACACCATAAGCCAAGAGCATAAGCACGGCGACCACCAGCAGACCTCCTGAGTCTGTGCTGCCTGAGGGGTGGGAGCTCTGATGACTCTGCTGGCTGGGCTGATGGCGTTGGTGCTGGTTTCCAGAGAAAGCGCTGAAGAAACTAGAGGCAAAGCCACCGAGACCTCAGAGAGAAAAAAACAGAAACAGCATGTTTCTAAATATCTAGTCTTTGTGTGGAGATTAAATCTCATTAAATTCACATCATCCGTCCTCCTACCTCCAAATCCCTTGAATCCACCTTGGGAACCCCCGCTATCTTGTGACGTCCTCCGGCCCTCTTCAGTTAGCTCGAGTGTGTACTCCAGCCCACAGGAGCCCTTCAGTATGAGGGCATCAGCAGGGTGGCTGTAGCCCTCACAGCTCACCTCAATGTGACCAAATCGGTAGGCGTTGTCCATATCAGTCTTACACTCCCACTGTAGGGGGGTGACCGCATCATTCAACACCTTACTCTTATATTCAAATACACCAAGGATGAGGATTTTTTACACAAATTACACATACATGCTTACTTTATAAACAGCACATATTAGTTATACTACAAGTATACCTCAGTTTACACCTATGTGCGTAGGGGAAACTAGAATGAAAGTTGAATGAGCAGCACCATGATTGATATAAGGACAAGTTCCTTCACTGGCTTCCCATTAGCAAAAACCGGTAATGTTAGTACCACTATTTCTCATTACTTTTCGATATTGATATATTGAGGCCAATATATCAGCCTGGCAGATTGTCAGGGAAGGCCAAACGTTTTGTATTGTGGGCCATATACGGAAAAGGAGTCACAGTCCAAACAGTAGTGAATTACGTTGATTCTGTCCCACCTCCCTCACCTGTACGTCTACTCCGTCCCAGCCTTTGTTCCGACATTGGACCACTTCTGGGACAAAGGCCTGGCATCCCGCAGAGCCTCCAACACACTGGAGCTGAGGCACTGGGCTGGAGCGCCTTGCTGTGGTGTATTGATCCTTGTACAGAGTCAATGCCTGGACGTCACGCAGAAGCACGCTGCCTGCAGTGGGGAGAGGAGAAAAAGACTGGTTTCTATATGAAAGTCTCTTTTTTTCGACAGGTTATCCAGAAAATGGGGCTTTATGCATATTGTATTTCTTAGTAGGTTAGATCAGGGATGGATACTGTACATAATACATATATCAGATTGTAATGGTGTACTGGTAGCGCTAATAGCATTTCTACATCTTTTTAACATAGGACATTTCCCAGTGGGAGACATTACATTGCAGAATCTCTAAATTTAGAATGTTGTCATCTTACTTTTCAGATCAAGAATTAGCTAAATATATTGGCCCGCTATAATTAATCACTTACTAATATATATAACTTTATTTCACAGACTCAAGGTCCAAAAACAAGAATCAAAAACAAAAACAGCACACACACAACAGATGAGGGGTACCAACAAACCCACAAACATAAATACATAAATGCAGACAACACTGACCACATATTACATAAAGAAACATACAAAACATACAACACAAACATACATTCATACCTACATATAAACATACAAATACCTATGCAAATTAATTAAAACAAGTACAACTGCTTATTCCAGTGTTTCCAGAGTTGGGAGGTGTATCTGGTGTCACTAAGTAAAGGATTAGTTAGGGCATTTAAAATGTTGTTCTTTGACTCTGTTAGTCGACACATGAATCTGTACATAAAATTCCTCAGTACAGCATGGAAGGTGGGAACATTACTCGTCACAAACAAATGGCTAGCACTAGTCCATCTTGGACACTTCAACAAGATTCTAAGTGCATCATTGTATGCCACCTTTATCTTATTTATCTTTGCTTTACTGTAGCTGCACCATAGGTGAGCTGTATACAGTGGAGTACAGTATGCTCTGAAGAGAGATGTTTTAACTTACACATATGAACATTTGCGTGCCAGCATATTTGCTTGTCCATGTAATTTACCGCACTGGCGTTGTATATCATCATCGTCACAAAAGTCATCCCTGATGTGGCCCAAGTATTTTACTTTAGTAACTACGTTTAGCTCTTGCCCTGCCAAGTAAAAAGAGGGAAAGCACAGCTTCCTGTCCTCATTAGTGCAGGCAATCATTACAACACTCTTTTTTGCATTAAATTTGATGTCAAACTGTAGTCCATAGTTTGAACAAACTCTAAGCAATTGCTGTAGGCCAGCACTATATGGAGACATAACAATTAAATCATCTGCATACATCAGATGATTAATACACGTATCCCCCACCTTACAGCCAGTTTTGCACACATCTAATGTCCTAGAGAGATCATCCATATACAAATTAAAAAGAACAGGTGACAATATTCCACCTTGTCTAACCCCATTGGTAACTGAAAGGAGCCGATGTTGTCTTCCCCCATCTAGCTTGCATAGTTTGATGGGAGTACCAATAATGCAAGATACGTATTAGGTATGGGGGGACCCCTCGCTCTTGTAATTTTATAAACAGTTTACCGTGATTAACACGGTCAAAAGCTTTAGAAGCATCAAGGAAACATAAAAACATTGTTGAACCATGGCTTTTATACTTGGTAACAAGTTCTTTCAGTGCATATATACACAAATCTGTGCCATGTTTCTTTTTAAAACCAAATTGATTATCAGTGGTTGTTATATATTCTCGTAGTCTATCAAATAGAATTTGTTCAAACACTTTAGAGAGTATACTCGCTAGAGCAATTGGCCTGTAGTTTTCTATGCTTGATACCTTACAGGTTTTGTCCTTAATAACTGGCATTAATAGCACAGGTAACATAGAGTCAGGTAATATGCCATGCGCTAATAATCCCGAGAAACATATAGCAAGTAACACTGAGATTCTATGACTTGCATACTTCAGGTGTTCAGCTGTTATTTGGTCAAGACCACATGCTTTGTTCACTGCCAATTTCTCAATAGCATGACACACTTCATCACGTCTAATGACCACCCCATCATTATTAATGATATCACCAACATGATATTCAGCACTCTCAACACAGTTAAAAATCTCTCTAAAATGTTTCCCCCATAACTCAGCAATGTTTTCATCCCCAGAGATCCCATCAATACTTGATGGCAAAGGCATCTTGCTGTTATTGATAACCTTCACTTCCTTCCAGAATTCATACAAATCATTCTGCTGAAACTTTCTGGCCATAGAATTTGCCCTCATTGTCTGCTCATTACTTTTGATAAAGCGTACAGCATATTTAAACCTGGCATTTGCCATTTTCTTATGTTCAAACTCTGGGCCATACCTAGCTTTTCCAGATGAAACCCAGCTCCATAAAGCTTCCTTAGCCTCCACATGAAGTTCAGACACATATTCATTCCATCCTGGTCTAATCCTATGATTACTTTTCTCTCGGATGAATAATTTACTGACATTAGTTAAACAGTTCACAATTTTGTCATACATAAAAACTATATCACTATGATGTTTATGACTCTTACAATTTAAGTTGCCACACGAAATAGCTTCAAGCGGTATATCAATATCACTAAGACTTTTATCACTCAGTGCGTTGTACTTCCATAGATCATGTTCTGTGAGCTTTGCCCAGTCCACTCTTCTGTTTTGCTTTTTATTATCATCACAATCGTAGCTACTCAGCTCAGGTAGACTGTCAAGATTTAATATCATGGAGACAGGTATGTGATCTGCTGTGGCTAGACCATACAGAATCTCAACTTCCAAGCAATCATGAGCATCAGCTGTACATATACAGTGGTCTAGCCAAGATGTTGAATGCCATGCTTCACTGATATATGTATAACTTTCTACTGGTAACAGCATTTTACTTGAGAGAAATAATTTACCGTCAAGGCAGAATTGATTAAGATGTTTAGCAAATAGAGAGTTAACATCTGACATATCAGCATTCATATCACCCATCACAAAAATACAATTACTTTCACTCTCTTTAATGAATGAGCTGATAAAGGCTAGCCTATTAAGATATTCATTTTCATTTTGGTAGCATTCATATGGCATGTAAACATTTAAAATAATAAGAACATTTTTATCATGTACGACTTTAATTGCTATAGCCCAGTCCACCTCTAATCGAATCACATCGATCAGTGGATCAAGTTTCCTATGCCACAGGATGGCCACACCTCCAGGTATTCTGCCACGCACTATTCCAATACTTAGATCTGTTGTCGACTCACCTGCGCCATAGAAATTATTATTCACAGAGTTAAGTTTATCTAGATCTTGTTTGGGTAGCAGAGTCTCTTGTATACATAAAATATCAGCACTCTCGAGGAGCTTGTCAATAACAAAACGTCGCGCTTTGTCCCCAGCCCCCTGTCCAAGGCGTAAACCACGCACGTTATAAGACACAACTCTCATGATCAAATCAAAGTCCAGTGTTCACTGCAACAGTTGCTCCAGCCTCAGACACGTTATCATTCATATTCGCAGTGACATTTCTTTGATCCAATGTTTTGCGCGCTTCATAGAAACGCCGCACAAAGGTACCCTCTGGCCACAGCTGTGGCTCATACATTTCGCTCACCTCATCGCATTCTGCAATTACTTTGAATGAGTTATACCGTCTTTGTGCAGTTTCTATCTTTTGGCATGTTACATCACGATGCAGTTTATCTTTCAAGTAACTAGCCAAAGTTTCCGAATTTACATCTGGGGAGAATTTCGTTGCAAAAACACTCACCAATTTAGTCTTTACAACCCGTATATTTCCTACAGCACTGGTTCCAACAATGCCACTTTTCTTCTCCTTCCTAGGAGCGTTTGGTTTAGCCTTGGGCTGAGCGGTATCTCCAGTTACTTTAAGTCGGCGGCCCCGCTTCACTACCATACTCCATGCCGGGGTAGCTGTCTCTCCCCTCCTATCACTCGGTATTTCCTCCTTTGCGCTCGCACCCAGAACCGTACATCCAGTTATATGCCTGTCACTGCCCATGCCCCGGCTCGGTGCCTCCTCGGTGACCCGAGGAGCAGGCTTACTTCGCCCAGGCTTCTCCATTGCACACAGGCGTTGGTCTAGACCGGCTGTAACTGAATGGAGATCCTCACAGATGTCTGTTTGTGCAGACATAGCCTGTTTCATGGTTGATATATCCACGTTTAGACGTTCAATTTTCCCTAGCAGGCAATAAACATCAATGCTGTTGAATGTCACAGGTGGAAGATCATCCAAATGATGAGACACAAACCGAGGAATGTTTTCACCAGCCTCGTTAAGCACTTTCAGACAGCTCTTAACGTTGTTAGCGTCTTTTTGTTGTCCTTTGTGCGAAATACAACGTTGAGTGGTATTAGGGCAGAGCTCAAACAAAACTTTCTTGGAGCTCTCAATCCACTCTGACCCAAAGTGGTTGACAGTCAACATAACAATATCATCCTGACTTAAAGTTCTCATTTTAACCACAAGAAAGTTCAACAGTTCATATTCCACCACAATTTGACCGTCTATTGTGGTGTAAAACTCCGGTTTTCTTCGAGATTTACTCGGAGCAGCCGCATCTCTACCTGCTGTCGCCGCGTCTCTACCTGTTGTCTCCGCCATATTGAATCCGGAGTAAAAACCTTTACTAAGTCAAAGGAAAGGGCTATTACATTCTATGATAATGCAAAGGAATATTTAAGCTCACATTCATATTTGATTTGGTTGAAAAGCTGTTCGCGGAAGTTGTGTGCTCTGATCGGAGCGCATGCTCAGTGTTACGTTGTTACATTCACAGGTCGGGTGAATATAAACAACTATCAATTATTAGTATTTCAAATATTACTGAAACAGAAGTCGACAGAAGCAATAGGGTTACTTACCGTCATCCCAACTCTTGATGTGTCCCACCAAGAAAAACTGCAACACAACTATAACGTCACAGCGAGTCATTCTTGCCTTCTTTAGCAAATGGAAGTTAACGTACATTCAGTTACACCAAACGTTACTGCTGGTATAAATTCCAACAACCGCAACACGTTTAACTTCCGTGTTGCGTCATCTGTTTTTGCCCTCGCAACCAATGAGGGACGTACACGACTGATCCGTAGCGGATGAAGAACAGAGTGAGCAGAGATCGGTTCTGAGTTCACAAGATACCTGTCATGTAAATGTGTAAAATCTGCAACAATCAGGAGTTTCTAGACTTTCACATCTGGACACAATGTAGTGTTATTCTTATTCTTTAAAACTTGTGATAAAAAGTTATTTCACTACTACTTTTGATAAAGAATTGAGGACTTGAAGCTCATAACTGTTGTTTAGATCGATCGATAGACACATTGTGAGATACTACACATGCAGGAAATAAGGGACTGAAAGGTCAAGTAGCTCCGCACAATAAACATTAACAAAATAAAAGGTTGAATATAAAAGCTCTCCTCACCAACTAAAAGTTAAATCATAGCACAGAGGACCAAATTCCTTGACACTTTTAATGTGCGGTTACCAGAAAAAACATAAATAGAAGAGACAAAGTAAAGTGTGCCTAATTTGCCTAGTATACTACTTGCATTTGAAAAACTTTATATGGAGTGCCAGACCTCACTGTCAACATTAGGGCTATTTTGCTGTTTTGGTTGCATTACAAACAAAATTCCATTGAACTACATTTTATTGGGTTCAAGCTAAAATATATACTGCTAGGAACCACAAGGGGTTGGTGACAAAACTTTTTCTTTTATGATTTGGGTTATGATTAGGACTTTCTATGACCAGCATGACCCCTCTACAGCACCGCAGTAACTTAATTTCCTGAAAATCACAATAACACAAGCACACAGTAGTAGTAGTTGTAAAAACCTTTTATTTGCTCAATCATCCACTGTTCAGCCCATATTATTAAATTTCTGCTATAAGTTAGATATTTACACAATCATTCAAGGCCCTTCACAAAATGCACCATGATCATCTTTACAAAGAAATCTATTTACATTGTACAAAACATTGCATACATGTTCATCCATACACCAAACCCTCTTTCCCTTCCAAAACAAATAATAAAACCCACACACATTTTTCTTCATTTGTTGTTTTCCCTAACATAAGTATTGTATTTCTCACTGGTTTCATTCCCCACCAACAACCCAGTATATATTTTTTTATTTGCACACAGGCAGTTTCTCACAGACAACTGGTCAGCTACTGAATTACTCATCAAGACTGTCAGTAAGGCAGGCAGTTCAAAAGTCCTCGATCAGTCAGATAACTATTAAAGATGTGCTCTCCTTGAAATGTTCAAGTTTCTCGAAAGCATCTAAGTGTCTGAGAACGTTGATCAAACTAAATTCAAGCCAATGGAAATATCAACAGAAGTAAATGCCAACCATCTGAATTAAACAAAATAAACAACAGTTATTCATGTTATTGTGCATTTAAAGCATGTTCTAGATGGCATGGTTTCAGCCAGAAAACACCAGAAATGGACCTTGTTTTGTTCTTCCTATTTTCTGTCCTGGTCAGGCTTTTGATATGGTGTGGGGAATTGAATTCTGCTTCTTCATTATTAACCAATGAATGCCTGTTTTATTAGCTTTAGGCTAAGGGTGGCCCTTTAATTGAGGATAAAAAAAATGTCCTTTCACAGATTCTGGAGTGTAAACCTGAAGAAAAAAATAAATAATTGAATATGATAATATTTCAGTGTAAAGCCTATTCAACATGTGTCAATAAGAGCTTTACATAAATATCACTGTTGGAATTGGCCAATTTGTCTCTTTAAGAAGCAGATGACTGAACAGGACAGAGCAGAAAAATGCAAAAGGTTTGTCATCTTCATTTATTTCTGTATATTTACAATCCGTGTTGATGGTAAATATAGTTGATTCCTCGGTGCTTGCTATATTGACTGAGAATACTGAGACTGTAACATAGTTGGAGGCAAGAAAGAACTATAGTCTGCCGCTCAAAAACTGAACTTCCTAAACCTGTTGTAAGTTCCATTAAATTAAGTTTGAACAAATGCAGCGTAGAGGCCTAGGCTGCAGGGACATGATATGGCTGCCGGGGATCCTCTGCCAGGAGCAAACACCAACTGGTGGTGCCTTTGCACAAATTACCCTCCCATGCCACAAAAATGGAATTATTCTGCTGTAATAATGTTAGCGTGGGTTAGATGTTGTCATGCATGAGAGGGCGACTGTGGGTCAGTGGTTAGCATGTCTGACTTTCAATCAGATGATCAGTGGTTCGATCCCCAGCTACGCAAGACACTTAACCCTAGTTGCTCACTGTTGCTGTGTCTACTGTATAGCATGTAAGTTGCTTTGGATAAAAGCGTCAGATAAATTAAATGTAATGTAAAGAGGTTTACACTGGAGAACCTCAGCATTCTGTAGATAAACTGGTAGAGACCAGCAGATGAGGAGAACCCAGGACAACTCAGAATTCTCGGTCGATATAGCATGTGCCGAGGAACTTATTGCTTCAATGGACTACATTTGCCATCTACAGTGATTGGACTTCCATATTTAAGGTGCCCTGTAAAGCCCGAAAGCCTTCTTAACCTGGCTTGTATACAAAAGTATGCATTATGCCAGCCGGGTATGTACCAAACACTTGATTAAAACACCTTCAGTGAATCCTCAGCAAAAAAAGGACTCTTTAGTTGGTGAACTAATCAGTTTGGCTGACAGTTGATGAAAATATCTAATAAGAGCATGACGGTTAAAAAGTCAGAGTTTATGTGATACATTTAATAAATCAATGGAGTGGTTTAGAAAAGACCTGAGAGCCCAAAAGAACAGATAGAGAGAAACAGTGTAAACAAAACCGCTATGAAGGACAGAGACAGAGCCCAACGTGTTTCCAGTTCAGAGTTCAACAACAAGTCATTCGGAGGACCAGTAGCTTCAGCCTCCAAACCAACAAGTTATTCTGCTGCCACCTGGAGTGTCTATGTGTTTGTATAATGCCTGACCATTTAGACCAACAGTACCAACCAACAGTTTTGGGTTGAAGCTGTTCATAGTCGATACTCAGTATCTTTAAATTGGACCATTTTGACTCTATCGTGTTGGAGGTGACACTGATCTAATATCAAAAACATATTTTCATTAAAAAGGACATTATCAGTTTGATATAGTATGGATGTATTTCTTGGTGTTGGTTGGTGTGTGTGTGTGTGTGTGTGTGTGTGTGTGTCCTCATACAGTCACCATATTTTCCCTCCATGCTAGTGGTTTTCTTTGTGCGAGTTGTTAAGTCTTCACACAGCCACTATGTTGTTCATCTCCCATTTCTGAGTAGTTTTACTGGTGTCACAGTCTGATATGAAGACTTTGTGGAGCAGGTCGGAGCGGTCAAGACATTTTCCTGTTGGTATAAGACAGATCGTTACTATTAATGCTTGTTACAGGGTTTGAGAAGCCCCCCCCCCTCATCCAACAGGGATTTGTGGTACAATACATATCAGAAAAATGCCTTAAAATCATGTGACTAATGACATTTGAGGTGGTTTTCTGCTTTGCTTGGTTAGAGTGGTTCGATGATCATGCATACCACATTTTGCACATCATTACTCAAACTCACACTGCGTTTAATTAAAGTGTTTTTAAAGTTGTTGCACCCTCATCTTGGTGTGAGCTACAGACACCTTAAAGTAGATTATGGCATTTCTGTTGGAGGCTGGGAACTATGCCTCCGCAACAACGCTGTGAGTCAGAATGGGGCTATCAACTGTAACACACGGATAAACGCAGAGCGCAGCCATAAGCTAGCCAGTAGGGCACAACAAGCATGCATGTCAACAAAACACATAGGTGAGCAACTTCATTCTCTGGTCAGGTAGACATTACTACACTACACACATTGACAATAGTTGTTTTGCTTTTACAGTTAAAAAATATACTTGTCAAGTTCAAAACACACACACATCAAGTATATATTTGCAAAGTGTAAACAGTAAACCCCACTGGAAATCAATTTAGTATCAAGAACTAAGGACAACACTAGTAGTGTGACACCATCAGTGACTGATAGGTGTGTCCAGGCTACTGTAGAAGTTTGATACAACTTTATTCAAATGAAGGCTTCCTAATCTTCCTTCCACTTGTGACATGACGATTGTTCACGATGACAATGAATCACTGTGATAAATCTGTGGTCGTCGTAAAAAGGTGCAGATATTTACCTGTTGTTACATGAGTGAACCGATGGAGATCCTGGAAAGAGAGAGAGTGAGTGAATTCTTCTTCATTCCAATACTTTCTATTTCCTAACTATTCTGTCTAAGATTTATCAGTGTGCTCTCATCATTTCCTGTTTGTACACACTGGTGAGTAGAGCTAGGTCAAATACAAGCACTGAAGAGATGTTTAGGTTTGATCAGTAGTGTATTTTTGTGTTTGTGTGTGTGTCTCACCTTGAAGTACTTCCACTCATTGTGCTGCTTCTGATCACAGTGTGTGATGATGACAGCCGAGTTATCACCTCCTCTCGTCAGGCACTGGTCATACTGCATCAACTGGTTGGCTTCATTGATACGAAACAACTACACACAAACAAATGCATGCATACATGCACACACACAGTTTACACTGCAGTAATTAACATATCACAGACTCAAGTGTAAAGTACTAGAATTTAAAACCATGTCTGACCAAAACAACTACTACTACTACTGTACAATAATGTGTTTTGAGAGTTAAAATCAAGAAAGACAATTGCCTAACGTAAAAGCTGATTTCTGACATTCGTGGCAAGTTAAGATATGGGCAAAATAAGAAAAACTACTTCTTTTATGAGGGACGTAGAGTCCAATAGTCCTAAAGTACGTAAATCAGACAGGTCTGCTTATTGTTTGTCTATACTCTGGCCGACACGCTCATCAAAGACCAAACCAAACTAGATCAAGACCATCTCCATCTGAACTGAACAGAGCTACAGGAGACAATGCAACCCAACACATGAGGTGTGTGTGTGTGTGTGTGTGTGTGTGTGTTTTATTACCTGGTTGCCCCCCATCCTGTGGCACGGTCCTATTTCCACATTGCCTCCATTGGTGTGTCCCATACTGTCAATACAGTAACTTGTCTCAAAGCCTCGAATCTACGCAGACACAGACCGGATGAAGATACAAAACTTAAGACACAGGTACATCACAAAATGAAAGAAACAGAAACTTGTGTGCGTTTGTGTGTACACCTACCTCCCCCCATTCTACATTTTTAGGAGGCAGAGGGTAGTGCAGTGGAATGTCATACGCTATTTCCTCCATGAACCACTTGAAGCTCTTGCATCGATGTTCCTCTCTGATAAAAGAATTCAGCCAACAAACAGCATATGAAGTCTTGGCTGTACAACATCACGGCAGGTTTCGTGCAATAAATGTAAATTAAAACAAGATGCAAGCAGCGTCAACAACACATGCAAACAATCTGCAACACTCATGTTTTGATAATTTAGCAAAACCAAATAAACTTTGGTCACAGCACTGCCACTTGTGGGAACACTTAATTAAAATTAAGTAAAGTAAAAAGCTTTTTTTTAATGTTTTTTTTTTTTTGGTCAGCAAAACTTTAAATTTAGACAAAGCATTTCAAAAGCGTTTCTGATCATTTCCAGCAGCATGCAGCTGAAATCAGGTGCCTCTCAGCTCAGGGACAGCAAACTTTCCAGGGAAAAGAAGCCACTGCACTGATTGCTTTGCAGCCTTTTTGCAGCACATGGACATTGACAACTCCCACCCTTTGATCTAATAGCCAATATATTTTAAATCCGGTTCAAAACTATCCAATAAGATCTGTTCTAGGTTGACTATTTAAGTGTTTGTCTTTTGTCTTTTTGACAAGATACAGTAGTGTTGAAACATAAGTACATTTTTATAAATAAAAGCTGCAAATCAATCAGTGAGCGCCAGTCCTCTTTTTCCCTGGAAGTTTGCTCTAAATCAGCTAAATCGGTGGAATTTTCTGACTGTGATATCTCGATTATCAACTTTTGTCTGGAACAGCCTAGAAATTAGACAGTGTAGTTTAAGGTGGGTAACTAGTCTAATTCTAATAATAATAATAATAATAATAATAATAATACAAAGTATGCATATTTAGTTTGTATGTTTGTTATACCTGAAGCGTTTAAGGTCACTGATGTCTCCATAGGCTAGAGTGAGAGTTTCAGGACGGCTGGCGTAGAAGTAGTCCTTATAATCATCCCACCATGTCTCCACCACACGTACATAGTTCTGTAGACACACATATATTATACTCAGTATGACATAAAACATATTTTTTCATTTTTATCTATATTATGCTGATATTGTCTTCTGTTATAACCAAATAAATCTCATATGTCTAATTACAGCAAATAATATACAGCAAGTGTTGAAGAACGGACAACATACAAAATGTTACCATTAGGATCTGGCCAAGGAACACAGAGCGAATATAACAAAATTGTACAACTTAAAAGTGGATTTTGCAGGCACATTGTATTGTAATTTAATAACCAAAGAGTAACATGTATGATTCTGTTAACTGGAGACATTAATCATACGGCTCAGGAAAGTTCCTCTTTTTCTCAGATAAAGAAGTCAAGTTATTATTTTTCTAAATCAAGGAGTGTGTGTGAGTGTGTTTTAAACTGTTGTTAAGAATGGTGCCATTGAGCAACTGGGTGTGAGGATGAGAGGGAGGGGGAAATTTCATGACTGAAGGACATAAAAAGAGAAGACTCAAGACATGAGTTTTCGACATGGGACATCGTCCGGTACCCGGCGGAAGACAATATAACGTTGTCAAGGACAAACATCGTAGAACTTGGTCTACGGAAGGACCTCGGAATTGGCTTACGGAAATTCTCATCCCCACCTGCCCACAAAGGATTAAGGATAACACTGTTTTCTGGGACTTTGTATGGAGTCAAGAGACTTATTTTTCCTCGGCGGGAAAATGCTATGCTATTCTCTATGCTGGGCCCGGTGAAGGCATCTCTTCCTACTATTTAAAAGGATTAATTTTACGAAAAGCCCAGTCTTGTCTCAGTAAGGAATTTATGTTATGAGCATTCTGTAATGTAATCAAATTAAGTAAATAATTAAGCTGTTGCTATGCCCCTGCTAAAAATCCTGCAATAAATATCCATCCATCCATTTTCCACCGCTTATCCGGGGTCGGGTCGCGGAGGCAGCAGGTCAAGCAGGCTGACCCAGACTTCTCTCTCACCCGCAACATCTACCAGCTCATTCTGGGGGATCCCGAGGCGTTCCCAGGCCAGCTGGGAGATATAATCCCTCCAGCGTGTCCTGGGTCTTCCCCGGGGCCTCCTACCAGTTGGACGTGCCTGGAAAACCTCTAAAGGGAGGCGTCCTGGAGGCATCCTAATTAGATGCCCGAACCACCTCAGCTGACTCCTTTCGACACGAAGGAGTAGCGGCTCGACTTCAAGCTCCCTCCTGATGTCCGAGCTCCTTACCCTATCTCTAAGGCTGAGCCCGGCCACTCTACGGAGGAAACTCATTTCGGCCGCTTGTATCCGCGACCTCGTTCTTTCGGACACGATCCAAAGCTCGTGACCATAGGTGAGGGTTGGGACGTAGACCGACCAGTAAATTGAGAGCTTTGCCTTCCGGCTCAGCTCCTTCTTCACCAAGACAGCCCGGTGCAACGCCTGCTTTACTGCTGCAGCCGCACCGATACGCCTGTCGATCTCCCGCTCCATTTTACCCTCACTCGTGAACAAGACCCCGAGATACTTGAACTCCTTCGCTTGTGGTAGGCACTCTGTCCCCACCCGGAGGGAGCAATCCACCGGTTTCCGGCAGAGCACCATGGCCTCAGATTTCGTGGTGCTGACTCTCATCCCCGCCGCTTCACACTCGGCTGCAAAACGCCCCAGTGAATGCTGGAGGTCATGGTCCGAGGAGGCAAACAGGACCACATCATCTGCAAACAGCAGAGAGGCTATCCTGAGATCCCCGAACCTGACATTCTCCGCCCCACGGCTGCGCCTAGATATCCTGTCCATGAAAGTCACGAACAGGACCGGTGATAAAGGGCAGCCCTGGCGGAGGCCAACACCCACCGGGAACGTATCTGACTTACTGCCAAGGATACGAACACAGCTCCTACTGCAGGCGTACAGAGACCGGATGGCCCGTTGCAACGGGTCCGGCACACCATACTCCCGCAGCACCCCCCACAAAAAGCCCCGAGGGACCCGGTCGAAAGCCTTCTCCAAGTCCACAAAGCACATGTAGACTGGTTGGGCAAACTCCTAGGACCCCTCCAGTATCCTTGCAAGGGTAAAGAGCTGGTCCACTGTTCCACGACCAGGACGAAACCCGCACTGTTCTTCTTGAATCCGAGGTTCGACAAACGGTCGGAGCCTCCGTTCCAGCACCCTGGCATAAGCTTTTCCCGGGAGGCTGAGTAGTGTGATACCCCGATAATTCGAGCACACTCTCCGGTCCCCCTTCTTGAAGATGGGAACCACCACCCCGGTCTGCCAGTCCATGGGCACTGTGCCCGACCCCCATGCGACATTGAAGAGGCGTGTCAGCCAAGACAGCCCAACAAAGTCCAGCGCCTTCAGCATCTCAGGGCGGATTTCATCCACCCCCGGCGCCTTGCCACCAAGGAGCTTTTTGACTACCTTAGTGGCCTCTGCCAGGGATATGGGTTCATCCAACCCCAAGTCTTCAGGCGCTGCCCCCTGTTCAGGGGACATGTTGACCGGGTTTAGGAGTTCCTCAAAGTGCTCCTTCCACCGCCCGACGATATCCTCTGTCTGGGTCAGCAGCCCC